>JAUUTY010000504.1:0-19999 GCA_030979885.1 Lolium multiflorum
ACGACTCGCCTCGGGTCGCCAACGACGCCGAAGAAGACAACGAGCGAGCTCGCCAAGATGACATCGATCTCCTCGACGAGGCCAGAGACCTCGCACTCTCCAGAACCGCCATTTACCAGCAGGACCTCCGTCGCTACCACAGTCGCCGCGTTCGGAGTCGCTCCTTCCAAGTCGGCGATCTGGTACTCCGGCTAATCCAGGACAAGAAAGGGATGCACAAGCTGTCCCCGCCCTGGGAAGGACCATTCGCCGTCAGCCGCGTACTCGGCAACGACTCCTACTACCTCATCGACGTCCGCAAGGACGACAAAGGCGAGCCGCTCACTAAAGAGGTGGAGCGCCCCTGGAACATCAACCTCCTCCGGCGGTTCTATACCTAAGGGAAAAATGTAATCCGAAAATTCAGAGGGTAATAAAAATCGCCGACCATTTTTTGATCTCAAGCTCCGACTACCTCTCCTTCACCCGCCAAATATCGTCATCTCTCATCCCGGGACATACCGGCTTAGTCGCCGCGACAAGCGACTAGGAACTGAGAGACCTCCGGTCGCCGCTGCTGGAAGAGAGAAGTCCACGATCGGCCAAGTAGCCGGGCTAACACGGGATGGCGGCGTGACCGAGGCGCAACACCAGGCCCGGTCACCCACCATCTCTCACGCCATCGGGTGAAAACGGCGACTGGAACCCACAGCAGGGCCGCACGCTCGGCCAGCCCCACGGGCCTCGGCGACCGCCTTGTGCTACGTTATAAAGCACACCAATGCCCTCCTCTACCTTAGGCTGGCGAATTGCGTGGCTAAGTACTTCGACTAGGGACCCCGCAAAACGGACCCGCGGCTCGCCAAGGAAAATACGCCCGCAATGATCCCCTTTGGAGTCGCCTAGCGACTGGCTCACCGAGCCACGACGAGTGGCGCGCTACATCCGAACAGCGCAAACTACACCACACCACTACTCCACCCATGAGGCTGCTATTCGTACTATAATGACTACGTACTGCGACTGGGGACGCCCAGCTCGAAAAGGAAAACAGTCAAGTCGATAGCCTTCATTGGGGTCGCAAGGCGACTGACCTGAAGGCCATGGATAGTCGGAACCAACTCCAATGCATCGCCGTCTCAAATAATGCAAAAGCAACCACCGAATCACATTTAAGCAAAAGTCATCATTCTATTTACAACTAACACCCGCTCGCGGGAAATCTAGCTACTTCTTACACAGGTACTCAGGAAACTACGAGGACGACCCCGGAGCCCCCTCTACGACAGGCTCGACGCCGTCATCGCCGTGACGAAATTTCGGCGTGTACACCACGACCGGATATGTAGACAGCGAGCCGGCGGCAGCAGCATGGAAGAGGCGCTCCGCGGGGTAGTCCACCGGGCCCGGCTCCTTCTCCGCGTCACCAGGAGCCGCTTGGCTGGGGATATGAGTCTCCAAGTCCGCGGTCGCCAGTACTCGGTCGGCGAAGGGGCGCACCGCATCCATCAGCCGCAGCACTTCGGCAACATCGAACTCCCCAGTCTCCGAGGGGAAGCCAGCGGTGACCTCCTCCACGTCGAACCCTTCAGAGTAATGCGCCAGCACCATGCTCAGAGCCATGGTAATGCCAACGCGGCAGGAAGAGCGACGAAGCCAGTCAACAACAGCCGGAATGTTGGACACGGCCTTGAAGACGGATGGCGTGTCCCGCGGAATCACCTCCCGCGGGCTCAGGTACTGGAGCGCGGCAAGTATCTCCCCCGCGCAGGCGATGATACGCGCGGTCGCGGTCGACAGGCATTCCCGTGGAGTCGCCGTCTCCACGAAGTCGCACGTACCTGCAGTCAACAAAAGGAAAAGGGAAAAATGAGAACTTCCCCTTCAACGCCGACTCGCCACGCTCGGGGACTGGCCCCCGAGGCCGACTCGCCACGCTCGGGGACTGGCCCCCGAGGCCGACTCGCCACGCTCGGGGACTGGCCCCCGAGGCCGACTCGCCACGCTCGGGGACTGGCCCCCGAGACCGACTCGCCACGCTCAGGGACTGGCCCCCGAGGCCAACTCGCCACGCTCGGGGACTGACCCCCGAGGCCGACTCGCCGTGTTCAGATACTCAAACCCCCGGCAAATAAAACAAGAAGTGCGACAACAAGAACTTACCAAGAATCTGCCGCGACATCTCCCTGACGAAAGCCTCGAAGTTGGTCTTCTCGGCCTGCACCGCCAGGACGATGCCCTCGGACGCCTCCTTCTCCGCAGCAAGTTCTTTGGCGTGCTGCTGCTTCAAGGCCGCCACCTCCTCCCGCAGAGACGCGGCAGCCCCACGTGCAGAGTCCCGCGCATCAGTCGCGGCCTCCAGCGCGATGACGTCCTCCAGCTCCCGGCCCTTCTGCTCCAGGACCTTCGTCAATTCCGCCACCTCCGCTTTCGCCCTTTTCCGGGCCTCTTCGGCCTGCTGCGCCCGGAACTCGGCTTCACGGTAGAAGGACTCCTTGACGAATCCTTCCCGAGCCTCGGCAAGAGCCTTTGCCTGCGCCTCTGCTACAAGAAAAGGAAACGGTGAGAACGAACGCCCGGGCCAGTGACACTGAATGAGGACGGCGAGTGGGCATGACTTACTGCCCAGGGCAATCAGCTTCCGGTTCTTCTGCGCCGCCTCCTCCACAAGCGCGGTCAGCCGCTTAATCTCCGCCTACGGAAACCAAACAAAAATGCCAAGGTCAACAAACAAAAAGCAATAGAGACTCGACTCGCCCTTTCAGACCAAGTCGACCCTCGGGGACTGGGGGTGACTAGGCCACGTGTTCAGCGACACTTACCACATGCGCCTCGCCAAGCGCCGTGTGGAGCTCAGTGAAGGTCAATGAAGACGGCGGCGGATGACGCGACTCGGTCGCCCCGTCCGCTCGCATCACCGCCTCAGTCGACGGAACCTCGCCCGTCCGCGTGTCGGTGTCACTGGGCGGGGCGCGGTCCCTGGCGGCCTTGGACCGGCGCTCTTTCAGTGGCTCCGACAGGCCGCCCTCCTCGACGATGTCCTCTTCAACTTCGGGTGCCTTCTGCCCCTCGGTCGATCCAATGTCAGTCGACTCCTCCTCCACCACAGGCGGAGCAACGTCCGGACCCGTCGCCGCACTCGCCATGCCCCCGCGAGCCATGCTGGGTAGAGGAAAAACGTTGGCGGTGGGCTCGACGTGGCTAGTGCTCTCCTTCTCCGCTTGACTCCCGGCGGCGGGCTCTTCTGGAGCCGACCCCGCACCCCCAAGGTCGGACGGCGCCGCCTTCCTCTCCGCGGCTTTCTTCTTTGCCTCGGCCGCCCTCGTGGCCGCCACCCCGGCCGCGGGCGGCTTCGCCAAGGTCTTCTTCTTGGACCTACAGAGAGGCGAGGTGAGTCGACACTCAGTCCAGTCGCAGGAAGGATAAATTCGACAAGAAATACTTACTTCACCGTGGGAATCGCTTTTACGCCCGGACCGGCCCGAGCTCCCGCATCGATCGCGTCCTTCAAGGGACGCTGAAGCCTCATGGACCCTTCCAGGAGAGTGGGGCGCAGTCGCTTCGATAGCGGCTCGGCCCCTTCCTTGGAGGGCTCCGCCTTGTCCTCCGGACGGGAGGTCGCCTCCTCTTCAGCCGCGCCCTGGGACGAGGACTCGGCACCCCTCTTCGACCCGCGCGGGAGTCTGATGAAGTCCCGCGCCTCCGAGTCCGACTCGGTGCGCTCCTCCTCCTCGTCGACCTCTTCCTCCTCGCCTTCGGTCATCTCCGGTGGTTCCTTTCCGGCGAGAGGAGGGAGGTGGTCCGCGATCTTCTGCCAACGCTGCAATCGAATCAAAGGAACAAGTCAGAAAGGAAGAAGCGCGGCTAAGCCGTGCGAAGTCGCCATGCGAAGCATTACCTGAGGCGCTGGGGTGTCTTCGGTGTAGGGCTGCAAGCCGTCCTCGAAGGAAGTAAAGGTGGCAGTGGTGATCTTAGCGAGCGCCTTCCGGTACTCGCCCTCGTCCCACTCGGTCGCCGTCGACCGGGTGCGGTCGTTCTGTCCCCGGTACTCCCACATGGGGTGAGCTCGGCACCGCAGGGGGATCAGCCGCCGGCCAAGCCAACAGTTGTACATGTCGACCGCCGTCAGGCCGTCATCTTTTAGCGCCTGGATCGCTTGGCGCATATCCTTCACCACCTTCTCCTGCTCGCGCGGCAGCGACCGGACATTGAGGCGCCGCGGGACGCTCGGCTCGGGACTGTATTGGGGAATGCATACCTCGCCCGGGGGAGTGTACTCCTTGGCGTAGAACCAGAAACGACGCCACAGCGACTGCGCCTTCTTGGGGAGCGCCATGTCGATGAAGCTTTCCCCGGACTTCACCTGGAAGGTGATCCCCCCGTTCGGGATGAGTGCTTCGCTGTTCTTGCTGGCCCGAGTCGCCCGCCCGTGGAAGATGGACACCCACAGCGGGAAGTAGGGCGGACAGCCCAAGTAGCATTCGCACAGCGCCACGAACAGAGAAATCTGCTGGACGCTGTGCGGCCCGAGGTCGGAAACCTTGATGCTGTAGAAGGCCAGCAACTGCCGGAGGAAATCGGAGGTGGGGAGAGCGAACCCGCGATCGAGGAAGCTCATGAAGATCACGAACTCCCCGGGCCGTGGGAGGGGCTCCGTCTCGTTCGCCGGCGGAACCCGCCATCGCTCCTGGTTGAACTCCGGGATGACTCCGGAGGCGACGTACGGGAGGAGAGACTCCCGCGTGACCTTCGACTTGCCCCAACCCTTCGCCGCCATGGATGCGTGTGGAGTGTGGAATGAAGATGAGATGAAGAGAAGATGGGGGATGAATGCGGAGGAGTGTTGAACCCTAATCCTAGGGGCGACCCTTTATACCGCCCGCACTCGCTCAGATTGAGGATGAGATCTGTTCGTTGAATTGTCCCGGAATCGCCGCCCCGCAATCAACGGTCGAGATCTGCGCCGTCACCGGCTGAATAGCCGTTAAACTAGCCGTTAGCGGTCACGTCGAGCCCAACGGTCAACAACATGCAGACGGTGTGCGCCTCGGTCAACGTGAAATCTAGCCGTTGGCCTCTCCACGTGTCTCTATGGTGACTACGCGTCGACTGGCAAACGGCGACTGGCTAGAGCCGACTGTCACACGCCGACTGACTGATCAAATTATGGCGACTGAGACTGCCACCGCACCCGCGACTTTATCTTTGGAAGCCCGGCGGCGACTCATCTTGATCCATCACCGCGCCTCTCCAAGACTTGTTCCAGATCCGCGCTTCTTCACCACCGCGCTTGGGGACTACTGATGGGGATATGCCCATAGGGGGTGGGTCGCCAGTCCCAGCCGCCATGAAGATCGGGTGGATCGCCAGTCGCCCAAGCGACTGGGCCCTAAGGCGACTGGGCCGTGATCCCAAGGAGGAGGTCCACACGGCTGGACAAGAAGATTACTTGCGAGAGGGATAGCGGATCCCGGATTAGTAGCAACTGATATGATTCGGAGTTATCTCCATGTAACCCTAGGCCGGGGGTGCTTATATAAACCCCCGAGCTTAAACCCTAGAGGACACCTTACTCGAGATCCAATCTCCCCCTGTAAGCTCTCGGCGTAGCCGCCGACTGAGCCCCCCATTGTAATTCTCCACTGAGCAATAAAGATCTAGCAGGACGTAGGCCTTTTACTCTCCGGAGGGGCTGAACCTGGGTAAAACCCTTGCGTCTCTTGCACCTCGACCCGTAGATGGCAATGTTCCCTTCCCCTCGCATCAATGAAGTGCTACCCCCTGTAGCATCTGCCGTGGTTACATCCACGACAAACATCTACACCAACATCACCATTATGAAGAGGGAGTAGTCCACCTCTGGACTGTGGGTTTGTGGCAGTAGCTTGATCTCTCTCTCTTTCTATCAATGATCTAGTACCATATGAGCTTATTAACATGATTATGGTCATCTATGTAATTCACTTATGGTGGATCTTTGTTCCGTGAGTTGATATTTGAGATTAAATTCTATTATGTGTGAGATGTATGGATAGAATCATATTATGTACCCCGTTCTTAAGTGCTTGTTTTGATCCAACTTCTATGAGAGAGCATGGTGGAGTTGGGATATAATGAAAATACTTTGTTTTGTAGGTTGCTTGAAGGGGAACAAGGAAAGAGGCTCTCCTTCAATTCCATGAGAGTTCGATATAAACTCTCGAGTCACCCTTGTGGGGAAAAGACGCTTGCTACAACACTCTGCACTTGAAGTCCCAGATTTGGTATACACGGAGTTGTTGCCATTAGATGATCAAATTGGTACTGGGAACAATGATTACCTTGTCCATCTTTGCCACCATGATTCCCAATACCTCCAAATGAGTCTGCAATGCTGCCGCCATCGTTACGTAGCGGTCCTTCCAGACGCTCCCGGGTACTACGAGGAATGCTAGGTTGTTGAAGTGTGGGATTAAGCTGATGTCCCACACCTCAAGGAGGAGTTGGGTTCTTCCCAGCCATTAAGAAAGATAGATGAACCCTATCAGCAACCAGGGTAGGACACGAAGACGTAAAGACAACATAGATGCGAGGGGTAGGCGCTGGCAGCCCTAGGTGTATATGTATATCTCTATGCTCCTTATTTTATTTTTTGGCATTTTGCAACATGCAATATAGACTCATTTGGCCCACATGCGATATGACATCTCGTTTGGCCCCATGCCACAATGGCCTTTTTTTGAATTTTTCACATATCGAGATTTAACACCCATCGGTGATCTCTGATCGTGGCCATGAAACGAAGCTCATCAGCGAGCTGAGCCGGCTATAGAAACACGATGACCACGCTTGGCTCGTTATAAGTTTTTCTTTCTTTGATGCATGATCCAATCAAGAACATTGAAATTTTGAAGGAAAAACAATGTAGGTTGTAAAATCGGTAACTTCAAATCCCTCATTGGAGATGCGCACGATGGCTTAAACCTCACCATCCCGGGTGGTTGCGTCCTCTCTGGTAATGTAGCCAGGACCAGAGCCGCCTCTCACTGCAAAACCTTGTTGTGTAGCCAGGACATGTGGGCCTTCGAAACCTTCTAGGGCTTTTTCGATATGATACTGAAAAAATCCCGAACTTTTCAGAAACCCTTAAAAACAATTCCCCTTATATGGTGCTTAGTCTCCGTACTGTTCCAATGCTCCTTATGATATCCTATATCCCATATAAGGCTCTGATCATTAAACGTTAAGTGTGTGATCCTACAAGTTCGAGAATATGCGGACATGATCGAGACATATCTCCAATCAATAATTAATAGAGGAACTGGATGTCCATAATGAGTCCCACCCATTCAATGAATACCTTTATCGGTTGAACCACGTTGTTGGCAATTCAAACAATCACGTATTCCATCCCCTTTATCTCATGATATTTTACTTGCCCGAAATTATTTTGATCGTCGATATCACCATACCTAGTTCGATCTTGTTCATAGCAAGTACTCTGTACTCAGACGGTCAGACCGTAATATAACATTATTTGTGACTATCATTTGTTATGTTGCAAGCGATATAAAATATGTGTTACCGAGCGAGCCTGAGTATATCTTTCTGTCACATGGATGGAAAAATCACAATCTTGATACATGCTACCTAACACACACTTTCTGAGATACCTGAAAATGCATTTATGATCACCCAATTATGAAGTGATGGTTGATGCCTCCAAAGTATTTTTTCGATACTAGGTAGTACCATAATCTCATGGTCTAAGGATCGGGATACTTGACATTAAAAAGCTACATAAATTTAAACCTAGTGGCATGATCTAACTAATTTTCTTAGTTAGGTCTATCCATCATGTCATTCTACTAATGGCATGACCACGTTATTAATCAACAACACATGCCTATGGTTAGGAAACTTTATCCATCATTAGTATTAGAGGCTTACTAGGGACACATTATTGTTTATGAAACCACACATGCATTATGTTTCCGGTTAATAGAACTCTAGCATGGAGTATAAATGTCTATCATGAACAATGAAATGTGATAATAACAATATTATTATTACCTCTCGGGCATATTTCCAACAATCTTATCCCTGGAGGCGGGGTAACCCACCTCTAGTATGATGATGACACCTTGATCATTGTGGAGGGGTCGGAACTGGATATTCGTAATCTAAAGTTCCTCACACTCTATTTTAAAGAGATGTCAGGCCTTGGAATTAACTTCGATAAAAGTGAGGTTGTGGTTCTAGGTTAGTGCCCTGAGGATAAGCCGAGGTAGTCGACAATCTTAATTGCAGGATCTCTTCCTTCCCCATTGCCTATTTGGGCATGCCGATCCAGGATACCAGGATCCTTATAAAGGACCTCCACCCGCTGGTTTGACGGATTAGCACGAAGGTTAAACCTTGGTGTCCCAACTTCACCTCTAAAGGAAGCAAGATCGTTCTCATTGATTTCTTTCTACCCATCCTACCCATGTATATTAATGGGATATACCTACCACCAGAGGGAGCTCCCGACACCTTTGATAAGGAGCTATTGTGGTTCTTTTGCAGATACCAGCAGGTCAAAAATACCACATGGTGAAATGGGCTTATATCCTTGCCCCCATGGCTCGTGGTGGCATAAGCATCTTGGATTCTAGGCACTTTAATAAGGCACCCATGTTGAAATGGGAGTGGAGCATACTTAGGGACGAGGGAGGTCTTTGGATGCATCTTATTAAGTCCAAATACCTACGGGGATAGTCCCTTCTGGCATGTGATCGTCACAAGGTGTCGCAGTTTTGGAGATCCCTACATGACATTGATACGTCTCCAACGTATCTATAATTTCTGATGTTCCATGCTAGTTTTATGACAATACCTACATGTTTTGCTCACACTTTATAATGATTTTATGCATTTTCCGGAACTAACCTATTAACAAGATGCCACAGCGCGCCTCGTTTTCGTTGTTTTTGGTTCCCAAAGGCTGTTCTGCAATATTCTCGAATTCGACGAAACAAAAGCCCACGATCTTATTTTCCCGGAATGTTCCGTAACACCGAAGGAGAGCCTGAGGGGGCCAAGGGGACCCACACCAGGGGGCGCGGGTGGCACCCCCGGCCGCGCCGCCATGTGGCGAGGGCCCCTGCTGCCCCTCCGACTCCCGCCTCTTCGCCTATATAAGCCCGCGTGACCTAAAAACTGATAACAATTAACGAAACCTGAGAAAGACTCAGGCGCCGCCGCCATCGCGAAAATCCAATTCGGGGACGAAGTCTCTCGTTCCGGCACGCCACGGACGGGGAAGTGCCCCGGAGTCATCTCCATCGACATCACCGCCATCTTCATCGCCTTGTTGTCCTCCATGATGAGGAGGGAGTAGCCTCCCCCGAGGCCGGTGGGCTCTCCCTGTAGCTATGTGGTTCATCTCTCTCCCATGGTGTGATCTTTATGTGATCATGAGCTTTGTATCACTATTAATCTATGTGCTACTCTAGTGATGTTATTAAAGTAGTCTATTCATCCTCCATGATGTAATGTTGACAGTGTGTGCATCATGTAGTACTTGGCTGTAATATCCCAGGTAATGGGGTTACAAAAATAGAGAAAACAGATGTGTGCATTGCATTCATGCATAGAAAATCTGGGGAATTTTCGCGCTTTAAAGTAAAACTCACAGTAACTGAAGTTTCACTTGATCTTGGTGGAATTGAAGTAGCTCATCAAGTCAAGCGCTATAAACCTCAATGTGACTTTGTTAAAACCTTGTTTTGGGTAGAGATGATTTGATCTAAGGGGTTAGATCAAATGGAACTAATAATCAACACAACAACATTTTACTCAATGAACAATTGCTTGATCTTGTAAAAGATTATAATATGGTATTCCTTGACATAACATATGAACACCAATTCAATTGCAGATCAAGTAACAATAAAATGGAGAAACCATTCTTGACTTATTCTTTTCATGTCTTAAACTAATCCTTGAACCTACCATGAACCTCATGGTATTCATTTTACTTCATCCTTGGAAACAAGACAAGGAGATCCAACCAAGGAATACATATCTTTCTCTATTCCATATTATTATACATCAAACCTAGAGAGGTGAGAGTCCTATTTCATTTAAGGAAGCAATGACAAACCTAGAGGCAAACCTTGGATATAAATATCCATATGATCACAACATCATCCTCAAGAGGAACCCTAGGATATTATTGAAGTCTTTCCCAAATGAGAGAGAGCATTCATATCAATCCTAGCTTTACCTAATTAAGAATCAAGGACAATTCTTGAACTAAAGTATTAGGACCTAAACCATTTCACTTTGAAATGATGGGATAACCTAATATCAAATGGAACAAGACTATATCCATGAATTGGTAAAATAAAGTAGAGACTAACTCAACTAAGTCATCTAGGTAAAGACTTAACCTTTCATACATAATGAGATCTTGTGAGTACACCATAGACCCTAGAATAACTATACCTATATGAGAGCTCAAGCTTTGGTGTTATACTCAAGATAGATGAGGCAACACCTGAATTGAAGGGAGAGAACTATTCTTTAACCAGATGATCATATCATCAATGTTTAAGTAGAACTATAAGTTATTATCTCAGGCATTCTCCTGGGATAGAAATTATTGAGGTAACCCTATCCATTCAAGATAGTAAAAGAAAGAAACTATATTTAGTTGATCAAGACAATACTCAATCTTGAGAGTGAGAAACCTAATTTAATAAGAGATACCTTAGGAAGCCAAACCTTGATCATTATGAATTGAGTGATGATCATAAACCCTAAGAACTTGAGGTAAGGATATTAAGAACAAGTGGATCATGCCTAATCCATGACCATGCTTTGGAGAAATAGGAGAATAATCCAACTGCTAACACTTATATGATTAGTAGATATTATTCACCACATGAAATCATAGGAAGATACTAGTAATCAAATCCAGGCTTATATCCCAACCTTAACTTGTGATTCACTTGGTGATCATAAGTAAGGATCCTACCACATCTATATTCCACTTATTCCTCAAATAAAGAACAATAGAAAACCTTAGAGACAAACTCTAAACTTTATATGGTGAGAAACCATACATCCATATGACCAAAGTTAACTATAAAAAGAACTATAACCAATGTAGTTACTTTAATGATAAATTAAGGATATTAATAGAAGTTAATTGGTAGAAGATAAAACCAATTCTCAAATCCTTAGTAATTAGAGAAGCACATAAGATATGAAGCAAGTAACCATATTACCATGGTTAGGGGAGATTAAACCCTAGCCAATGCACTATGGTGTCATCCCATAGCTACAACCTAGAATTATATCTCAACCTAGATTCACTACAAGAAAAGTTCTGATAGGCAACGTCCCAAAATCGTCCGCTAAGGGGTGTTTTTCGTCGCCTATGGGCCTAACCCGACGATATGGGTTCTGTTGTCGAAACTGCGTCAGGCAAAGTCCTACCACGTTTTTCCGGTCCGTCGCGCTTGGTGCCCTTCCGCCACGAACGGACCGTTGCGTAAGTTCTGGAGCCCGTTGACTGCCGACGTCATGCAACCGACATCGTGGCGACGCCGTTAATCAGTAGTTAACGGCGTTAACCACTGAAACCCCGTTGTAGATGGTAGGCCCACACGAGGCCCGCCACGTCTTAAGGGCCGGCCCATTAAGTTTGCGGGCCGGGCGCTGACTTAGTTTGACCGGTCAACTATATAGCCGGGCTGGTCCATTAGTTACGTGGGCCGGCCTAACTCTAAGGTTGATCGGTCAAAGATTAATGGGCCGGCCCACTAAACATGTGGGCCGGGCCGAATGCACTCGTTTGACCGGTCAACAGGCAAAGGGCCGGCCCACAAACATGTGGGACCCACTTTCATGTTATCGGGCCGGCCATTTACCAAGCCGGTCCACCTTAAAGCAAGTGGCCGGCCCAAGTAGTTATTGGGGGCCCAATAGCATGTGGGTCCCACTTTCCTCTTATCGGCCCCCATTTAGTACGTGGGGTCCACATTAGATCAAATGGGCAGTAACCAAGCCATGGCCGGCCAAAGTACGTGGTCCCATTTTCTGGCAATGGGCCACCCATTTAGTATGTGGGGTCCATCATATAGCAGGGGCCGCCAACAAGACAGTGGGCCGGGCCAAAAACACGGTGGGTCCCACTTTCCAGCTTAAAGGGCCGACCCATTTAGCATGGGGTCCACCATATAGCATGGGCCGGCCCAACACGCTAGTGGCCGGTCAAAACCATGTGGGTCCCACTTTCCTATTAAAGCCGGCCCATTTAGTATGTGGGGTCCACCATGTAGCAGGGCGGCGCCCAACAAGACAGCGGGCTCGGCCAAAAGCAAAGGGTCCCACTTTCCGTTAAAGGGCCGCCCATTTAGTATGTAGGGTCCACCCATAGGCGGGTCGCCCAACAAGATAGCGGGGTCGGCCAAAAACACAGGGTCCCACTTTCCTCTTAAAGGGCCGGCCCATTTAGTATGTGATCCACCACAAAAGCAATTGGCCGGCCTAACTAGTTAGGGTCACCCGATGCGGGGTCCACCTAAAGCAAGTGGGCACCCACTTAGAGTGCGGGGTCCACCAGTAAATCTGGCTGGCCCAATAAGTGTGGGCCAGCCCGTTTAGTTGCCGTTTATATGCCGCATAATAGGCGCTTTAGGATTTTGCGGGCAGGACATATGTGATTTCGCTAATTGGGCCGTGAAGGGATGGGAATTCGTGTTTTAGATACTGAGAATATTTACGCAGCAATGATTTCACGACAGCCTCACTTACCACAAGCACAAAGAAAAATGCGCTAAAGAACTATAAAAACTAACTAAATATTACATCAGCTGCACGGCTTTGAAAAAATATTACAGAACCCAGAAATTGAATGGTAATTAAACCTAGCAATACAATGAAGCGATCCGGCAATCTTTTAAGTTGTCCATGCAGCACCTATATCTGAAACAAAGACATTATAAGTTAAGACAGCAACAATGGAAAGGCAAAGACACTACAATATTGTTTGCCAAAGAATTTGGAACTCATCATTTCATCGTTATAACAAGATCATTGTAATGCGCACAATAAGCAAACAAAGAGTGCATGCCGCATACCAACAGCCAATATAACAGAGCATGTTAGAATGAAACAACAGACTTACTACTGTCGAGTCCCATGCAAACCAACATGTTCAGGGAGTACAAAATTGGCATGAACAACATAGTAGCAAGCTATAAATTTTGTAACAACGACTGAGCAAGATGAAGTTATGATGGCTACATCTACAGAGCAGGGAATGTAAACCAAAAATAGAAGTTACGATGGCAAAAGCTAAAGAGGAGGGAATGTGAACCAACATGTGCCAAGTGCAATTACTTCATTTTGGCCGTGAACTAAATAATACCCCTGAACTTATAGTGAAGGGGATGCAAATCAAGATGTTTCGGGATATAAACTTGTAATGAGTAACACATAGAGGATAGTTAATGCTGGAGCTTAGGATGGACCAGATATAGAATATAGTGGGATCACCTGTGAACTTGTATAAGAGGGAATGCAAACCAATATGTTCAGCATTCCATATGTGAGCGTCATGCCAAGTCAGAGAAACAAGTCAATAATGCAGCTTTTGAAGAACAAGATGGCACGCAAAATTATTATCTAGTAGTATGACAAGTTTATTTGTACTACAGCTAGATAGCAGAGTGATAGCATGCCAAACTAAGTCCTTACTTTGTTAGCTTACAATGAACTAGATACAAAACAATGGCATCACAGTAGAATGCAAGCCAACATGTTCATGGAGTAAAAAATTGGCGAAACAACATAGTAGCAGCATAAGTTTTGTAACAACGACTGAGCAAGATAAAGTTATGATGGCTAGATCTACAGAGCAGGAATGTAAACGAAATATAAGTTATGATGCCAAAAGCTATAGAGCGGTGAATGCGAACCAACATGTGCAATTACTTAAAATTGGCCATGAACTAAATAATAGCAGGATGTTACTATACCTATAATTTTTGTAACAACGACTGAGCAAGATAGAAGTTATGATGGCTACATCTACAGAGCAGGGAATTTTTTTAGATTCTCAGGGAGACATTCTCCCCGGTTCCATTTCATGCCGAAAAGAAACCAGTGTCTACAGAGCAGGGAATGCAAACCAAAATGATCAATCGCTTAAAGTTAGCAATGAACTAGAAAATAGCAAGGTGTTACGGTCATAGCTAGGAATGAACTAAAAGAGCTTCAGACAAACAAGCATCTGAACCCAGAACATGGCGCTAAAACAAGGGACTTACATTAGGAGAAGCACTCTGTGGGAGTCACAGCAGATCCTGGGGTTGATAGATCCGGTGATGAAGTACGCTACATGTGCTACTTGGGGTTGGAGAGACGGCCATTACACTTCATGGTTACTCATCTCATCTGCAAAAACGTAACGGCGCGTCGTTAGCACAAACAGGTTCCCGCAAGATTAAACAAGAACTTGCAGGCAAGCAATAGAAAAGCGACAGGAGAAGAGTTTAGATCATGCACGACGCCGTAGCAGATCCGGTTCATGCACGGTGTCGGTGAGCTAGATCCGATGCAGTGGACGACGGATCCGGCGAAGCGGCCGGTGGGGTGGACGATACCGCAGCTGAAGCAACTGCGGTAGACTGCTGGATGAGCATATGGTTTCGAGGTTCGGCGGGGATGATCCGGTCCGGTTGATGACGGCGTCGATGAGGCGGTTCCGGCAGGCAGCCGGATGACGAGGATCGCGAGGGCCTCAGGGGAAGTCGGGGATGTTCCGGTGGTGGTCGGGGAGGGAGAGAGGGACTTGGGAAGTTCCGGTGGGTGGTCTGAGGGAAATGAATTTTTTGGAGGGTTTTCGGGCTAGGGAGGTGGTGATCCAAAAAATGACGGTCATACCCCCCCACCAACCGACTTTGTTGTCATCTCCACAGGGGTAGAATGGGAATTTGGAAGCGTGTGAAATTTTTGTATTTTGTGGGCGGGAAGTTTTGCCGCTATGAGATTTTGAATTTGGCTAAGGTCCAACTATAATGATAAAAAATTGTGAGACCGTACTAGTACCTCTGTTCAAGGCCGAGTGCAAAATCAAATCATCATCACCTTGAATACCGGTTACTATCATCGTGATCTATCTTGTTATCCCATTCAAAAACACGTCTGAAATATTTCAGATTGGCGGGAGATTTTGCCGCCCGACTGAGATTTGATTTTGAATATGGCTATGGTCAAGTAATATAATATAATACTAATATAAAGACGGTACACCTGGTTAAGTACAGTACTAATTGCTCTGCTCCGGCAGTTAAGGCCAGCAGCCACATCAAGCCATCATCATTACAAACAAAATCAGTCAAATCTAGAAGCTAGTATAGGAAAAATTCACAGCAGCATAATAAATCCAGAAAACTAAGTACGGAGTATAATACATAAACTGCATACAATAGCCAAAAGCAGCCAATAACAATGTTAATGTTCACGACAAACTAATCTGAAAATAATACAAGACGCAATGTATGGCCAACATGAAGATTAGGATACCCCAGGATGAATGAATCTGATCTTCATTCAGCATATATTTCTTCGTCACTCCATTCTCTGATCTGAAGGAAATATTCATTGAACTCCTTCCGTCTGTAGTGTGCAGCCAATACATCCTCCAAACGGTATGGCCTTTGTTCATTTCTCATACCGTAGTTTCCTAATCTATCCACATGTATTGGCCACTCATCCCAGGCCTTTATATCATCAAAGTACTCTCTGATATAACCCAAATCTGCGTAGTAGATGCAGCCAGGTCGAAGTGTCGGGTGCACTCTGGTGTCGACGGAGATACACCGGATATAATGGACGAAGAAGGCACGACTGCCAATGTTATTGACAGCATGGAGAGAGCGGCTCTCAGTGTCCACACGGTAGACCAATGATTGACCTTCCTCCAAATGCTTGTTGTCCAACAACACAAGCAGCAGAGCACCATCCGACTTCACAAGGTAGAACTTGTTATTTCCAAGTTCTGGAAATGAAAATAGTGTATCCATGTTGACTGTGCTCGCGCGCTGCTCCAACTGGACATTGTTGGTGCACACTAATTTTCCGAACTCAAAATTGTTCACAGCTATTGCATACAATTCACCATTGAACGGGGTAATGCAACGCAGAGAATGGTGCTCGGTCGAAAATCTTCCTTCTCCCCAATCTTCATCTATACCCTTAGTTGGAGTGCTCTCATCGACCCAAGCAATTTCCGCCGGGTAATCTTTGGAAACGAAGACCATAGTCGGGGACTTCATTACAGCGACTGACTTCAGAATAACATATGGCATATGCGCCTCAAACCTAGTATTCAATGTCTTTGTGAGTGGGTTCAGAAGCCGTATCTTGTGCGGCTGGTTCTTCTGGGCAAGCACGATGACGCCACGGCAAAAGCCGACGAAGTAGTATCTAAAATATATTGATGAAGATAACATTCAGCACTAAGATGTTTACGATTGAAAATAAAAATAGATTAACTCTATAGATATGGAGGAATTTGAACCTTGCATGAACTTCCGTTAGATCGATGGTGACGTAGCGGGATGTGCGGAGGTGGAGGAAGGTGAAATCAGCAGCGCGTGGAAGGGCGTGTTCTACCATGATCCATTCGTGCAGGTGCACGTCGGGCTCAGGTAAACCTGAGCGCCAATTTCTACAAACTTGCCTCAAAGCAGAGTAGGTGTCCATGTACTCCTCGTTCGCCAGTAAGCAGTCCCCGATCTTGTGAAGTGGTCCGTCAGCCCTGAGAGAGGCCCAGTCCACGGAGGCGCGGCGCTTGGATGCGCCGCCCTCGGAGGCGACGGTCTCGGGGGCGACGGCCGCCGGCGCATTCTTCTTGTCCATCGCCGGCAGGGAACGCGCGTAGGGCGGTTGGTGTTTTTTCATTCGATTTGGAGAAGTTGATGGGACGTGAGAGGCGTGGTTGCGTGCGTGAGTGAGAATGAGACTGTGTGCAGAGGGAGGGACGAGGTCTGATGGCAACGTGACGGTTGGTCTCGGCAGTTTCTCAAAAAAGCTAGACGTTTGGTCTCAACACGCGCACCGCCTAACCGCTGCGCACCACGACACGCGTCCGTGGTACTGCACGTCTGCACCGTTACGTGTACTCAGTTCTACCGTCGAGCCTTACACTGGAAAAATATATGTACTCCGTTTTCCCTCGAGTACTAATACTGGCTAGTGCAATATACTTAGTTTTACCCTCAAGTGGCTGGTCAACAGAGAGTCAACAAATGGGATTAAGCTAGTATCTAATTGAGTAATTTCATGCGCAAAAAAATAAAATCATAGTGCCTCCTACTCATGGAGTCTTGTTAAGAAGAGGAGGTCTAACACGTGGAAAACAGAATAGCACACCACAGGTCCGAAATGATGGAAAGGGCTAGGCAATCCACTTATAGATCTCAACAAAAACCACATGGAACTATATTAAACTTATGCAGTAGCCAACGCAACCAAAATTCAGAAGTGCAGGCTGAGTCCCAACACATTTGCTTCGGTGTCCCCCCCTTCGTTCAAACTGTAGTGAACTAAAACATATGAATGGCAAAGATCTCTTTTTAACTCTTCGTAACCAAGGGCGTAATGATTAAAAGTGAATAAAAAGACATAAGTGTAAGCTCTCAAGTAGCCAGTACGGTCCATTTGAGTCTATATTGTTCAGTAGTCAGACACGCAGACAACGTTGTACATTGAAAACCAAAACGTTCGTGGGTAAAATATTTCGCCAGCCACATTGGCTGTTAGGAACATTAAGTACACCTAGTATATCTATACGATGGTATATAGGGCTTGATATGGGTTTTTACGGGCTAAAAAATGAAGGCACATGGCAAAAATTACCCCTTCAAGTTTTGGTGAGGGGGGGACACCGAAGCAAGCCTCGAGTCCCAAAGGCACAACACAATACGGAAACTTGCAAACTTACATAAAAGGGGCTATGCAACCCACTTATACACACATTAACAGCCATCCTCGTGTGTGACAAGAGAAATTCAACACTGGATTCGGAGGTAGGCACATGAAGCTTTACAAGGGCCAATGGGGCACCAACAAATTATGGATGAATTGAACCACACCGTCAACAATTCAAACTCGAGACCTTGGCTCTAATACCATTTAAGTTCAAACTGATTGAAAAGGCTAGGCAACCAATTTATAAAACATCCACAGGAACAACTACCAAGTTGATCCCAGCCGCAGATAAAATGCATCCACCAACAAAATAGGAACATTGCCTCAGTCTCAGGAAAAATTTCACAATACCAAGGTACTCACATGTCAATGTCAGTGTTCATCTCCAATTATCTATGCCATTTTATTAGTCTTTGAGAGATTATAACAAACTTGATTGGCCTCCTGCAGTAGGGCATCACATGCTTCTGATCTCGATCTCAACATGTCAACTTGGTTTCTTAACACATCTGTTGCAGCTCGTTCTATTTGGAGTTGTTCCTCCAGAACTTGTGCAGAGAAAGACTTGGACTTGGACTTGGACTGCAAAAACCCAGCATTTCGCAGGAAAGTGTTTTTGGTGATATCTTTATTTTTAAGTACCATGGTAAATGTCTCCATACATTCTTCTAGAGTTTTTTCCATACCGTCTTTCCCGGGTTTTGCCATCTCCAATTTCATATTTGCCTGAAAAGTTTTCAGTCGTGTAAAAATTAAAGTTATTACAGAGAAACATGCAAACGGTAGATTTAATGTGTATGAACTACTTTTAATCCTACAAGTTGGTATGCCTGATTACACATCAAATGCATTTTCACAAAAACGTCTACAAGATCATATTGACATGCCCATTATTGCTCCTACAAATTAGCAAGTGTGTCGTTAAAAAATTTAAATCATAAAGAAGACTTACAATAACACTTTCTGCGAGTTCTCCTATCACATTATGTTTGTTCTTCTGGCATGCCTCGAACTGCTCTGCCAGAGTCATCTCTTTGTCTGGTTGCATGTTGTTTGCATGATCTACTTTCTGCATTTTTGTACAATCATATAGAAATCAAATAACGTGGTTAAAATGGAGGATGCAAATATAACATGCACATGGAGTTCTACACAATTTACGAGTAACATATGTAGCAGTACAGACCAGCGGGGCATTACTTTTTGCCAGAGATGCCCAACCAAGTGACGAGATCCTGTACGGCTTGGTAAACGTTGTTTCAAGCGGTTAGCCTGGTTCCTTTTAGACAACGTCTGCAAAAGGAGACTAGTGAGACACTGGCGCAAAATAAGTATTCGGAATTTAATCTGGTTTCACGGTCCTCATAAGCCATACCACATTCTTTGGATCAGACCAGTGCTTGACAAGATCTCCCCACTGCTCGTCAGTCATACAGGGTGCAGGAGACTTTGTTCGAACATTGGCAGTAATCTGGCCAGTGAAGTATGTCGCCTTAAGCTTATAGCGGTGCTGGCGCAACAATTCTTTGAATATGGAAGCGATGACAAACTTTACATCCTCATTATCCTCATCGAATTCAAACCTTAACTGCTCACAACGGTTGAATGATTGGTGAGTTATATAGCATAGAAACAACAGTAAGCTACAAGAAATGGGACAGATCAATGTGGAATAATTTATCATTACCAGGAGAAGCATGACTTACATGTAAATTATGCACTAAACTCTCGAACTGTGAAGGGGTGTCAACATGCTGCTTCCACAATGGGAAGGTAGGAAGTTCATTCCTGATAAAATAGCCAATATGTGATACAAGATATGAAGATTCATGCGGATGAAGTGGCCTTCTGCCACCTACAATAGATGTGATGCGAAATCTTGAACCCATTCCGGAAATCTTAGCTGCAAGTTTTCTTCCTACCGTTGGCCCCCTCGTTTTTATTGATCGTGGCGAACCTACCAAGTTAAGCATTACATCAAGCTATCATGGTATATAGATACATAAGGGAGCATTAAACTACAAGTCTTGAAAAAAGTATTACCTTTTTT
>JAUUTY010000505.1:0-119782 GCA_030979885.1 Lolium multiflorum
TGGAATCAATCCCTCAGCCCGATCCATGCTAGAACGGGGTGGATGCCTGGAAGGAGAAGCAAGAATCGGAGCACGTATGTGGAACGACCAAAAACGCGAGATCATAGAGGTGTTAAGTGCTCCACGTCCACCCCGACGTGCGCTATGTTTCCGAGATCCCCGCGACTCGATCCCGTCCAATACTTCATCGCCAAACAGATAAAATGTGTGCTTATTAAGAAAGACCCAGATATTACTCACCGAACCATGTGAAAACATCGTCAAATCAAACAAGGTGCAAGGGATTTCTACCGCACTAATACTAGCTGCATTACCACTTTCAACTTCAATGCAAACTTGAAACTTCACCGCAGTCTTTTTCCCCCCTTCGAACTTGAGATCCAGCCTCTCCATCGATTGATGCATAGTGGCAAACTTTATTAGTTCATGTTTCGTTCTTAGTTTGAAACTTTATTACCCCAAGCTCCGGAGTACTCAATTACTACAGTATTGCAACTGAAATTTATACATATTACAATTACTATTGAAGTTAGTCTTGTACATATTATGAGTATTGAAGTTTAAGTCCCGCAAACTTTCTGAGTACTATATTTTTACTATTGAAGTTACACTCTTGCACTCCTTATTAGTATAATATCATGTGTCACACAGGGTCGCTCTGGGAATCTACCATCTAATGAAGGACGACAACATGAAGCGTCTCTGCAAGTAATCCGGCGGTCGCTCCTGGATGAGTCTCGCGAGTTGATTGACCATGCGTCCAAGCTCCGAGATGTGAACGCACATCCGGTAAACCGTGCTATTAAGCTATGGAATGAGTATGCCGGACTCTTGAATGAGCACTCATTCTATCAAAGGAGAACTCATTGATGGAGGAAAACCTCTCCATGGTAAATCAAAAGGTCTCTAACTAAGGAGAACATCTCCATCCTAAAAGAGAACTCATCTCTCGAAAAGGAGAACATCTCCATCCTAAAAGAGAATTCATCTTCAAAAGGAGCACACCTACTACAAGTGGCAGAGCATGACAGAAACAAGTAATCTTCTTCGGTGAAGAAGTTGTTCCCATATGTATGTAGAGAGGTGGAGACGGTTGCCGATGAGACAAGTGAGTAGATTGAGGAGGGCAGCTACAACCCACAACGTTTGTAGTTACAAATCTTCTATCATAAAAGTAGTAGTATCGAAATTAATATGTATCCCTTAATATATGTGGTGTTTGGCAATATATAGTTTAACATGCAAGGACTCTGCAATGTAATTTGTATCAGTTTGATTGGCTTTCTACCCAAGTGAGCATGTGTCATATTTGTCCAAGGTTTGATTTTTTTGCATCTTATCATATTTTGTTGAATACCATACTAAAATATTCCATGTGCATCATTTTGATGCAGAGGCTGGGGGTCTCAACTTCCATTACGAAAAGGATTTGTCAAGACATGAAACATTGGATAAAATCTGTGACTGTACTGCAAGTGGCACCACTCAACAATCATTAAAATTCAAAGCTGCATCTCCTACCAATACAAATGGTATATCGTACAATTTTGAAACAAATTGAATCCAACCCGAAATAAATTAAATTATATTTGGAAAAAGATATGTAGAAGTACCCCTGTACAGTAGGACGCTATGTGCAATGCACTTATGGTAAAAAATTACCCGCATGTACCAAAGGCATGGGCACCAAGATCTGATGCAAATTTGAATTCGGCCAAAGGAGGGTACAAGCAAAGATTTCGATCGTGTCAGCGATCCAGACATTATTATGAAGTAAAGGGAATTTGATCATCTTGGTCTTGCAAGTAATGAAATGTGGGGACTCCTAAGATCGACGCCTTCAACACTGATGTTTCTTTCTATCAGAAGCTAGTGGCTGACAACTTTGATTCCTATTCGGCTGATGCAGATATCCATGATATCATCAAGAGGATCTTGGAATATGTTGAAGCACGTGTCGACATTCTGCTCTCGTGCTTGAAGGCAGATGATTTTGATAGGGTGATGCAAAAGCCGCCATATGGTCAATAGATTGTTATTATATACAAGGGATGTTGTTTATTGGGTCATCATCTAGATCTTTTGTTTTCTTATGTGTTAGCAATATTATGGAAACTATGTTAGTATTGTCTTATACCGAATTGTTGCTATATCCGGACACCCGCATGCTTATGTTCTATGACATTATGGAATGTATGGAAAAGATGACACCTTTTTAGCTTTTTGTCTTAAAAGGCAAAAAATAACACTTCCTACTTCTACAATAAAATGAAATCTATTTGCACTTTTCCCCAAAATGGTAATGCACATTTTACCTGGGCGTTTTCGTTAAGACCCATGGTTTTTTTATATAAAATGGTAGGCCATATTTTGAAGCTATTTTTTTTTAAAAAACATATCAAAATTCAAGCTTATCATTTTATAGCCACAAGTTCACTTTTTCTTTTCTTCATTTTTTCCAAAACAGGGTGGGAATCGACTGCATGCCATTCCTTGCAAACATTGGCGAATGTCGGAAATAATCTTAGATAGGGCGAACTCTAAAAGAAGAGGTAAATACCGAAATAGTCCCGAGACATTGTGATGCGTAATTCTAACGCAATCCCAATAAACCAAAACATATTTTATTATAAGTAGAAACTATATACATACCAATTATGTGATCAATGGCAAAACTTTAGTTCTTTTGAAAATCATTTTGTAATTGGATCGATCAAGAATTTTTCAATATCTTTTGCTCGATGCACAACTCTGAATTTATGATCTTTGTTGTTGAGCCATTCAGGAGTCCCTTAAGTCATAGGATAGGAAAAACGTATATACATCTTGTCTATTTGAATCCTATGGGAATATGAGTTTCTTTGATTGTACCAAAGGGATTTTTCCATGAGGGATGACCTAATGTTTTGTTCATATAGGATTTGTAGTACAAGATTCATATGGGATATGTTCCCTATGAATATAACCAATAGTGTAGAATACTTCCCGTAGGATCTAAATCCTATAAATCAGTCCATGCATGATACTTTATATAAAATCAGCGCCAACTCAATGAGATGATAAATGTTGTCTGATGAAACATGGCGTTTCTTTCAAATATAAAGAAATATCCGAAGTCTTCAATTCTACGCGTATGATAATGAATAGCTCAAGGTTATTTTACATATACTAAGATCCATGATACATCAATCTTTTTAATGCGGAGAACGAGTCTATATATGTTTTTTGGTACCTAGCCCATGTTTTGTTTTCGAAATCGGCTCCACGCAGTGTTCACTAAAATAGGCCCAACTTTGTCATATGAAGTCCGTTTTAAGTGCTCAAATGTTCAGAAAAAAACACATATATATGAATGGATATTCACTAAAATCAAGGTAGGATAGCTGCCGTACCGCCCATGCTTACAAATGAGACCTTGATGGGGTCGGACCGCGTCCATTTTTTTTCGCGCATCCACCAAACCATTTCAACGAAGCGCCAAACCACCGGCGAAAATCTCTGCCAAGCCGCTCCAATTTTCAAATGTTCGAATTTCCTGCATCTTATCTCTTTCATCAAAAACGTCCCTGGCCGGTTCTTCTTTATTCGCCAAGGCTGTTCCCAGCCTCAGCTATTGAAACATACCACCGGGGCACGTGCGCCGAATCCCACATCTCTCACGCGTCACCCACCGAATCGGAAGATTCGCCCGACGACGGCAGCAGCACCACCGTCTCACTCGCCACCAGCGCTCCCGACTCAGCCATTGAGGTCCGAGAAGACGTTGTCAGCAAGCCGGAGCGCTTCCCCCGACTTAAGGCGCACACCGCACCATTTGTGCTCCACCGTAGCCGACGCCCACCGCGCGCCGGATCCCCGCTTCGTGACGCCGTCCACTCTCGCCGCTGCGCCGGATCTCAAGCCCCCCGACTCGGTTCACCGGGCACGGTGAAATGGGTAGACCCCGCGCCCAACCGTCCACCGCGCTAAACCAAAGCGTAAAGCCGTCCACTCCCCATGCGAAGGTTGGTGTTTAGCCGCTCCCGTTATGCATTTCAACATCGCTTTCGTGCGTATCTGTTTTAGGGCTTGTTTGGTACTAGAGTTTTATGGGGATTAGAGAGGATAATCCGCTCCAAACTTTAAATCCCCACTTATCCCCAATGCATGTTTGGTGCTAGAGTATGAGCGAGTTTAATCCCCACTTGTCCCTACTTTTCCGCAAAATTTAGTGTATTTTTTCAATCCCCAATACTCTCTACCCCTACCTAGTGGATTGGGATGGGATTCTTTGTGGGTATTGGGTGAATTCTCCTGTCACCCAATACTCTAGAGTATTATCCCCACTAATCCCACTAAACACTCGGACAAGAGATCGTGGACATGCAGTAGGCATGTTCACTCCGAGATCAAGAGTTGTGACATGCGACCATGTTCTTCATCTGACCGAAATGGAGGGCTGTGGATTACCATGAACAAGACGCTACAGTGGGACAATCCACAAAGGGCATCGTTTACCGGGACAAATCTACGCATCGATACGCATATCCGTTGGCTGTGTCATCTACGCACATCACTACCGAAAGTGCATGTTACGGCACTGCATCGGTGACATGCCTATGGTATGACCGTAGTAGAAGTCAAGCCCGCAGAGTGATTAGTCGAGACATTATTAAACCGCATGTTTATAAATCTTGTAATCATCAATTGGCATGCATGTAAAATCATTTATTTTTGATCTACGCTTATTCCTTTTGAGCTATCATCTACTTGCTACTACTAATTATGCCCTTCTAACGCTTCTACCTTAAAGTTCCATGATAAATCTCGGTAGCATTTTTTTCTAATGCATGCTAAAAATACTGTAGCAGAGTACAAAGAGGGCCGGAGAGAAAAATATAGGCATCACCAGTGAACAATCAAACACCTCTCGTGTCTCCATCGATAACAATCATTTTCTTATTCAGAACTTGATCCTACTGAACAAGAGTCTCGAGGGAGACCTGAGTAAAGAGGATCCCCTTGTCAACCACCCTACTCCACCCCCCAAGGTGATTGCTCGCTCTTTTCATTGGCATTATTGTTGCATCTTCAATAACCGTGATGTATCTGTCTGTCCAACCCAGCTCAAGTTATAGCATTATCATCTCCTCCGGAAAATACATAATAATAACATATGTTTCATCATGTCTTTGCTTCTTATGTTCCATAATCGTACCAAGCATGTATATGATTTTGTTGATTGAAGTACCGTTTATCTCTGGCAGGCATCAGGGACTTCACGTAAGGACGTTTCAAATACCAACAAGGTGAAGAACATAGCTCAACAGGAAGATCAATATCTGACAGCTCACCTAAAAATAAAAAGGGTTCAAGCTGGTCATGTCAGATCACAAACAAATGCAGTGAACAGAGAAAAACAAGGTCTCGATCAGAGTCACTCTAATTCCAGTTGAAAAATGATGACCGTGCAAAAATATTGTCATGCGAAACACCAACATAAAAAGCTTCGACCTAACCCCACATCGGCTGGTCTAAAAGCTGTAGACGGCCCAAATACCAAACCACATGTGCCACCTGTTGCCAATCCACTTACCCAAGAACAATTCACAACAGACTCAGTTTCAACAGCAAGTTCTCAACACCTAACTAATCACGATCGCCCGCCGACATTTAGTCCCTGCAGGACAACTTTCCTTAAAGATGATGGTAAATAATTAGGCACACGTGTTCCCTTACATGTCTGCTACATAAACACTTGAGTAGCTTGATGTAATGCTTAATTTTGCATCACGCACGACCAAAAAAACGAAGGGGGCCAACGACTTTGAAATCACTTAAAAATGAGATTGCCCGAATGGGAACAAGATTTCCCATCACATCAGTTATAGCAGGTATCAGAAGGCCACTAGATCCACAAGAATCATCTAATATAGCATCGATCACAGGCGTTTTTGTCAGGACCCAAATTCCTATCTTTCCATCATGGAAACAACAAGTAGTAAACACCCCTTCCCATTTTGAAGGTTTACCGCACATGTTACATGTAAGTCATTTTCGTAAACAATACCATGCTGCTCGTTCACATTCCCTCTAGCTTTCTGTTGGCTAGCTATCTAACACTGCACGGTTCCCATTGTTGTAAACAGACATGTCTTGAGTTTGATGATGACATGAAGAATGTAATCACCGTTATCAGGAGCATATTCTCTTCAGCGTTGCGCCATGAGCGCCATAGGCTAAAGATGAGATACTTTGCTGGGAGGACTCCTAGCGATATTCCAACAACCTCTCCTATACTACAGATGACCGATGATCAATGGTGTGATCTTGTTGAGTATTGGTCTGCCCAAAAGAATTTGGTATGTTCTGTGAAGACAGTGAGACAAGATCACATTACTGATTCCTTTTTAAGCATGTGTCTCACAAGTCTTCATTTGTAGTTCATCGCTCGAAGTAACATGCGTGCTCGTAATAATGTACGTTTACAACAGCGTACAGGATCTCGTAGCTTGATTGGACACCTCTACTGTATGGTAAGGAATGTTATCCGTACAACTATATTTAAATTAGTAAATCATTTAGAATTTATAGATGCACAATATACATCGTAAATTGATATCTCTGTTTTATTTATATTTTTTTTGAAAACTTTCAATTGTCGCATGTCGGCATGTGACGTGGTTGTGAACCTAATTTATATTCTCTTGCGAAAATATCAGAAGACAAGGCAAGCATACTGTGAGAGCACAGACAGAGAGATGAGTCTACTTGAGCAATTCAAGGTGTGCCAGACGAGCAGAAATGGTTTGACTGGACATTTTGCAGAGAGTGTTATTGGAAGTATTCTCTACTAATGTCAGTTATGGTTTTCAATTGTATTCAGAAATATCTTGTCATATTTGTCAAGCTTCATGCACTAGCCAACACAACCAAATGTCCGAACTGGTGGAAAGGGCTGATACAATTCACTTATATACTTCTCAGCAATATCATGCACATTACGAATTCTACACATGGATCCATGCATATTTTTATAGTCCTGCTATTACGTGTTAGCAATAGAAGACATGTCAATATGATGTAACATGCTATTACTAAAATGTATATGCGGTAATCAGCCATGCCATTGTAGGATTATTAGAGGTAGTTCATACACATGTCTTCACATTATAATCTTTTCTCTTACACATGTGTAACAACTGAAAACTCCTCAGTCTGACATGAAAGTGGAGCTGGCAAAACCAAAGAAAGATGGTATAGACCCAGGAAGAATGTCTGAATTCATTTTCCAAGGTACTACAATGTCATGGTATAGCCAACAACACATTCCCGCGTAATGCTGGGTTCACAACTAATTTGTCGAGGTCCAAGTCCAAGTCAAAGCCCAAGCGCAGGTTGAGGTCCAAGTCATTGTCTTTTTATGCTCGAGGAACTACTCAAAGGAACGAGCAATAGTGGTTGCACAAAGAGTAGTCATCCACCGTATAACTGCAGGATTAGAAGCAAGTCAAGCCCACCGGGCAACATCCTGAGAAAGTGTGGGAGATGCCGAATACCACAGTGAACACTGACAGTCAAAGGTGTCCCTTGGTTGTGTGAAAGGGTTTGAGATGCTGAACTATTTTTTTGGTGCTTCTATCTGCACTTGTTATGTGTGGTTGTTTCCTTGGTGATGTGGATTAAATGAAAACTGAATGGATTGGATGCACCAATATTTAATCAAGGTTTAATCTGATTTGTAGTATTTTTTATATTGCGCTGCATGGGAAGAGTATAACTATTAGTTGGCCCATTGGTGACCATTTCATACATTATTTTAGTTGATGGGTCCTTGTCCTTGTATCCCTGAAAGGAGGCAGTACTACAGTAAGCTACCAATTTTTCTAGTACAGTATTTTTTTAGCGCCGGCTAAATTGAAAATATCTGTCAAGCGCTAAAATCTCCCGCCAATAAAATCCCAAAATATTCGCTACGCGTTTTTAAATTTAAGTTTTTTAGGAGATAGTACATGGGAACGATTTTGGTTGTGATTATGACTTGATGTGACCGTATAGTAGTGTCATGCGCATGCCGGAGTGGTGTTTTGAAACATAGGAGCATATGCTCCCTCCATTTTGAAATGCATCTTACACATATTTTGAATTTCAAAAAAAAATGAAACAAAAAATTCGCATGTACATCTTCTCGTGCTACGCCCTTACAAAGTTGCGACTTGTCATGTGACGTGTGTAAAAAGATAAAATACAGTACTAAAAATAATGCTTTTCACAAGATAAGTTTTCTCTTTTTACATAGACCACAAAATATTGGTTTTTCGTGAAACTTGACGAACGAACATATATTATGAATATGTACATGTAAATTTTTTTGCTAATATTTTCGACATTTTAAAATATGATTTTTTGGTAGAGGGAGCATATGCACCCGGGAGCCAAATTGAATTTCCGCATGCATATGACACTACTCTATGTTACTACCTTCATAATGCATAGTAAGACGAATTTCCGTACTATCATGCATGATTGTTTTAGTTAGTATGTAGACTCATTCTATCTTGAAAAGTGTTATGGTAACATAGCTAGTTACCACAACCAGCTCTATGTTAATACTCCTTAGTTACTCCCACTATGAGTAGTCTAAGTAGCATGGTCTACCCTGGAAGTAGATCCTCTAACGTGCAATAGACAGTCGGGTAAGCTACACCTCTCTAATTTTCCTTCTCCACATCTACATGATTAAGTCTAATTTGATCTAAATTAACTTCCATAATATATGTAAGCCATATGCATTACGATAATTAGTAACAATCAAAATTATGACTATCTTTTTAATATTTATACGATTTTTTTATACAGTAAAAATATACAATGATTGCTACAGTAAATACGTACAGTATTTGTTACATTTTCCTGATTTTTCTTCTACGTTTGCACTACTTAAGCACTGTGCTTACCTGACTTGTCATCTCTACGTTAGAGGATATGGTTCCGGTCTACCCTGGCCTTATATTACAATCACGAGTATATTACTTGGACCATCGTACAACATACTTTTGTTGCTCCTTGCAAAAAAAAAAAACTTTTGTTGCGACTGGATTATTAATAAAGGCGTGTGCATCACCACGATGCAGGGGAGGGGTCATATCCCCTTTTCAAGAAAAAATTACTTAGACATAGCCTTATTCAAAATCAATTCTTAGTCAAGTGCAAAATCTCCTAGTACCAATCCCGAAATATTTCAGAAGTGCTTTTCAAAATTGATTTTCAAGATATATCATGATTATGATCGTGGTAACCGATTTTCAACGTGATGATGACTTGATGTGACACTTGGCCGTACTAGTACGGTCTCATATTTTTGTATTACTTGGTCTGTAGCCAAATTCAAATCTCATTCCAGCGGCAAACTTCCCGCCCGAAAAATACAAATATTTCACACGCTCTAACTTCCCATTCTACCCTCGTAAAGATGACAACAATGTCCATGCATAAGTCGGTTGGTGGGGTCTACCCGTCATTTTTTTCGATACCACCCCTAGCTCAAACTCCCCGAAAAAATTCATTTCCCTCACTCTCTCCGAGACCACCCACCGGAACTTCCCAAGTCCCTCTCTCACCTCCACGACCACCGCACCGAACATCCCCGCGGACTTCCCTCGCCTACCCGAGGCCTCGCGATCCTCGACATCCGGCTGTTCTACGGAGCGTCGCATCGATCGCCGCACAACCGGACCGATCATCCCGCCGAACCTCGAAACTATGTGCTCATCCAGCAGCTTCATCACAGCTGCCACCATGGTGATCGCCCACCCTCCGGAGCCGCTTCCGGATCGTCGTCCACCGCATCGGATCTTGCTCACCGACACCGTGCATGAACCGGATCTGCTTCACCGGCGCCTTGCATGATCTAAACTCTTCTACTGTCGCTTTTCTATTGCTTGCAAGTTCTTGTTTAATCTTGGGGAACTCGTTTGTGCTAACGACGCGCTGCTACGTTGTAGATGATAACCATGAAGTGTAATGGCCGTCTCTCCAACCCCAAGTAGCACATAGCGTACTTCATCACCGGATCTATCAACCCAGGAAGATCTGTTGTGACTCCACGAGTGCTTCTCCTAATGTAAGTCCCTTGTTTTAGCGCCATGTTCTGGTTCATGCTTGTTTGTCTGAAGCTCTTTTAGTTCATTCCTAGCTATGACCGTAACACCTTGCTATTTTGTACTTCATTGCTAACTTTAAGCGATTGAACATTTTGGTTTGCATTCCCTGCTCAGAGATGTAGCCATCATAACTTCTATCTTGCTCATCGTTACAAAAATTATAGGTATTATAGTAACATCCTGCTATTATTTAGTTCATGGCCAATTTTAAGTAATTGCACATGTTGGCGCATTCCCTCTATAGCTTTGGCATCGTAACTTCTATATTTGGTTTACATTCTCGCTCCAGATCTAGCCATCATAACTTTATCTTGCTCGCCGTTGTTACAAAAATTATGGCTTGCTACTATGTTGTTTGTGCCAATTTTTTACTCCATGAACATGTTGGCTTGCATTCCCTGTACTACAGGTGATGCCATTGTTTTGTATCTAGTTCATTGTAAGCTAACAAAGTAAGGACTTAGTTTGGCATGCTATTCATACTACTAGATAATAATTTTGCGTGCCATCTTGTTCTTCAAAAGCTGCATTATTGACTTGTTTCTCTGACTTGGCATGACGCTCACATATGGAAAGCTGAACATATTGGTTTGCATTCCCTCTTATACAAGTTCACGTGTGATCCCACTATATTCTTACTGGGTCCATCCTAAGCTCCAGCATTAACTATCCTCTATGTGTTGCTCATTACAAGTTTATATCCCGAAACATCTTGATTTGCATCCCTTTACTATAAGTTCAGGAGTATTATTTAGTTCCTCCTCTTTAGCTTTTGCCATTGTAACTTCTATTTTTGGTTTACATTGCTCTAAGATGTAGCCATCATAACTTCATCTTGCTCACTCGTTGTTACAAAATTTATAGCTGCTACTATGTTGTTCATGCCAATTTTGTACTCGAACATGTTGGTTTGCATGGGACTCGACAGTAGTAAGTCTCTGTTTCATTCTAACATGCTCGTTATATTGGTGTTGGTATGCGGCATGCACTCTTTGTTTGCTTATTGTGCGCATTACAATGATCTTGTTATAACGACGAAATGATGAGTTCCAAATTCTTTGGCAAACAATATTGCAGTGTCTTTGCCTTTCCATTGTTGCTGTCTTAACTTGTAATGTCTTTGTTTCGTATATAGGTGCTGCATGGACAACTTAAAAGATTGCCGGATCGCTTCATTGTATTGCTAGGTTTAATTACCATTCAATTTCTCTGGGTTCTGTAATATTTTTTCAATGCCTTGCAGCTGATGTAATATTTAGTTAGTTTTTATAGTTCTTTCGCGTATTTTTTCTTTGGTGCTTGTGGTAAGTGAGGCTATCCGACAGAAATCAATGCTGCGTAAATATTCTCAGTATCTAAATCACGAATTCCCATCCCTTAAACGGTCCAATTAAGCGAAATCACATATGGGCCGGCTCGCAAAATCCTAAAGCGCCTATTACGCCTGCATATAAACAGCAACTAAACGGGCTGGCCCACTTACTTATTGGGCCAGCCCACTTGATTTACGGTGACCCCACACTCTAATTGGGCTCGCCCACTGATTTACTGTGGACCCCACTCTCTAATTGGGCCCATTCTGCTTTAAGGACCCACCAACTACCGGGCCACCAATAACTAGTTGGGCCAGCCCAACCGTTTGTGGTGGACCCGCATACTGTAAATGGGCCGGCCCTTTAAGACGAAAGGGGACCCACAGTAGTTTTGGCCGGCCCATCCCTGTTGGGCCGGCCCACTTGTATATGGTGGACCCCACATACTAAACGGGCCGGCTTTAAGAGGAAAGGACCCACTCAGAGTTTGGCCCCCACTAGCGTGTTGGCCGCCCACTTGCTATATGGTGGCCCCACGACTAAATGGGCCGGCCTTTAACAGAAGGTGGGACCCACTGTGTTTTTGGCCCGCCCACTATCTTGTTGGGCCGGCCCACTATACGGCTGTCCCACATACTAAATGGGCCGCCCACTGGAAAGTGGGACCCACCCGTGTTTTGGCCCGCTCACTATCTTGTTGGGCCGGCCCACTTGCTATATGGTGGTCCCCACATACTAAATGGGCCAGCCTTTAACCGGAAAGTGGGACCCACTGTGTTTTTGGCCCGGCCCACTATCGTTGGGTCCCACTTATGGTGGACCCCACACTAAATGGGCCGGCCCTTTAACAGAAAGTGGGACCCACCGGTTATTTGGCCCGGCCCACGGCTTGTTGGGCCAGCCCATTTGATCAAATGTGGACCCCGCGTACTAAATGGGCCGGCCCAATAAATAGTGGGTCCCACCCCTTGGGTCGGCCCAATAACTTCTTGGGGCCCGATTGTTTCAATGGACCCCACTTTAAATGGGCCGTGACACACAGAAAGTGGTGGGTCCCACATGTCTTGTGGGCCGGCCCTTTTGCCTGTTGACCGGTCAAACGAGTGTATCTCGGCCGACCCACACGCTTAGGGGCTAGCCCATTAAAGTTTTGACCAGCCAACCTTAGAGGTTAGGCCCGGCCCACGTAACTAATGGACCAGCCCAGCCTATATAGTTGACCGGTCAAACTAAGTCAGCGGCCCGGCCCGCAAACTTAATGGGCCGGCCCGCTTAGATGTGGCAGCCTCGTGGGCCTACCATCTACCACGCAGCCACGTTAACGCGTTGCCGCCAGCTTAACGGCGTCGCCACGTGTCGCTTGCATGACGTCGGCCGACCCGCTCCTGGAACACATGCGTGGTCCGATTTTCCGTATGGCGGGCCGCCCAAGCGCGACGACCGAAAAATCGTCAGAGGACTTTGCCTGACGCAGCTTCCACAACAGAACCCATATCGTCGGGTTAGGCCAATGGCGACGAAAAATACCCCTTAGGACGATTTTGAGACGTTGCTCATCGAACTTTTCTGTAGTGGTTGGGATGCAGGCTACCGAAGAAGAAAGAGCTTCGACTGAGGCTGATGACTCGCATCCATGAGTTGCAAAATACTCGCGGCAAAGAATTGTCAGGTATCGACATTATAGTGTATTTCCTTAAGAGTAGAGTTCAGCCTCTTCAAGCTCGCAAATTCCCTCTCTGGAAATATCCTGGACGAAGACGTGGATCGGCGTCACAGATTTGGAGGTCAAGGACTTGGAAAACTTGTCGAAAAATCACCTCCTCAGAAAAAGATTCTGTCTCTTCTTCTTGTCGCGTGAAACCATACAGCCGCCCATGCACTCCTAAGGTGAACATTGTCGCGTAATTTCTTATTGCCTTGCTTTTTGCATTGTTTGCTCCTTTCTGATATCCTTCCCTCTTTTTATACAGAACCACCCAAATCTTGTTTCACTTCCTCCTCTTCCTGAAGGTGGGGAAGTCGAAGAAAGGGCCGTTATCTCCGATGATAACCAAGAGGCCCCCTCTTTTGTGACGAACCCGCAGATTCTCGAAAATCTCATGGATTCACAAAAGATGTTTTCTCCAAGGCATCGCACGCCAATCTCCTCCTCTTTGCGTTTCTCCAAAGAACAAAAGGAAGAGGGATGATGTCGAAGATTCCGGGACCTCGAACCCGAAGAAGCTGCTCCTTCATCGCAGAAGGCGCTTATGATCCATATCTCAGACCCTCACCGGTTCGTAAGTCCTTTTCATCTTTTTTTTCTATTTGAAGATTCGTGTCTATCTTGCCTTTATATTGTCGACATTTTACTTGTAGTGATGAGGAAGAAGAAGTACCAACCGCTGATGTGGCTGCTCAACGAGTACGTCACATACATTAGTTGCCTCGGGACGCCAGCTGAAGGAGAAGAAACTTCTCGCCTCCTCGACAAAACGTCGACGTGCTTTCCTCCTTCAAGCCCCGAGCCCCTTCGTCAAGGGCGAGACGGAGATCATCCCGGAGCCTACTCTCCCATTGAGTAGCTCCTCTAACCCTCTCTTGGAGGATGTATGTTCTTAACTTCCTTGTCATTGTTTATGTTTTCTTGTTGATTTCTACGTACTATTATATTTTTCTCATACCGCCATTTTCCCTTTATCCTTTTTGAACAGCCTATGATAAAGGATCTTCTTCGCATCGGTGCCCAATTTGTCGGGTACCGTGAATATGCTAGTAAAGCTGAAGGTAATGCTTTGCTCCTTCTTTTTGCCTCTGTTCTTTTGCTCCTTTGTTGTCAAGATTTCTAACTATATTTATCTTCCTTGGTAGAAAAACTGGCGGAAGCCAATGAGCGTGCCAACACACTTGCTCAACAATTAGAGCAAAGTGAAAAGGCTCGAAAAAGGCTGAGTCGATGCGTTGGTGCTCGAGCAGAGGCTGATAAGGCCAAGGCTGATGTCGCTGGTGTCGAAGATCTCCGAAGAGACTTCACGATGCCGAAACTTCGCTGAGTGAACATATAACTGCTCAATCTGCTCGCGAAGAAGCTATCCTTAAGCGCATAAGGACCCAAAATCGTCGCTTTGTCGGTAAGTATCTGCCCCAATTCAAATCTTTTGGATCTTCTTTCCTTTACTCGTTTGTTGCTAAATGAATTTTTATCTTTTCAGCTAGAACGGCTCAAGAATATGAACTTGAAGATCCCGATAATGATCCTCTGCTTGACGCCGTTTCATTCCTCGAGTTTCACGGGACGGAGGCACGTGAAGGTATCGACGAAGCTAAAGCAGGACTGTTGCGGCTCTTCCCCTATTTCTTCCCGAAGAAAGAGGCACCCGCAACTTTCCTTAAACTAGCCAAGTGCTTTAATCCTCCGAAGATCTTGGGCTATGCGCCATGAAAACCAAAAGTTTGCCGTTGAAAATCTTTTGTTGCCCTGGTTGCCGACAGTCCGCACTATTGACTTGGACCAAAGTTGGCGACACGGAACAAATTGAGCAACTCAAGTGGCGATCCTTGGTCAAGGCGGCGAAACCCAACACGAAGAAAATCCTGGGCGTATCTTGGGATCAAGCCGTCGACTCCTAGCTCGTCAAGGCCAGAGGTCTAATTGAATGCCTTTGTCTTTTCTATTTTTTGCTTTCTAGCTTTCTTTTGCTATTGTCGCCATTCTAGCCTTGGCGACAATTACCTTGCTAGTCCTCTAGGAGAACTTCTTTTGTAATGACGATGTAAACTTTCTAGAAGCAATGAAATTCCTCTTGGTGCTATCTTTGATCCGGGGATTTTATTTTCCAGTTAATATTCGATAATTATTCAACCAGTCCTTGCTCTCCCGATGCTGCTCCTGCGTCTTCCCTGTCGAAGAAGGTAAAAACCGATGACAATTTCCTTGAGGGTCCTTCAAGTACGCCTTTGTCGGAAGAGTTGCATGAACTTCGACAACAACTTCAGTCCACGAGGAAACAATCGCTTAAGCTGATGGAACAATCTCGAGAGTCTTCTGAAAGAGAAAAAATTGCACTCCAACAAGCTCAAACTGCCATTGCTGAAAAGGACTCTGCTGTTGCTGAAGTCATTGCAAATTACGTTCGGGAAATTCCATGCTCCAGCTGCAATGAGATGCTAGCTTGGATATGGCGGGTATGTTTCATTATCTTTGTCGTGCTTCTTTTTTCTTTGCTTGCTTGCCTTAATTGTCTACTGACCTGTTGTAAGAAACAATAGGTGCTTTCTTGGATACTGCCACTGAAGATGAACGTGTCGAGGCTCGTTCCAATGTTCTTCTTCGGCTTGCACGTGAACATGGATCGACTTTTTGGGGCACGCCTGAACGGACTCGCCAAATCGTGAGATTTCAGATCGCGTCCAGGTTCGCGAATATCTTGACTTTCGTACAAGAACTTTGTCCTGTCTATGGTACCATGTTTCCTCGCAATAAGATGCCGAGACCCTTCCTGCGTTGATGGACAAATTTCGGATGCTCCTCGTATTCATGGCTTTGTACGAGCAACTGCTGCGCAAGGTTTGCGATGATCATGATAAAAATCTGCTACCCGAAGTTAGACGTGAAGCAAATTGTTCCAAAGTGTTTGGAGAAGATGTCGAAGCGGAGAAGAAACTTCGGCAAATATGATGACGTTGTTACCCCGTGAATTTCTATGGATGAACTTCTTCGGTTGGATTCCGAATTCTTCGTGAAGGGTAGCTACGCTGAGCATAGCACTCGCGCTGTAAATAATGAGCACTTGACCATAGACAATATATTGGGAAATCCTTGAAGATGAACTTGTTCCAAAGTTTGTATCCCATGTATATGATCTATATTGTAAAGTCATTATATTGTTATTTTTGTCGCCAAGCCCCGGGCGTTTTGATTGCGATATTGTTGTTTATTATAATGCGAGGTTGTCCCAAGGCAAGATAATATACACTATGTACTATTTTTTGTGGGTGCAAGCCCCCGAGCCTTTTGTTGATCACTATTTTGTCTATATCTCTTTTTATTTTGACGAGGTATTTTTACCAAGGCAAGATGCTTCTTTGCGTTTGTCGACACTGTTTATATCTATATTGTATCATTTAGGGAAAAACCCCCCTGTCGAGGAAAAGATATATAATTCCACTATCTTTATTATATTGCAGCACCGCGAGCCCGCCTCATTAAAAACCTTTCCTGCCCCACTCGGTGCCCGAAAAGGAAAAGAGTGCGTCTCAAAACTCGCGGCGTTCAGGACATTGTAGCTTTACAAAGGAGAACTATATTTTCGACACCTAGGCGTAGAAACGCCCGAGCTGTGCCTACGTTCCGGTGATTTGGCTCGTCAATCCCTGTCTTCTTGTCTTTGATTCTGTATGCTCCTCCTCTATACTTCCGTGACGATGTATGGTCCTAGCCATGGTGACTCGAGTTTTCATGGCTTTTTGATTGAGTCGTAAAACCAGGCGCCAACTTGGAAAGATCTTGGCCGCAATCGTCGATCGTGGTAGTTTTTCAGTCCCGTTGATATTTGGCGACTCGTGACAGACTTCCTCGAGCTTCATCGAGTGCGTCGACATCATCCTCCAAGGCTTTTCTCGAAGTTTCTTCGTCATATTCTGCGACTCGTGGAGAATCGTGCTCTTTCTATCGGCAAGACTGCTTCACCTCAGTGGACCAAAAAGAACGGCGTTTTGCGTCGTTGTATTTGGTGTTGTTCGAATACTCCACAAAACACTTGGTAGCTCCTCTGCCAAGTATGCCTAGCTTTTTCCAATGGACCTAGCAGGCGCTTCTTGATACCATTGCAGATGATGCCATTGGCCTTTTCGACTTGACCATTGGTCTGTGGATGTGCAGACGCAAAACTTAATTTGATGCCCACTTCGCACAATATGCTTTGAACTCCTTGGAGGTAAAGTTACCGCCGTTATCGTGACGATGCCGTGGGTACTCCGAAACGAAAGACAATGTCCTTCACGAACTTTATTGCGGATGTTGCATCTGGTGAGTTTATTGGCTTCGCTTCTATCCACTTGGTAAATTTGTCGACAGCCACCAGCAAGTACTCATATCCTCTGGCGAAGCTTTGTGCAATTTACCACCATGCTCGAGACCCCATTGAGCAAAGGGCCAAGACGGTGGGATTGGCATAAGTTCCGCTGCTGGTGAGTGAGGTCTTGCCGCAAATCTTTGACACGCGTCGCAAGTGCGCACTATTTCCTTTGCATCCTCGATTGTCGTGAGCCAATAAAATCCTGCTGAAACCTTAGCCGCGATAGCTCGCTACCTGCGTGGCCCGCATATCCCTTCGTGCACATCTTTTAGGATGATTCTTCCTTCTAGTGTGACGATCTATGTACACGCCAGAAATACTTCGTTGTACAACCCCCTTGACCTGTGAAAGCTTTTGATCTCTGATTATTCGCCTTGCTTCAATTTTCGTCGGGTATCGTTTTCCTTAAAATGTATGATATGTAAACCTGCATCCATGGAATTTGCACCATCATGACTAGCTCTTGCTCTTCTTCTTCTTCTCTGTGTCTCTGGCGATACTCGAGGTTTCTCCTTCTTCTCCTTCTTTATTTTTGCTGGCTGTGTTGATCTCTCGCTAATCTCTTCCCAGAACACGCCTGGAGGGATCGCGAGGCATTGCGACCCGATATTTGCAAGAACGTCGGCTTCATCGTTGCTCATCCTGCTGATGTGGTTTACCTCACAACCATCAAATAGTTTTTCCAGCTCATTGTATACCTCTTTGTATGCTATCATACTTTCGTTGACTGCATCGCATTGGTTCATGACTTGCTGTGCCACTAATTGTGAGTCGCGAAAATTTTCAGTCGTGTTGCACCGCAACTTTCGCCATCTTCATCCCGTGTATGAGAGCTTCATTCTCTTTCATTGTTGGCGCGTTTGGGAACGTCATCCGCAAAACATATTTCAATTTATCGCCTTCGTGATACCAATATCACGCCTGCTCCAGCACCTTCCAACCTTTTGGACCCGTCGAAGTTCATGGTCCAGGTTCTCGATAAATCTGGAGGCCCCGTATTTTGTAGCTCCATCCATTCCGCAATGAAATCTGGTAAGACCTGCGATTTTATTGCCTTTCTTTTCTCATACGTGATGTCCCGAGGGGAAAGTTCTATTCCCCAAAGGGAGACACGACCCGTAGCTTCTGGGTTGTTTAATATATTTGACAAAGGAGCTTCATTGACCACTATTATCGGGTGCGCTGAAAAATAGTGTCGCAGTTTTCTTGTCGTCGTGAATACTCCATATGCCGTTTCGATATTACGGGTACCCTGTTGAGGGCGACGTATCTTGATGAAATATACGGCCTCTAACTCCATGGAGCTTGCCTTCTCTCTTCTCTCTCGACTACTAGGCGTTGCTGACCACCGAGGTGTGGCTGCAATGTACAGAGGAGAGGTTCTTTCTCTTTCGGTGCCACCAATATCGGTGGTGTCGAAATTGCTCGTTTGAGGTTCTCGAAGGCTCTATCTCCTTCTCGTTACATTGAAATTTTTCTCCCTGTTTGATCAATGCATGAACGGGCAGAGCCTTTTCTCCTAGCTGGCGACGAATACTTAAAGTGCGACTCGCCCCGTTAGCTTTGTATTTCCTTCACTTTGTTGGCTTTCTCATAGTGACGATGGCCTGTATTTTTTCGGGATTAGCTTCAATCCCCCTTGCCGATACTAAGAACCCGAGAAGTTCTCCTCAGAACTCCAAAAGAGCACTTTGTTGGGTTCAGCTTGATGCAAAACTTGTCGAGGTTGTCGAAGGTTTCCTTCAAGTCTTCGATCAGAGTCGACCCTTTCTTTGATGTTATTACGACATCATCAATGTAGACTTGTACGTTTTTTCCAATCTGTGTTGCTAGGCACTTCTGCATCATCCGTCGATATGTTGCTCCCGCGTTTTCGGACCAAAGGGCATTGTTTTGTAGCAAAACACGCCATAAGGTGTGATGAACGTTGTCTTGGCTTCATCTTCTTTTTTTTAGTCTTATCTGTTTATAACCAGAATATGCGTCCGGGAAGGAAAGACGTTCGCATCCTGCCGTGGAGTCGATGATTTGATCGATCCTTGGGAGGGAAAGGATCCTTGGGACAATGTTTATTGAGACACGTAAAGTCGACGCACATGCGAAGGACTATTGTGTGTTTTTTCGGCACCATCACTGGGTTAGCTACCCATGTAGCTTCAGTAGATATTTCCCTGATGAACCCATCATCTTTGAGTCGATCTATTTCAGATAACATGGCTTTGCGGCTAGGCTCCGAAAAACGCCGCAAAGGTTGCTTTACTGGTCTTGCGAGAGAATCCAAATTGAGGTGGTGCTCGGCGAGTTCCCTGGGTACTCTGGCATGTCAGCTGGACACCATGCGAAGATTTTCCAGTGCTCACTGAGGAACTCGACGAGCGCGCTTTCCTATGCGACATCCATGTTTGCGGCAATGGACGTCGTTTTCTTTGGATCTGTCGGGTGGATCTGTACCTCTTTTGAATCCTTGGTTGTGTTGAAAGTTGGCTCCTTAGAAGATCTCCCCCGGGCAAGACATCATAATCGTGAATCTTGGCGCCGCGTATTCTGCTTGCATCCCGAAAGTTTCGATAGTCGATGAAAATCCTTGTCGCATTTATCGGATAACGCGAAACTTCCTTTGATTGTGATAGGTCCCTTGGGCCTGGGCAACCTCCACAACAGATATGTATAATGCGGCATCCATGAACCTAGCATACGCCGGTCGTCCCAACAAAGCGTGATATTGCGACGGAAATCCACAACTTCGAACTCCAAGTTCTCTATCCTGTAGTTTTCTCGGGTTCCAAACTGAACATCGAGGTTAATTTTGCCCAATGGGTAACTTGGCTTCTCTGGTGTAATCCCATGGAAACGTGTGTCAGTTGGTTTCAAGTTTGCTAGGGATATGTTCATCTTCCTCAATGTATCTGCATACATGAGGTTTGCTGCTGCTGCCATCTATGAAAACTCTCGACACGTCAAAACCAGCGATGGGGTAAGATGAGTGCTTACTGTCCCGGTCGAGGAACTTGTGCGGATGATCCGCGATTGTGAAGCCGATGTCTTGACCAATTTAAGTACTCGATGTTGGTGGAGGCATCTTCTGCCATGAACACTTGTCGTGAGATTACTTTTTGCTTGTTGGACGGTCTAGCTTTCTGAATCATCGAGACGCACCATTGGAATTGGGATCAACATATGGAGGTGGTTGTGGTGCTGCCGCTATTCGAGCTGATGCCGATTTTCATCGCAATTGCGGGAGGAGGTGGGAGGTGGATCTCGCTCCTTGGTCCTTGAGGGTTTCTGTTCATGGCCTGGTTGTTTGCAATTCCTGCGGCTCGCAACATTGCTTGAAAATTGCGGCAATCTTTCTGGAGATGTCCTGACTGCCTCTTGCCGTTGCCGTCAAGATAAAAATGCATCTGACACGGTCCGTTCATCATTTCCTCGGGGGACACATAGGGTCTTTGAAACCTTGGTCCACTATTTTGCCTCTGACCGCGAGAATCACCTCTATTGTCACCTTGTTGCTCATTGCTCCTTTGGTAGTCCTCTCGATTGTTTCCTCCAAAATTTCCTCGAAAACCAGCCGATATATGGCCGGGAGCATCGTTGTTGTAGAACTGGCGAGAAAATCGCCTTCTATTTTGATAATTTCGACCACGATCTTCCTGCGATCTGTCGCTTGTTGTATATTGCGTCTTCTCCATCTCGCCCACTTGTTAGCTATTTCCATCAGTGCTGAAATTGTCTTGGGATTAGTTCTCCCCAAGTCCTCGACGAAATCTGCTCGTCGGATTCCTGCCACGAACGCATCTATGGCTCTCTCGTCAGATATATCCTCCGCCGAGTTTTTAATAGTGTTCCACCTCTGTATATACTTTCTCATTGACTGTCGTGTTTCACGCACTCAGCTCTTCCAACGACGTAGTTTCTTGCAGGTGGATCGGAAGTTTTCACGAAGATGTCCTCAAAGTTATCCCAACTGTCGATGGAATTTATGGGGAGTTTCTTTATCCAAGATCTCACGGCACCGCTCAGGTGAACTTGGATACTTTGCATAGCTGTTGCTCTGTTCCTCCTACCAGCTTTACCATCTCGAGGTAATCCACGAGCCAATCCTCGGGATCTTGCAGCCGTCGAATTTCTTGAAATGCTCGGGTAACTTGAATCCTTTGGGACTCGAGTTTTTCGAACTCTTCTCGTAAAGCACGGAGCCCACACATATCTTCGTCGGCAAGTTCTGGTGAGTGCTGACGCTCCCTTCTTTCTTGTCGCGCTCTGTCCACCCTTACTTGGGCTGCTGTGTCTCTTGCCCCACTTGTTCGTGGTGGGTCTTGAACTGCTGTGTTGTTGACGAGGTATCACCTCGGCAATGCCTACGTATTGTAGACTAGGGTTTCGGGAGAGCGACGATGGAGATTCCGGGGACGAGATTAGGCACACGACGTACCCAGCCGGGTCCCCGGTGGAGGATCCCTACGTGCTGCTAGCAATCCAATATATGATCATAGATGTGTTTACAAGGTGTCGCCGTAGGCGGAGCTATGTTGTCTATCTATTGTCCTCTCTCCCCTCCTCTATTTCGGGTGCCCTGGCTAGCTTTATATATGCAACCAGCATAGGGTTTTACAAGAGTCCTAGTCGACTACTTCTTCGGGTTGCCTTGTTGGGCCTTCTCCATAATTCGTCTTCTCCATATTGGGCCGAGCCAGGTATACTAATAATGGTTACCCAAAGGGTATGCCCATGTCAGTAGCCCCGAGTTTATAGGGAAGTCGAAGACTTGCGTAGAAACTCCAAGCATAACAATCTCTGAAGTCGAAGAAAAATACAAGGCGAGGTCCATGCCGCAGATCACGTGTAGCGTAGATGATGTCGACGATTCTGAAATTATGCGCGGCAGCGCTCCCGATGGGAGTAGCCCCCGAGTCTATGGGCAAGTGCTTGCACTTGGGCATAGACTCAAGTTGTACTACTCGATGAAGAACTTAACTATATTTCCGGAGAACTTGATGAAATCCATGTGCTCCCGATGGGAGTAGGCTCCACTCGAGTCGTAGAATCGAGTTGAGTCTATAAACCTTGATTGTCATAGATGTTGTCGAAGTTATTTTTCTATCGGGTGCGCGACCAGCTCCCGATGGGAGTAGCCCCCGAGGCTACAGCCAAGTGTTTGCACTTGGGTGTAGGCTCAACTTGCTTGTAATTTACTCCACAATTTTTCCTCTTTCTTATCGGGAGGGTGAACAATACTCTCGATAAGAGTAGCCCCCGAGCCTATGAGAAGGTGTTTGCACCTAGGCATAGGCTCAAGTTGTACTACTCGATAAATAACTTGGCGCAGCCCCTCTTTTTGTCGACTCCAGGCCGTTGCTATTTTTATTTGACATCCATATCTATATTGTACAGGGATAATGGTAGTTGGGGCTAGTTCATCTGACGGATCAGGTACTAGTTAACTGCTCTAGTGGCAATCCGCAAAACCTACTTCAAGATCACGTCCCCGGACATGATCTCGATACCGGTGTTAACTCGACAGTGCCGCTTAAGGTCTTACCATTCTCGAGTCCCACCATATTTTATCGGTACCTAACGCGTCCGTTAGATTTTTCTTCGTATCCGTTGATACGGATAAAAGTAGCAGCGCATGGCGATGCCACGCCCAGAACGGATCTGGGGTCTTACCTTCGCAATTTGCGGCATTCAGAAATTGATCGCAACTTTGGCGTTCCGAGAATATATTGTCAAGTGCCTTGTTCGGCTGATGCAATGACCCATTTTGCGGGTTCTTCTATATTTTTCTCTCGAATGAGACAGCCGAATATATTGGTTCTTCTATATTGTCGTCAGCACATCGCCGATGCTCTTGCTCAGAACAAATGACGAGTCAATGGACCCGAAGATTTGTCCATCCTCTTTTTTTTTTCTTCCCTTTTTTTTCTACTCCTCTTTTTTTTTTTTTTTAAATTTCTCCTTGATGATAATTTCGTCGAGTTCCTCCCTCGTAAAATTCTTCGTCCTCCTTGAGGACACTCCTCCCCTTTTGAGGACAATTCTTCGGGTTCCTCCTTCAGGAAAATTTCTTCGGGTCCTATTTGAGGACAATTCTTCGGGTTCCTCCTTTCAGGAAAATTTCTTCGGGTCCTATTTGAGGATAATTCTTTGGCACCTCCTTAAGTATAATTCTTCGGCACCTCCTTGAGGATAATTCTTTGGGTCCTCCTTGAGGACAATTCTTCGGGTTCCTCCTTCAGGAAAATTTCTTCGGGTCCTATTTGAGGACAATTCTTCGGGTTCCTCCTTTCAGGAAAATTTCTTCGGCACCTCCTTGAGGATAATTCTTTGGGTCCTCCTTGAATAAAATTTCATTGGGTTCTCTTTTGAAGAAAATTTCGTCGGGTGCTCCTTTATATACTTTGAAATTTGCTATCTCCTGCACAAATAAACAAACTTTTTCTATCTTTTCCTTGACTCTCTTTTTCGCATGCGGTGTTAGATGCTCGGATTTGATGATATGTAAAGTGAATATATGCCGTGCAGCCCCCAAGTGTCGGGTGCGACGAAAGTAAATGATAATCAACTTTGTGCAAAAATAAAAGAACACTTAGCTTTTTGGACACGAGGAAGTCGATGCGTGATGAAGTCTTCAAGTGTAGATAGGAAGTCGAGCTGAAGTAAAAACCAAATAGCGAAAGTAGATGCCGCCATATTGTTAATGAAGAAATATTCGAGCCCCCGAGCGCTTCTGGGGTGTTGTCATGATTGTTGCTTAGATGTCGTGTCACAGTTGTTACTCGTGGCGAAGTCTTTGTCGAGCCCCCGAGTATTATCTGTGTCGCCGAAAGAAGGCCATTAAGGATGAAATACTAAAGATGAAGTCCGAGATGAAGTACTTGAGATGAATCAGCGTTGAAAATTACGCCATTAACCATATTGAAGATGAATCCGCTGATATCATAAAGGATGAATCCATTGATCCGAAGAAAAGTAAATCCAGTCATAACCATAGAAGATAAATCCAAGATAACCATATAAGATGAATCCATTGACCCGAAGAAAATATTTCCAATAATAACCATAGAAGATGAATCCAAGATGACCATAAAAGATGAATCCATTGACCCGAAGAAAATAAACCCAGTAATATTCATAAATCCACTGACCCGGAACTGCGTCGGGTATTATTGTATTAGAGAAAACCAATTATAACCTTATAAGATGAATCCGACAAAGACAAAATCCAATAAGCCGAAGAAGATGAATCCACTGAGCCGAAGAAGATAATTTCACTAAGCCGGGGAAGATATATCCAGAGCCGGAGAAAAGAAATTCACCAAGTAACAGAGTATATTTGTGGTAACGAAGTAAAGGCGCAGCCCCGAGTATTCCGGTGTGACGAAAGTAAATAATAATTAACTCTTGAAAGAGGAACACTTAGCTTTTTTATCGGGTGCGGCGGAGCCGACATGAGAGCAGGTCCTCCGACTGACGGAGTCTATGAAGCGGACGCAGCCAATGAAGTGGAACCGTGATGATATGTTTGTATTGGATGGCAAGTTTGTGACGGCGAGGTTGAGCCCCATTTAGACGAAAAATGACGACGATACGGACGAGGTCGACAAAATTGTTTAATGTTCATCCGAAAGAATTCCGCCCTGAGGAGTCACAATACTTCGGGTGCAGAGGTGATTGCCAGATGACGTGTCGTAAGCTCCCGATAATTGTAATGATTATTTTCTTCTGATTCCTTGCCACTTCCTCAATATTGCGACGTGCGGGTAATAATCTGATCTTGCTCTGTTTGTCTTGTTCCTCATATATAATCAATATGCATGCAAAGAGTTAGCTTTTGTATTAAATAATTAATAACATGATTGATAAGAGAGAGATAGATGGGATTGGATGGTCGGCCGTGAAGCTCATGGGCTCATCAAGTGTGCTAGGCAAGCCGATTGATTTGACCGGTCGGCTGCCGGCCAGGCTGTCGTACGAGCCTTTGGATTCCTTTGAAGCCTTTTCTCGCTGCTGCTACTCGTCTGCACCTTGCACGGCTTCTCGACGAATTTTGACTGGCTGCCGCGCGTTGGTGATTTACTTTGCTGGATGAAAAAACCATGGCGTGTCACCAATCAATCCATGACTAGAACAATGTCTTGCCTCATGCGTATTTTAACAATTGCTGCTGGCCATGCGAGCCCCTCCTTGTGATCCTCGCCTCGCGCCGATTTGCTTGTTAGATACTTCAACGGAGTCACGGCGAGTTTGAAGACGCCAGCGTACATGAATCAGCCAATGTCAAACTTGACGATGATGTAGAGGGATCTCGCCCAGATAACAAAATCCAGCGTCGCGATTCCCACAGACGGCGCCAATTGACGAGGTATCACCTCGGCAATGCCTACGTATTGTAGACTAGGGTTTCGGGAGAGCGACGATGGAGATTCCGGGGACGAGATTAGGCACACGACGTACCCAGCTTCGGGTCCCCTCGGTGGAGGATCCCTACGTGCTGCTAGCAATCCAATATATGATCATAGATGTGTTTACAAGGTGTCGCCGTAGGCGGAGCTATGTTGTCTATCTATTGTCCTCTCTCCCCTCCTCTATTTCGGGTGCCCTGGCTAGCTTTATATATGCAACCAGCATAGGGTTTTACAAGAGTCCTAGTCGACTACTTCTTCGGGTTGCCTTGTTGGGCCTTCTCCATATTTCGTCTTCTCCATATTGGGCCGAGCCAGGTATACTAATAATGGTTACCCAAAGGGTATGCCCATGTCAGTTGTGTCGTGGACTATTTTGCCTAGGATTTTCTTCGGGAGGCGTTGTTGCAAACGCTGTTCCCATTACTCCTACTCCAGCCATCGCCATATTGAACAATGGTTCTCTCGGGTCCCAGGTGGTCTAGACGCTAGGATGTAAGCTTGCGTCGCCATATCCTGCTTTTTCGGGATGATATTTCCCCTTGTATCAATCGACATAAAGGACATGTCGAGATTTTGAATTATGTTTCCTCTTTCGCTTCGGGTATGTTTTGTAGCCGAGACATTGCTCTCCTTCGAGCTTCTCTGTGACTATCTCCCGTATTTCCTGACTGTCGGCTGAGTTCTGCTCGACGCCTGCTTGACGCGGATGCTGCCTCTCTTCTTCTATTCAAGTCAGCTGTCTGTTTTTCCAACTCCCTGCTTACGCGAGCAAGTTTATACTGATAAGCTTGTAACTCCGCGACAGTGGCGGTGGTGGTCATTGGTTCTGATCCATCCAAGGCTTTCGCAGCCCTATCCCACGCTTCTTGCGGGAGTTGGACTCTGTTGCGAGGTGGATTCCCGATATATTTGGTGCCTAGACCTCTTCTGAGATCAGCGGGATCGACGTATGGGTTTCCCAAATCATCGAAAGCCTCTGACGTCTCTGCTCTGCTCTGGCTCTTCAATTGCATAAATCGATGATATTTTGCGCATTGATTTTTGTCAGATTGGTGACACCATCATATAGAGTGGTGAAGACCTTTCCGATGGCGCAGATTTGTCGATGAAGTTGAAGCTGTCGACGCTGTCGAGTCGCTGCTTATAAAGGAGTCCGCACGACTCGAAGGATGTGTTGCGAAGATCTTGGCGAGTTTTGCCTTCTGTTTACGAATCGTGTCGACGAAAACTCCTCGTCGCTCGACGAAAAGTTAGAATCGACCGCTGAAAATTCCGACACGATCGGAACTTCGAGACGGTATGATCCTTCCTTATTGACGCCAAATCGGAATTCTCCGAACGTCATGATGATGGGCTCCTCCAGATAGGCACATGCATCCATACGGGAGGGCGGGTGAGGAATAAAATTGAATAGATCAGTTTTTCCTTGTTACCTCGATCCATCGCGTTGCTTGCTGTCGACGAGGTCGAAGATCTTGAACGTGCCATCGAGATCAGCTCCTTGCAACCTCTAATTCCCACAAACGGCGCCAATTGACAAGGGATTAACTTGTCAATGCCTACAGATTGTAGACTAGGGTTTTGCTAGAAGTAGAGGGCAAGTAGATCTCGAAGGTTCAGAAAAGTACTCGATGATTATGAAAACTAGGGTTATGTTGACAGAGATTCGATGCTTTTTCGACTCCTCCTTATATAGGAGGCGGAGCCGAGGGTTTCGTGATATACAAGTTACAGAGTTCGGGAGGGTTTCGTATCCAACCCGTAAGATTACAAATCTCTATCTTTCCTAATACAAACTATCTTTCCTAATCATTAAATGGGCTTCCGAGTCTTCTTACTCTTCGAGTTCTGGGCCTTCGATAAACCCCGGGTACCATCTTTGGCAGGCCCATTGGGGATGCCTATGTCATCCAACAATCACATACCATGGAGGAGTGTCTATTTTTGTTAATTAATTTGGGACTGGGAATCCCATTGCCAGCTCTTTTTGCAAAGTTATTGGATAAGTGGATGAAGCCACTAGTCCATTGGTGAAAGTTGCCCAACAAGATTGAAAGATAAAACACCACATACTTCCTCATGAGCTATAAAACATTGACACAAATAAGGAGTAATAAAGTTTTGAATTGTTTAAAGGTAGCACATGAAGTATTTACTTGGAATGGCGAAATACCATGTAGTAGGTAGGTATGGTGGACACAAATGGCATAGGTTTGGGTTAAGGTTCGGATGCACGAGAAGTATTCCCTCTCAGTACAGGTCTTTGGCTAGCAAGGTTAAATAGCAAGCATAAGAGTTGAGGGAAACAAACAAATATACATGTGATAGAAACAATCATGCATCTTACTTGTAAGCACAAATAGTTTTAACTTCAGAATACTAAGCTAAGAACTGATAAGAAAGATAATAACATCTTCTACATGTATTTTCTCTATGCTTCTTGAATTCAAAATGTTGTTGCTATTGACCATTGCTAAGTTTGCCAAAACCAAATAGATTTACTCAATGCTCCCAAAGTGGTACCAATACTAAAATCAAAATCAATCATATAGTAGAAATTGCAAACTAAAATAAGGTGTGCAATATGTAAATGATAAGACTTCTCATTAATATTTCATAACGATAACTCACACCAAGGGATACATAGACAAACTAAAGGAGAGACACTTCCATACTGCAACCCATCTTATACGATAACTTCCCTACTCATGATATGACACTACTTGATAATAAAAGTAAAAGGTAGTGATAATGTGATACCGCGGCACTCCCCCAAGCTTGGAACAAACCAAGGGGATGCCAATACCGACGATGAATTACTCCTTTGGCGATGGTGGTGATGAATTCCTGACAAGCTTCTCAATAAGCTCCTGAAGCTCATCAATCCTGTATATGAGGTTGCAAATCATCTCCGAATTGTGCTCGACGCGGTTAAGAAGTCTGTCCGACGACGAGTCCCAACTCTTGGAGTTATTTCCCCAACCTTCAGCCTCAGGCTCCGTCCCTCCTGCATTGTTAGAACGATCTATATCCCAATTGCTAGGCAATGCTACCTTTGGAGTCCCTTCAATTTGATAATTGTAGATTAGATTGCGGAAGGGATGATGAATGCCTGAAGAAGATGTCCTTGGAGCTAGTTGATGACGTGGAAGTCCTCCTCCGGTCCTAATCCGTGCGCTCTTCTTGGTGTTGCACGAGTTTGACACCACTCCGATGCTTGCAATGGTGGTGCGCGGCGCTCTTGCGGAACTTCTTCGACTTCCTCTTCATCCTCCTTTACTTCTTCCTTGATGCCCTTGTCCTCTTCTTTCCACTCACGATCTTTATTATCTTCATCCGGAAGCTCCTTGCCCTTGTTCTTGGAGACCATGGTGCTTCTAAACTGAAAACAGATCTGGCAAACAGCTCAAACAAAACACGTCGAGAAACGATATACGGACCTCCAGGATCCGGGATTATATAATAAAAATTTTCAACAAACGGAAAGTACCAGATCGAACCAGAGTCGGGGCGACGAGACCATAGGTCGGCGCGGGGCCGGGCCCGCTGGCCTATGGTGGCACGGTGCGTCTCCTCCACTCCGTTTCGATCTCGTAATTTTTCATATTTTCCAAAAACAGCAAAAACATTGTTCGAAAGTAAATTAACTTTACCAACTGTACCTATTCAAAGTCGAGTTCTGGCGGACTGTCAATTTGTCCTTTGATGAAGGCCTCCGGTGTTTCCACTTGAATAATATCAACATCAACATTATAAGAATCACCGAGATATAATGCTTGAGTCTTTGTCCATTCACCACTTGCGTAGCATTGCCTTGGAGAGAGCTAATTTTAATTGCTCCTGAACGATATACCTCCTCGACAACATATGGTCCTTCCCATTTTGAGAGTAATTTCCCTGCAAAAAGTCTGAGACGAGACCGATACAATAGGACTTTGTCCCCAACATTAAATTCTTTTTTAATAATCCTTCTATCATGCCACTTCTTAACTTTCTCTTTAAAGAGTTTAGCATTTTCATAAGCTTCATTTCTCCATTCATCTAGTGAACTTAATTGCAGCAACCTTTTATTACCAGCTAGTTTAGGATCTTTATTTAGTTCTCTAACAGCCCAATAAGCTTTGTGCTCTAATTCTAAAGGTAAATGACAAGCTTTTCCATAAACCATTTTATAAGGTGACATTCCCATGGGGTTTTTATAAGCAGTTCTATAAGCCCATAGTGCATCCTTTAATTTACTAGCCCAATTCTTTCTAGATTTATTAACGGTCTATCCCAAAATAGATTTAATTTCTCTATTTGATAATTCTACTTGACCACTAGTTTGAGGATGATAAGCGGAAGCAATTCTATGATTAATTCCATACCTAGCAAGAGTTTTTCTAAAACCTCCATGAATAAAATGAGAACCTCCATCAGTCATAATATATCTAGGTACTCCAAATCTAGGAAAAATAATATCTAAAAGCATTTTTAAAGAAGTCTCACCATCAGCACTTTTTGTAGGTATGGCTTCCACCCATTTAGTAACATAATCAACAGCAACAAGTATATGTGTGTTACCTTCTGAAGAGGGAAAAGGTCCCATAAAGTCGAATCCCCAACAATCGAATGGTTCAATAACAAGAGTATAATTCATAGGCATTTCATTACGTCTGGAGATATTACCAACCCTTTGACATTCATCACAAGATAAAATAAACTTCCTTGCATCTTTGAAGAGAGTTGGCCAATAAAAACCTGATTGTAGAACCTTTTGTGCGGTTCTTTCTCCAGCGTGATGTCCTCCATAAGCACTACCATGACATTTACTCAATATCTCTTGTTGTTCATGTTCGGAACACATCTTCGCATAATACCATCCACTCCTTCTTTATATAAGTGTGGGTCATCCCAAAAATAATGCCTCAAGTCATAAAAGAATTTTCTCCTTTGCTGAGCTGAAAAGGTTGGAGGCAAATACTTGGAAACAATAAAGTTAGCATAATCAGCATACCATGGGCTATCTCGCGAGTTCACCTTTATTACAGCTAATTGTTCATTTGGAAAACTATCATTAACAGGTACAGGATCATAAGCGATATTTTCCAATCTAGATAAATTATCAGCAACAGGATTATCAGCACCTTTTCTATCTATAATATGTAAATCAAATTCTTGCAAGTACCCATCTAATAAGCCTTGGCTTAGCATCTTTCTTTGTCATAAGGTATCTAATTGCAGCATGATCAGTATGAATTGTAACTTTTGAATCAACAATATAGGATCTAAACTTGTCACAAGCAAAGACTACAGCTAACAATTCTTTTTCAGTTGTAGCATAATTTCTTTGAGCAGCATCAAGAGTCTTGCTAGCATAATGAATAACATTTAATTTTTTATCTACTCGCTGTCCAAGAACAGCGCCTACAGCAAAATCACTAGCATCACACATAATTTAATGGTAAATTCCAATCAGGAGGTTCAACTATAGGAGCAGTTGTTAAGGCTCTCTTTAGAGTATCAAAAGCTTCCTTACAATCATCATCAAAAACAAAAGGTACATCTTTTTGAAGAAGATTAGTAAGAGGCTTTGAAATCTTGGAGAAATCTTTAATAAATCTCCTATAAAACCCAGCATGACCAAGAACACTACGAATACCTTTAACATCCCTTGGATAGGGCATCTTCTCAATTGCTTCAACTTTAGCTCTATCAACTTCAATACCTCTTTCAGAAATTTTGTGTCCCAATACAATTCCTTCATTAACCATAAAGTGGCATTTCTCCCAATTAAGAACAAGGTTAGTTTCTTCACATCTCTGCAAAACTTTATCGAGGTTTCGCAAGCAATTATCAAAGAATTACCATAGACAGAAAATCATCCATGAATACCTCTACAATACTTTCGCAAAACCATGAAAAATAGCAGACATGCATCTTTGAAAAGTAGCAGGAGCATTACATAAACCAAAAGGCATACGCCTATAAGCATAAGTTCCATAGGGACAAGTGAAAGTGGTTTTCTCTTGATCTTTAGCTTTAACAGCAATTTGTGAAAACCCAGAATAACCATCAAGAAAGCAAAAATGAGTATTTTTAGACAATCTTTCTAACATTTGATCAATAAATGGCAAAGGGTAATGATCTTTCTTAGTAACTTTGTTAACTTTTCGAAAATCAATGCACATTCTATACCCTACAACTACTCTTTGGGGTATGAGCTCATCATTATCATTAGGCACAACAGTCATTCCTCCTTTCTTAGGAACACAATGCACAGACTAACCCATCTACTATCAAATAGGATATATAATACCAGCTTCAAGAAGTCGTAATACCTCGTTTCTTACCACATCCTTCATCTTGGGAATTAGACGACGCTGAGGTTCAACAACAGGCTTCGCATCATCTTCCATATTAATGGCGTGTTGGCAAATAGAGGGAGAAATCCCCTTCAAGTCATCAAGAGTATAGCCAATAGCACCTCGGTGTTTCTTCAATATTTGCAATAATCTTTCTTCTTCGAACTCTGTAAGTTTAGAACTAATAATAACAGGATATATTTTCTTATCATCAATATGAGCATATTTAAGATTATCAGGTAAAGGCTTTAAATCAAAAACAGGATCTTCCTTGGGTGGCGGTGTTGTACCCAAATCTTCCACCGGTAAATCATGCTTGAGAATAGGTTGACGAAGAAAAATCTCCTCAAGCTCATCTCTTTCTTTCCTGAAAATTTCACTCTCGCTATTCTCCAAATGTTACTGCAAAGGATTATTAGGAACAAGAACAATAGATGCACACTGCTCCATTTTAAAATCATTACTAGGCAAATCAGCTTTATAAGGAGTTTTAGTAAATTTAGAAAAGTTAAACTCATAAGGTTCACCAGCAAATTTAGTCAAAATTTTCTCTTTCTTACAATCTATAATAGCTCCACAAGTATTTAGAAAAGGTCTACCAAAAATGATAGGACAATAATCACTAGCAGCAGAACCAAGTACCAAAAAGTCAGCAGGATATTTAATCTTACCACATAGAACTTCCACATCTCGAACAATACCAATTGGAGAAATAGTTTCTCTATTAGCCACTGAATAACCACATCAATATCTTCAAGTTCACAAGAACCAATTTCATGCATAATCTCCGTGTAAAGCTCATAAGGAATAGCACTAACACTTGCACCAATATCACATAAACCATAATAGCAATGATCACCAATTCTAACAGATAGCATTGGAACACTAACTTGTTTGGATTTATTAGGATGTGAAACAATATTAGAAGCATCTTCACAGAAAATAATTTGACCATCCTCTATGTTTTCAGTCACAAGATCTTTAACTATTGCAACAGCAGGTTCGACTTTTATTTGTTCTTCGGTTCTATAGGTTTCTTTTCACTTTTATGAACCGCACTATTTATGACAGAGTACTCCTTCATTTTAGCAGGGAAAGGAGTTTTTTCAATATAAGCTTCAATAACACGATCAGCAGTTTCAACTATAACACATTTATTAATAGATGAATCAATTTTATCCTTATACGGTTCATGATACTTGTCAAAATTCTTCTTAGGCAATTCATAATGAGAAGCAAAAGCCTTATAAAGATTTGCAGCAACTTGAGAATCAAGACCATATGTAGCACTCATATTACGAAATGTATCAGTATCCATAAAAGCTTCAATGCATTTATAATCATAAATTATACCTGATTCTCTATCCTTGTCGTTCTCCCATCCTTCGTATTTTCTTGGATCCGATCAAGAAGGTCCCTTTTAAACTCTTCTTTGTTGCGTGTAAATGATCCAGAACAAGAAGTATCCAGCAAGGTCTTGTCTTGAAAAGAAAGTCTTGCATAGAAATTATCAATAATAACATTACCAGAAGCTCATGAATGGGGCATTTGAGCATTAAAGACTTCAATCTCCCCAAGCTTGGGCAAAACTTTCTCCATCATGAGGCCAGAAATTATATATGCGATTCCGATCTTTGTGAATCTCACTGGAGGATAGAACTTAGAATAAAACCGGGCACAATATCATCCCATTCAAGAGAATCCCCATTATCCAGAATTTATACCAATGCGCCGCTTTACCGGCGATAAAGAGAATAGTTTCTTCCTCACTTCATTCATAGCAATACCTGCACATTTGAATAACCCGCATAATTCATGCAAAAACAGTAAATGATCACCATGAACAGTTCCATCCCCTTCATAGCGGTTATCCATAACACGTTCAATAATTTTCATAGGTATTTTATATGGTATCTCTTCCTCACCGGCGCCTCATCCACTACCGTTGCGTAGTAGTAGATTTCCCAAATAGAAATCGAAGAGAAGATCTCTCCATAATGACTTATAGCAGCAGCAAAAATCAGCACAACAGAAAGGTTTTCCTTACCAATTCCACTTACCAATAGCGCTTCACTCCGGCAACGGCGCCAGAAAATAGTCTTGATGACCCACAAGTATAGGGGTGTATCGTAGTATCTTCGATAAGTAAGAATGTCGATCCCAACGAGGAGCAGAAGGTGTTGACAAGTAGTTTCGATGAAGGATTCACTGTAAATGCTCACAAACAAGTATTCGGGGGTTTTGATGTAACGATGAATAAAGTACGAGTAAGTAAAGTGCGAGAGAAATAATTGCAGCGAGTGGCCCAATCCTTTTTAGCACAAAGGACAAGCCGGTTTGTTTACTTATAATGACCAAACGTTCTTGAGGACACACGGGAATTTAGTCTAGTGCTTTCGCTTCATGTAGCTAAATAATCTTCATTGTTTTGATAAGTGTTGTGTGGGTGAACCTATGCTAATGTACCGCCCTTCCTAGGACTAATACATACTTGTGATTATACCCCTTGCAAGCATCCGCAACTACAAGAAAGTAATTAAGATAAATCTAACCACACCTTAAACTCTGAGATCCTGCGATCCCTCTGCATCGATATACTAACGGGGTTTAGGTTTCTGTCCTCCGGCAACCCCGCAATTAGCAAACGAATACAAGATGCATTCCCCTAGGCCCATAAATGGTGAAGTATCATGTAGTCGACGTTCACATGACACCACTAGAAGAATAACACCACAACTTAAATATCATAACATTGAATATTACTCAACCATAATTCACTACTAACATTTAGACTTCACCCATGTCCTCAAGAACTAAACGAACTACTCACAAGACATCATATGGAACATGATCAGAGGGGATATGATGATGAATAACAATCTGAACATAAACCTTGGTTCAATGGTTTCACTCAATAGCATCAATAACAAGTATAAATCATCGAGAGAGTTTCCCCTATCAAACAATCAAGATCAAACCCAAATTGCTACAGCGGTGACGATGTCCAGCGGTGGTGATGGCGGTGATGATGATGAAGATGATGGTGATGGTGATGGAGATGATGTCCAGCTCGATGGTGGTGACGATGGCGATTTCCTCCCGGAGGAATTTCCCCGGATTCCCGCCGGAGAGCTCTTTCTCTCGGTGTTCTCCGCCCCGCAGGCATGTAACCCTTCGTGAGGATTCCTCTGTGGCTTAGGTCTTCGGGACGAAGGGTTTCGCGAAGAAAGGAGGCGAAAGGGGTCGTGGGCCCCCAAACCACATGGCGGCGCGACCAGGATGGGCCGCGCCGCCCTAGGGTGTGGGCCCACCCGGGTCCTCCTAGCCCCTCCTTCGGCTTCCTTCGTCATCTTGAAAAATAGGATTTTTGGTATAATTTCCTTCCACAGTTGATCTTCCGAAATATTGCATCCTGACGGTGCTTTTTCCAGCAGAATCCTGGCTCCGGTGCGCAATCTCCAAATAATCATGAAACATGCAAAATAGATGAAATAACATAAGTATTGTGTCCCAATATGAAATATATCAATGAATATCAACAAATTATGATATAAAATAGTGATGCAAAATGGACGTATCACCCTTCACACCGCCAACCACCTCGTCAACATACGACCTTCCCGAGCAATCCGCCACGCCACCCCACACTTCCTCCTATTTCGTCAGCACCCAACCTACACCCACTTACGCACGTTTGGATGTCTCTGTTTCCCAAATCTATATGCCACTACCCCGCACAAACTCCACCCTAGATCGACCCGTTGTGTTTTTATCGGTTACCCACGGGAACACAAGGGATATCGCTGTTTCGATCTCACTTCCCGACGCGTCATCGTCTCCCGTCACGTTACGTTTGACGAGTCCATTTTTCCTTATCTTCCGCCACAGTCCACCACACCAACGCCCACAGCCACACCAGCCACAACAGATCCAGCCCCAATCTACTCCGGGATCCGTTACAACCACCCACCTGCCCCAGCATCTCCGTCGGGATCACCCCCAGGCAAATCCGATTCTCCCGCCCTGCCAACCCCTGCCAGCTCGCCAGACACCGCGTCGCAATCATTGAGCCCAGCCGCATCTACCTCGCCTGCTGTGTCTGTCCCCCACCCCGGCCCACCTCCTACCACTCCCATGCCGCCACCTGGCCGCACCCACCAGCCAACGCTGTTCCGATAAAGCCACCCGAGAATGCACACCGTATGACCACTCGCGCCAAAGATGGTTATTTGATGCCCCGCAAATTATTCTCCCTCTCTTCCTCTGCCATCACCCACACCATTTCCCCTCTTCCTTCCACATATCGCCAGGCACTCAAGGACCCCAATTGGCACGCTGCGATGCTCGATGAATATAATGCCTTGTTACAGAATGACACTTGGTCGCTGGTTCCTTGTCCTGCAGGTGCAAACGTGGTGACCGGGAAGTGGATCTACCGCCACAAGCTCAATGCTGATGGGACTCTCTCACGGTACAAAGCGAGATGGGTGGTCCGCGGATTCAGTCAACAGGCCGGAGTGGATTATGGGGAGACATTTAGCCCCGTGGTCAAAGCAGCAACAATTCGCGTTGTTCTTGCCCTTGCAACTGCTCAAGCCTGGCCGATTAACCAGATGGATGTCAAAAACGCATTCTTGCACGGTAATCTTCAAGAAACTGTTTACTGCCAGCAACCATCCGGTTTTGTCGACTCCAACCTTCCTCACCATGTGTGCCGTCTCAACAAGTCACTCTACGGCCTCAAACAAGCACCCCGAACTTGGTTCACTAGATTTACCTCATACCTCTTCACCATTGGTTTTCATGCCTCCAAATGTGATTCTTCACTTTTCATCCTTCGACGAGGTACTGACCTTGCCTACCTCCTTTTATATGTGGATGATATCATATTAACTGCCAATACTACCACCCTTCTCCGCTCCATTACTTCATCGTTGTCCTCTGAATTTTCCATGACTGACCTTGGAGCTCTCCATCACTTTCTTGGCATCAATGTCCATAGAAACACCACCGGCATGTTCCTGTCTCAGCAGCAGTACACATTGGAAATTCTTGACCGAGCCAACATGACCCACTGTAACCCTGTCTCCACTCCTGTCGATGCTCGTTCCAAAGTTTCAGCTCATGATGGTCCACCTTTCCCTGATCCATCACTATATCGCAGCCTCGCTGGAGCCCTACAATACCTCACACTTACACGACCCGACATTGCCTATGCTGTCCAACAGCTCTGCCTCTTTATGCACGCTCCCACCACAACTCATTTTCTTCTACTGAAGCGTGTTCTGCGCTATCTGAAGGGCACATCTCACTTTGGCCTTCAGTTCTACCGTTCCCACTCTCATGACTTGATAGCCTATAGTGATGCAGATTGGGCCGGATGCCCAGATACCAGAAAGTCCACCTCTGGATTTTGTGTATTCTTGGGCGACAATCTTGTGTCATGGTCTTCCAAGAGACAAGCCACGGTCTCGCGCTCGAGCGCTGAAGCAGAATATCGCGCCGTGGCTAACTGTGTTGCTGAATCTTGTTGGCTGCGTCAACTTCTCCAAGAACTACACTGTCCGCCGAGTCGAGCCACGGTTGTCTACTGTGACAACATCAGCGCCATGTATCTGTCGTCGAACCCCGTTCAGCACCAACGGACAAAGCATGTCGAGATCGACCTGCACTTCGTCCGTGACAGAGTAGCGCTGGGCGAAGCCAAAGTTCTTCATGTGCCATCTCCGTCTCAGTTCGCTGATGTGTTCACCAAAGGGCTGCCTTCATCTGTCTTCAGCGATTTTCGGTCCAGTCTGAACATCTTTCCTTCCGATGTTCTGACTGCGGGGGGATGTTGAAGTGTTATTCCTGTATATTCTGTACATGCTCATTGACACGTTGTACTGTACCGTTATCCCTGTAACCATTAGTCCTAGTCAATAGGTAGATCAGATCTAGCCTAGAATGTCGGCATGACTGAAGCCCACCTCCCGCACGATGTGCAGCGGCTATCTGTATATATGTGTAATGACTGAGATGAATACGGAGTGTGGTGTTCGACAGAATTCAGTTGCAACCAGGGGCTACCATGATAAATGTTTGTTGGACATTCAAATGAACCTGAATGATTCTTGCATATGATACCTGATGCTTCTTCTCTTTGCAGGGCCGATTGTGTGAAGAAACCCGAAGAAAGATGTGGAGTTCGTTTGGCATCCGTCTAGTAGCGTAAGTGGCGTCGATTCCCCTGACAGAGCATGCAGTTGGGCAGCAGTGTGACGATGGCGAGAGGACTGTGTCGTGGACGGCGATAGTGCAACAGGGCGATGGCGGCGAGAGGAAGGCGATTGGGCAGCAGTGTGACGACGGCGAGAGTAATGTGTCGTGGACGGCGATAGTGCAGCAGGGCGACGGCAGCGAGAGGACGGCGATAGTGCTGCCGGGCGACCACGGCAAGAGGAAGGCGTGCTGGACGTTGAGAACTGTTGCTGGGCGACAATGGCGGCGAGAAGTCCTGCTGGCCAGGGCGAGAGGACGGCGAGAAGTCCTGCTGCGGGGCGTGTCGAACGGTTTTGATCAGCACGATCTTATTATTTCGTGGACCTGCAGACGGTTGTGGTCCATTCGTCCGCTCCGTTCAAAGATGTGTGGGATTTGAGGCGTTGGATATATTCTTTGAAAGGCTCAGATTAGTTGGATGGGACGCTCTCGCTCTTTTAAAGTAGGGGAGATGCATCTAGTATTTCGTACCTAGCACACAACACGGGCATGGGCCTACTGGACTGCTGCGACGCCCGCTGTTTTCCTATCCACTGCACATGCAAAGGTGGTCCGGAATGTACTTCCCGTTCCATTCCATAAAACATTTATTCAAATTTAGATGTACCAAGATACCAAGTATTTAAATACATTTGAAATTTGACAAATTTTAGACATGTTTCATTGGGACGGAGGGAGTATAAGGTATGCTGATACGGGGTCTGAGGACTCTTGTGAACAGTAGATGAGATGATTTGAGGATGGTGATCGGGCCAAGCCTTCGTGGGCGATTGCAGGGAATATCTTGCCCCAGGTGCGCCGATTTCTTTTCCACATCACCACGATCTCTACTTCTCTAGTTCTTTGCGTCTAGCTTGGACAAATCATAGAATATTGTTCTTCCATGATGGTGGAGCGAATATGTTCATCGCTGAAGTGGAATCTGAACGTCCTCATGCTACGGTCTACAAAAGATGGCCATGGATGGTGTCGAAGTTTGCTGCTGCGCTGAAAAACTTTGACTGGTGAAATTGTTCGTCGGAGCTCAAGTTTGATAAGTTGCTGATTTGGGTAATGTTGATTGATTTAATGTTCAATAAGCTCAATGAGGTCCGGGGAAAGAAGATTGCCAGCAAGATCAGGGAGTTTATGGAGGTGGTCTTGTTAGTGCCCAATGCTTGCGTGCTAGGGTTATTGATTAAGGTTAAATAGCATGTGATGCCTTGGGTTGGTCTGGACTCAAAGAAATCGAGCAAGACATTCTGATATGCAATTCATTATGATTTTATTTCATATTGTGCTTCTTGTGTCGTCTGCTTGGACATCCGGATTCCCAATGTCCAACACCGTCGCAGAGAGATGAAAAAGGTGATCTGCACCGGGGGACCTTTTCTTAGAGCTCAAGATGATAAAAGGAAGAAAAGAGGGCCACCATTTGCAGAGGGAGAACACATAGAATTCTCTTACTATATGTCTGTTTTTATATAAAAGAGTGTCATGTATGTAGATGTGTGCGATTGGAGGGTGTAGCCGACATGCAGCAACAATCGCGCTTTGTGACAAAGAACAGCGAAACTAACACCCTTTGGTATAAGAACACCTAGAATAAATGAGAACGTCTACTTGGGCCAAGTGACAATACTGGCATGCATGACAACACCTGGTATTTCTCTACTCAAGTACATGTTGCCCATATAGAGGTTACCATAAAAGCATGACACTTGTGTGAACTTTATTATGCATAACATGATCACCACCATTGTTGAGAGAGAAAGATTGATTGAACCGGTGAATCTAGATCCATTGTTAACTAAGAAGTAAAAACTTTGTCATGTCCTCTTACAGTGTAGAGAATTTGGACATTTGTGAGAACCTCACAACCTTTACTTTGTTGCTTTAAAACTTGAAAAAACCCATCACCCTTTGCATGTTCAATTTGTTTAGTGCATACATAACTATAGTTGTGACACTCTAGTTTGAAAGAATATGCTGTTTTATCTTCTTGCCCCTGCGGTTCAATACCCCATACTTCCACATTGAGAGGTGCTACATCGATTCGCTGCACTTAAGGTATATCAAGCGTGCTCATAAAATCGTAGTGGGTCGCGACCCATCAGCGGAGGAAAAGAAAATGATGGATAGAATCAATGAGGTACTCTTACAGAAGAAATATGGATTAAGCAAAAGACCAGGGTTAATTAGCTAAAATTTGGTGATCGTAACACGGCTTATTTCCATGTGTATGCATTGATGATATTCAAAAAATTAATCTAAATTCATCTAAAGGTATTCTGAATTATTAGGCCCTCTTGAACCTTGTTGGCGAAAAGGTTTCTCAAGAGGATAGAACCTTGCTTGAAGAGGAGTGGATGGTTCACTGCTGGTTTCTATGAGTAGCATTGGGACCTTCTAGGCAATGATTGTGTGAGGCCGTTCTTGGATTTCTTAATGGGGAAGACATGCCAGAGAAATTGAATGATATAGCTATCACTCTTATCCCTCAGTCAATTAAACAGTACAGACCATTCTCTTTATGTATTGTTCTATAGAAGATAGGTACAAAGACGTTCGCAAACAAAATGAGACCAGTGTTGTAAGATACAATCAGCCAAAAACAAAGTGTCTTTGTACCTAGACGTCTAATAAATGATAATGCCTTTCAAAATCATTGACCCTTTCTTGAAGTTATGATGTTGTAACTAGGATTTCCTCACAGGCTGGCTCAACCGATCATGAAGATTTGCCATCCATGGTAGTGCTGATAGCGATGTATGCAAGTGAAAATGCTGACCGACAGCCGTGAGTAGATGACCCCGAACACAAGGCCGAAATTCAGCTGGCAAGGGAAACGTGGTCGAGCACGAGCAGGTTTTGCTGTCCGTATATGCATGTTCAGTACGTATCTCACAAGCAAGTGAGTGGATTGGAACGGTCTACAATGCGTGCTGCAACTTGCAAAGTCTCAGTGATAATTTACATGTAGCACACATACAGAGCATCGGTCATGTTAAACAATCCTGCCTCGAGCATGTGGTAGGTGGCCGTGTTAAACAATCGTGTCTCGTATAATGAAAGAATGTTAGGGCTCCTTTGATTTAAAGGATAGGAAAATCATAGGAATAGAAAAGATATAGGATTGGAATGGCATGTCTACTTGAAACCTATAGGAAGATGTTTGTTTGATTGTAGCAGGAATTTTTCCAAAGGTATGCGCTTTTTCCTATAGGAATTACACTACAAGATTCCTATAGGAATTTTTCCTATAGAATATGTTCCTATGAATCAAACAACATGTATAGGAATTTTTCCCATAGGAACTAAATCCTACACAATTCCTATGTAAATCATTTGAATCAAAGGAGCCCTTAGCAGTTCTCAAAAGCCACTGTCTTTGTATATCCTCTCTATCCAGCACCAAGTTGGTATAAGGAACACTTAGGCAGGTTAGAGCATCTCCACAGAGGCTGTAAACTAGCGCCGCGCTAAAAAAATCGTTAATATGCAGCGTCGAATTCGTTTTTCGTCCTCCAACAGACGCTGTAAAGTAGGCTGCGCTGTAAACATTTTAGTGCGCGCGGTAGTTTGCGCCATCCAAAGCGGTATATCTGGTGCGTCGGCTAGCGCGCGCTGTAAACTGGCACCGCGACTCTTCCCACCGCGCGAAGAAAAACGGCTCTGAAATGTCGCCTGCGGCCTGCCTCTCCGCGTAGCGAAGGCGAGAAGGTCCGCTGGCGGCGCTCGGCCTTGCCCGGCCCTCCGCGCTGCGACGACGAGGAGGTCCGCCGGCCCAGCTTGCCCCCCGCATCCTGGAGCTCCGCCCGTCACGGTCGGCCTGCATGGCGGACGCGAGGGTGTGGCTGCCGTCCTCGTCCCGCAGCTTGACGAGGTCGCGGAGGTTGCAGGAGCCGGCCTCCGAGGCCGCCGTTGGCCCACCGCGTCTAGCTAGTCCACCAGCGCGTGACGCTCCGGCCGCCGCAACATTCTCCATCAGCAAGAGAATTCCCCACTGGCCTGCCCTGGGGTCCGCCGAGCTCCGCCTCCGCACTCGCATGGAAAAGATGAATTCATTGCTAGCTTGCCGCACGCATGGAATAAACTAGCTCTCTGAATCGATTGCTAGCTTGCTCTGAGATCGATTGCTAGTATAGTTGTGAAATTCAGTTAATTTTTTTAGATTTATTTGTGGTTTGTTTGATCTTTGTTTGTTGTATGTATGTAAAAGAAATTTGTTTATGGAGCTCTATTTTACAGCCTCTGGTGAAGGATTGTTTTTGGCTTCTTCGCCGCGCTGTAAAATAGAGCCTCCGGTGAAGCTCGCGTCGACGCCGCGCGCTGTATCCAAATTAAGCACGCTGCAAACAACTTTTACAGCGGCAAATTTTAGAGCCTTCCGTTGGAATGCTCTTATCCTCTATATCCAGCTCCAACCAAGCTCAACCTGCCCAAGTGGTTCGGCCTCTCCCATTTCTCTTCCGATCGTAACCCGGTTCTTGTAGCTGGATCAGGCCGCTTGGCCCAAATGTCATGGATCGCGGGCCATGCCTTACTTATCAGGCCCATCAGAGAAGTAGTTTCATCAGAACAAAGGGAAAGTGGACGATGAATCATCTTCTCCAACTCCAAGCCTGCAGAGTCCAGAGCTCACACACCCATCCTCGCCCAGCCGCGGCGAGCCGGACGGGAAACATGGAGCCGGCGGCCGCCTCGAATCCGTCGAGCAAGAGGTTCGATCGCTACGTCTCTCCCCTTTCCGTATGCCTTTCGCAGAAAATTTACCGGAACCTCCGTCACGCTGCCATGCGTAATCTAGGATCGCTGTGGTTACCGGAGGGAACAAAGGGGTCGGGCTGGAGACGTGCAAGCAGCTCGCGTCCAGGGGGCTCAGGGTCGTGCTGACGGCGAGGAACGAGGCGAGGGGGCTGGAGGCGGTCGAGGGCGTCAGGCGCTCCGGCGGTGGCGGCCAATCCGATGTTGTCTTCCATCAGTTGGATGTCACAGACCCTAGCAGCGTCGGCCGGCTGGCGGATTTCGTCAGGGATCAGTTCGGGAAGCTCGATATCCTGGTATATACATACCCCTCCTTTACGCTTTGAATCGAGGTCCTAGCAGTAGCAGATTTGGGCTCGGGCAAGCGGGCATTCATACTGTTCCACTGAGGTCGACAGAGAACCGTGCATTTTATTCAGACTCGTAGGCGTAAATTTCAAATTAGAATCTATAAATATGAATAAATTATGCTTAGTTCATTGTTATATTGAAACGTAAAATTATTTTAGGAGCTTCTTTTAAATAAATTTTCTGGCTTGTACTAGTTAAAGTTGTGATGATGTTTTTACAGCTCTTGTAAAAGAGTTCTGTTTTTAAAACTCACTAGGTAAAGTGCCGGTGCGTTGCGACGGGGAGAAAAAATCTACAATATAATTTGTTTCCTAGGTATAGATGGTTGCATCATGGTGACGATCGCTGGTCAGGTGGAGGTTATATCGTGTTGACTGTTGCTCGAAGCCACCTCCCCGTTGACCTTTGGATCGCCCTTGTTGTCACCGATGGTCGGTCCAGCGACGACACCATAGCACGGTAGCTTCACGGCTGTAAAAAAAGTATTTTATTTTTATATTTATTTTTCTATTTTCTATGTAAAAGAAGACCTAAATGCAATTTATCCGCTTTTTACTTCAAGATCTTTACACTCCTAATAATCTTAGGTTCTAAATTAGGATATCATCATTTAGTAAATAAGTACAAAAATACTGGTTGAAGATACGAACCAAATCTGATCCACATTTGTTTGATAATTTGTACATGAAAACGATTTTAACCTAATAAATTGGCTATAGCCAAATCTTCAACTGAACGATTTATGCGTCACTTGAGTTTCCTTAGCAACAGAAGACTTACATGATTGGAATAAGCAAAACGATTTATGTGTCACTTGAGTTTACTAAGCAACAGAGTACTGAAATAAACCGATTTGGATCAAATCGCATTCAGAACAAAAGGTAAAGGGATCTATATCTATCACAAAAGATAAGGAAATGGCAAAGTTGTAGTAGCGTATAAAAGATAATCCACACATGCTACTAAAACGTTGAAATTCAGAATAACATACCACGTATATATAATCAGACGAAGCAATGGGTCAGTGGCTAATTATCTCGTGATTTGGCTGAACAAAAACCTGTAATCCACTCTGTAGAAAAAAGAGTGCCAACCTGAATCATGTTCAGTGTACGGGAGCAGCAAAAAAAAGGTTGATAAATCAATCGATCCATCGTCGGCAGCCCATCATTGGGGAACTACCTGTCCAGACCTGGAGGCGGAATAGATCGGAGGCCGGCAACGAGCTACTGTCCAGGCCGTCGGTGAGTAGATCGGGAGGTTAGGAGGCTGGGGGCGAGCTCCTCTATTTCTCTCCCCTTCTTTCCCCGTTCCAGACCGAGGCGCATCACACCAGCAACAAGGCAGCAGCATGGTCGTCGCTTCGTGCGATTCGGCAAGAAACCTGCGCCGGACGCCGGAGCACGGGGTGGATATGTGCCTTATCCTCTTACAAGAAACCTGCAGAAAGATGAGAGGCCGCAGGAGTAATCGATATGACAGCGAGGAGGGCGCCGGGGACACTGCTATTTCGAACGGCGCATCCGGCCGCTCGGGATGCAGGGGATGAGGACGGCGCCTCTGGTTGATCTTGAGAGAGATGGGAGGGCACTTCCGGTCAGCGGGATCCACGCAGGAGGAGGAGGAGGGCGTGAGGTCCGTGGCGGTTAGCGACGGCGGCCTTTTCTCTCTCGTTCGACGGATGTGAGAGGACGAAGGCCCAGTTCAGTTGGACGAAAGGTTATTTCACATAAGCGGTGGCATATGCTGTAATTTCTGTAGAAAAACAGGGGTAAACAAAAAACGGACAAAAAAATTGGGGAGAAACCTTACTTCCTTTATTAGTAGGTATAGATAAACCATGCTGTTCCGATTACTGACTTCTCCTTGGGGTTAGTATAGAAGTGGTTTTTCTTTATTATTCTTTTAATTCATCACCACAATCAAGTGATTTATGTTATTTGTAGATAAACAATGCAGGCATTTCAGGCGTTGATCGAGATCCAGCTTTGGTTGCCAAAGTTAAAGAACAGGTAACCAATGTGAAACATTTCTGTTCACGAATTTGCAGTTTGTCAGTAGTTAATATATAACTTTGTTTCAGATTTAGGCAAACTCATCAAAATAATAATATTTTCATCTTTCTTTAGCTGTTTGTTGTTATCAATGAACCGTAGCATGGACATATAAGATCATCATTTCTTGTAACAACTGGATCGTAGTTTAGCATGAGAAAACACATCATGTTGATGCTATGATACTAGATGAACCTAGAAGTTTCAAATTTGAATTGTAGAAATCATTCATCAACCGCAATATTGATATAAACATCATTACTTCTTGTATCTACTGGAGCATAGTTTAGCATTACAAAACACATCGTACTCATGTTGTAATACAGACTGAACATATAAGTTTGGATTGTAGAAATTGTTGATCAAAGTTGACAATCCTGAAATTGTGCTTTGCAGCTACCATGTTTCTATAGTCAATTATGCGTTAAATCTTAGAATTTTTTTTCGTGTCCATATCACATAAGTAAGCAACGAATATGTTTCTGAAAAACTAGGTAAATAATTAGGGGTTGTACAAGTGGATCGTGCAACCTCACTTACTTCTAGTTTAATTAGTCGTTTACCTTGTATTCACTAATTGGAATTTTTGTCAAGCGAATGAACTAGGATGGGGTTGGCCATCTCTGATAAGTTGTGTAACATTTAACCTGTCCATGCATGGATAGGTTGAAAGCATGGATGTTGATCAGAGAGTTCAATGGATGAAAGAAAATTCAAAAGAGACATACGAGGAAGCAAAGGAATGTATGCGAACAAACTACTATGGGGCAAAGCTTGTCACAGAGGCACTACTTCCTCTTCTTCAGTTATCCTCCTGTGGAAGAATTGTCAATGTCTCATCAGGCTTTGCACTGCTAAGAGTAAGTATTGCTAACCACGCAGCAACTCGACATGATATAGCAGTTTCACGAATTACATTTAACATTACTGAGGCCAAAATATTTCTGCTACAGCGCTTTTTATCTCTTCATTTTGTTGAGTTTCTTAGGAGTATCTGTGTATCGTTGGAATATGCTTTTCCAGTGATATTATTATGTGTCTACTAAATAGCTTTTCTGGATAAGGGATATCTTCCTTTTCAGGGAAATAAGGCATCTCTGTTTGGGTACATGATATTTTTTCCAGTTTAACTTGTTTACTCAGAGGCAGTAAGGGTGTGATTGCATTGCATGTACTATAGGAGAGCATCTTATCACATTTGGTAGTGATATGGTACTCCTACATCGACTTAGTATTAATTCAAAATAATTATGACATGAGTTCAAATTTTCGGTGATTGTGTGATACTTGAATGTTCCTATTGTTCCAACCCACATCGTTGATCCTCCTCACACGTTATTTTCTCCCATCAGAAAGCATTGCGGCTCAAATTACAGAAAACTAGGGCAATGCACTGGTTCTTTTTTGTTTAATATATGTTGCTTTCTTGAGCAGAACTTCAACAGCGAAGAACTGAAGAAGGAATTTGATGACATTGACAACCTTACTGAAAAGAGACTGGATGAGCTGTTGGATTTGTTCCTAGAAGATTTCAAGGCCAACTTAATAGAGGCACATGGGTGGCCAACGGGTGGCTCATCGGCCTACAAAGTTGCCAAAGCTGCCCTCAATGCGTACACAAGGATTCTTGCCAAGAAGTACCCTACGATGCGCATCAACTGCCTGACACCCGGTTATGTCAAGACTGACATGTCAATGCACATGGGAGTATTGACACCTGAGGAGGGTGCTAGCAACCCTGTGAAGGTTGCTCTCTTGCCTGACGATGGTCCTACTGGTGCTTATTTTGACAGGAACGGCGAGGCGTCTTATGTGTGATCTTGCCATACGAATAAAGTTTCTGCCAGTCTTAGTTTCAGAATATGAGACAAAATGAGTTACGCTGTAATAGTTGTCAATAAAATGATGCAGTTTGACGTGTGCCCTCAATTAATCGTCATGTTGATGCTGAAGATGAACTGGTAGAACTTTACTGAGCTCCTCTGCTTTCTGCATGGAATCTTTTGAAATTATTGCAATGGAGTAGGATATGCTCCGGCATGGTGTCACTGGTTATATTGAGATGATATTTATACCATGTTCGCAGGACCAAGCACCCACGCTCTGCTGTGTACCGCTGACATTTCGACCTGCAACGCCTTCATCAAATTGGCATTTGAATTGTTCGATCAGTTGTCTATCTGGGTATGGGCACAGTCCAACGAGGCGGCAACACACACAGTTACGTGTGGGTGCTGTCATGATATTTATATCTGTGCCGGACGAGGATGACGAGCACCACAAAGACGACCAAGATATGACCGAGTTGGTTATAAATCTCTTGCTCTCTTCCTCCCATAGGCGTATCTGATTGTGACCAACCCATCGATCTGTGTGATCCTGTTGTTGGAGTTCCTGGTTTTTTCACATCATGGAGGGAGCCATCTCCAGCCCGTCAAACACGAGGTTTGCCGTTTGCCCACGAATGCTTTGCTCTTCCTCTTCACGCTGCCTTTGCTAGAATGAACCTTGAATGTATGTATGTACTGCCATGATCGATCTTTGCCATTGCTACTTTGCTAGGGTTGCCGTCGTCACCGGCGGGAATAAGGGGATCGGTTTCGAGGTGTGTCGGCAACTGGCAAGTGGCGGCGTGATGGTCGTTCTGACGGCCCGAGATGAAACGAGGGGCAGGGAGGCTGTCGAGAAGCTCAAAGGGCTAGGGGTCACCGGCATCTTCTTCCATGAGCTAGAGATCACCGACGCTTCGAGTATTTCTACACTGGCTGACTTTCTGAAGAGCAGTTTTGGCAAGCTAGACATTCTGGCAAGTCTTTCGTTTCATTTTGTGCTCCAGCTGCTAGCTGCATAGACGGTTTTTTTTAGATGTGCATCGAAGGTTTTAGGCACTGCTGATAGTTAGTTGTACTATGTTAACCTGCAGGTGAATAATGCCGCAGTTGGTGGGGTTGAGTACGACCAAGAGCTCGATACCAACGAGGAAAAGGTGAGGCCACGTTGCTCTTTAGCAAGCCGAGTTTTTGTACTCCGTATATCAGATCAATGGACCTGAAATAAACACAAACAAAGGTCATTGATAAACTGAAAGTTACAGCAAAGTCAAAGCTGATCGAATGTTACGAATCATTGTAAGAACCTGTGGGGCTTAATTTGTTCTCAGATTGCTCGGTCAAATAAACTGAACAAGTTTACTTGTCGGTGCATACAACAGTTTGGTGGCCTGGATTTCCACCAGAGAGTTGAATGGATGCTGAAGAACGCCCAGGAGCCCATAGGCGCTGCAAAGAAGAGCGTGCAGACGAACTACTATGGCACGAAGCATGTAACCGAAGCCCTGCTGCCTCTGCTGCAATCTTCCTCTGACGGAAGAATAGTGAACGTATCCTCTGATTATGGGCTGCTAAAGGTAAACGTTTGAGTCCTTTTTTTCTCAATGATCATGTTAAGGCAATACTACCATACATAAGGGATTTCAAATCGAGCAATGCAGCATATCAGCAGCGAGGAGGTGAGGCAGGAGCTGAACGACATCAATAGTCTGACCGAGGAGAGGCTGGACGAAATGCTGAATAAGTTCCTCAAGGACTTCGAGGCTGGCGTTTTGGGGCCGCAAGGGTGGCCTACGAAGTTCTCGGCCTACAAAGTGGCCAAGGCCGCCATGAACGCGTACTTCAGGATCTTGGCGAGGAGGCACCTGGCGGTGCGCGTCAACTGCGTGCACCCAGGCTTCGTCAAGACGGACATGAGCATGAGGTCCGGGGTGCTGACGCCAGAGGAGGGCGCTCGCAACGTGGTGAAGGTGGCACTGCTGCCGGACGATGGGCCGACCGGCGCGTACTTCGCCAAGGGCGAGGAGGCGTCGTTCCTATGAGCTACCTGCTGTGTGTGGAGTGTGGACCGTCCGTATGGCTGACGATCGAGCTTGACCGTCTGCCACTCGCTGTCGCTGAGGTGGATGGTTTGTATCTGAGACTGTTGCTTGCTAGTTTGAGATCCCACAGTTATGTTGCATTGTTGCGGTACTTGTTAGGGTGTGATCTATTCTTTCCGTTCCAAAATGATTGAAAGTCGCAATATCTTCACTGTTCTCGGCTTTAGTGTACAGTATGGAGATGGAGTTAGAAGTTTCATTCAGTTTCCTAATACTAATTCAGGGAATGGATACATGCTTGTTCTGAACATCGTCTGCTAATTTGCTTGTGGTTCAATCTACTGTGCCTTAATGCAGTTCGTTTTAGTCTGTCAATGATCTTTCTTTCTTTTTCTGTGCCTACAGGATGAACTGTGCCTTAATCCAGGTGTATTGTGAACTGTGGTGCTTTCATAAAAAAACAGGTCCATTGTGGATCTCTCTCTAAAGAAAAATTGTGTCTTAATGCAGAAATCAAGAATATTTGAAGAAAATGTTCAGCAAGAGGGAGCTGATGGGAATCATGCAAGGTGAGTTATCATTGCTCTAGAGTCCAGACTAGTTATCTCTGATGATTATTTTGAAGCTTTAGATAATTTCCACTGTCCAAACTATTCATTTTTGTAATAACTATTACTTTCTCTGGTATGATGTTGGCTTGTGAATTTCTATCTATCTTCCTGAAGCCCCAAAGTTTATATTCGTTTTGTTCTAGTTAAGAATATTTAAGGTCTAAGAATGTAGTTCCATATGAGGGAATTGTTTCCTTAGCTGCAGCTATATTGTGGATGTGATCAATGTCTATTAGTCACATAGCCTACAGAAATTCAGTTCGGCTCCCGAGTGCATATGCTCCCTCCACCCAAAAACATAACTCCCTACATCAATCCCCTGTATACGTACTCCTGTGTATCATGCCATGATGGGGGCTTTTCCCATCTATATAATACGTACCACGAGCCCCTAATAGGGCATCGGTCCCTTCCACTAACGTGGTATCAAGAGCCATCTTCTCTCCTTCTAGCCGCCAGAGATTACAAAACCCTAAAAGCATCAATCGATCTCTCCAACCGATACAACACTAGAAGACCCCAACCCTTCCCTCCCAACAATCCATGGCGTCATATTTGTCGACGACACCCCTAGCGGCCACCCTTGGTGCTCCACCGGTGGCAAAACTGACGAGAGATAACTTTCTCTACTGGAAGGCGCAGGTTCTGCCTGCCCTCCATGGCGATCGTGTCATGGTACTTCTCGAATATTATGACCTTGCACCACCTGGAGAACTAGAGGTAGAAGATGACAACAAGAAAAAGATCGGTGTGCCGAATCCAGCCTATTACACTTGAATCTCTAGAGATCAGCTGGTCATGGGATATCTTGCCAATTCCCTGAACAAAGATGTGCTTGCCTAGGTGTTATGGCTCGAGCATTTCACCGATGTGTGGGGCGCTCTCACCGACGTCTAGTCCACACAGTCGAAGGCCCGGGTCACCACCCTGTGTGGTGCACTTGCAAACAAAAAGAAGGAAGACATGACTGCAGAAAAATTCATCGCAAATTTGAAGGGCTTTACCTTTGAAGTTGCTGCTGCGGGAAAGAAGGTCGATGATGATGAACTGAAAGATTATATCATAAATGGTCTAGACGGTGACTACAACCCCCTCGTCCCCTCCATCAACGCCGTGCCCAACACTTCACTATTTGTAATTTTCGGCACGTTTCAGCAATGCCTCAAAATGTAATTAAAGGCATTTCAGAAAAGTGCCCAAAAATGAAAATAGAGCCACTTATGATAACTGGCTCAAACTGAAATAGAAGGCATTTTAGAAAAAAAGTGCCTCAAAATTAAAATAGAGTCAGTTTAAAAAGAGCCTCTAAGCAAAAGTGTCAGCAATTTTGAAAAAAGTGCCAACAATTACTATTCCCGACACCATGAAATGCAACATTTTCTCTGCTTCCAAATCTATTTGCCGGCAGTTCCTGCAGAAGTAATGGCAGGTTTCAGGGTTCAGTTATTCATTTTCCAGGCATGAAAATGCATACTGTACTCAGCTAAGATAGATGCATGCTTGGTCCGTTAACATGGTAAGCTGTTACAAGACGAGATAGATAAATTGGAAACAAAACATAATGACATGGAGAAACTAGGATGGATACACATTGTTTTTTGCTGGTACATTCGTGTTCTAGTTCAGACTAGTTTAATGCTGAACTCCCTAGTCATGTACATAGCTTAATGTTTCAGTCACTAGTCTGACTAGTCGTAGTGATGGTAGCATTGCAGCTCCACTCTTCCGTGGACAGCTGTAATGCCATTCTCAGCGAATCCAAAGGCAATATACCAGAATTCGAAGACTTTACATTGTTCAATCAGCTGTTGCCGCGATGGAACATTTATGGTGGCTGCTAGTGCGTGGAACGAGTCATCTTCATGGTCAAAGCAGGTTTCTTGACTGTAGACCAGAGCTCGATCGACTTAGCCTAGCTAGTTAGTGAAGAGAGTTTGAGCTGATCGATCCATGAATATGCCCTTTCCTGCCCGCTGCACCGCAGTGCTGAGCCTTCTGATCATCCTGCCGATGATCGTGTCCGACGACCGGCTTGTCCCTGGCAAGCCGCTCTTACCTGGTGCCACCATCATCTCCGACGGCGGTGTCTTCGCTTTGGGTTTCTTCAACCCTTCCAACTCCACACCGGATAGGTTGTACCTGGGCATATGGTACAAGGACATCCCGGAACATACCGTGGTGTGGGTCGCAAATCGAGAATCCCCAGCCAGCAGCAGCGCTGCACCGATGCTCTCCTTGACCAACACCTCCAATCTTGTTGTGTCAGATGGCAATGGCGGTGGTCGTGTACTTTGGACGACAGCCAACATGAACTCGACCTCGGGCTCGTCTTCCTCGACGGCGGTACTTCTGAACACAGGCAACCTCGTCATCCGGTCATTGAGTGGCACCACGCTGTGGCAGAGCTTCGACCACCACACCGACACGTTCCTCCCTGGTATGAAGCTCCGTCTCAAGTACAACATGCCCGGCAGTAACGACGAGCGCCTCGTATCCTGGAAGGGCCCTGGCGACCCTTCGCCGGGGCGCTTCTCGTACGGCGTCGACTCGGTCACGGCTCTCCAGCTATTACTTTGGGACGGGGAGCAGTTGGTGGCCCGCAGCGCCCCATGGACGGGGTACCCGGTAAGGAGCGACTACCTCGCGGTGAACACCAGCACGGAGCTCATCCTCTACCAAACTATCATTGACAACAAGGAGGAGATGTACCTCACCTACAACGTCTCGGATGGAGCGCCACGCACCAGGTACATTCTGACCTACTATGGCGAGATCCAGGTCCAGGTCTGGAGTGACATGTCATCGGCATGGGCAGTGGCGGCGAAGTGGCCGTCTCTCAGATGCAACCTCTATAGTTACTGCGGTCCATACGGCTACTGCGACGAGACGGTGCCAATCCCGACGTGCAAGTGCTTGGACGGCTTCGAGCCAACTAGCATAGAAGGATGGACGGCCGGTAGTTTCTCAGCAGGGTGCCGACGGAAGGAGCTGCTTCGAGGGTGTAGCGACGGTTTCGTGGCCTTGCCGGGGATGAAGACCCCAGACCGGTTCGTGCTCGTCGGTACAGACATAAGTACACTCGAGGACTGCACGGCGGAGTGCAGCCGCAGCTGCTCCTGCGTGGCATATGCGTACACCAACCTCAGCAGCAGCAGGACTGGAGGAGAAGTGACGAGATGCTTGGTGTGGACCGGGGAGTTGCTTGACACCGGAAAGTTTGCCGCAGGGCCTGCGTATGCCAATGACAGGCTCTACCTCCGACTTGCAGGCCTGGATGCAGCACAAGGTACCAAATCTCACCCTCTCTACCAGTTTCTCGCTGAACTTCTTCCACAGTTTGCTCTCATTTTTATGCTATATATGCACTGCACAGGTAAAAGGGCAAATAGCAGCGCAGTGAGGATTGTGCTGCCAGTTATAGGAAGCGTTGTTCTGGTGCTCATATGCATTTCCCTCTCGTGGATAAAATTCAGAGGTACATTTGGTCTCCATTAACGCAGTTTGGTCACCTGAGCTTTAATTACAATTCGAGCGCTACTATGCAGTACACTTGGGCTAGAAAAACTAGAGGAAATAACCCCTGAGGAGGTAAAGCTTGTTTTAATTAACCAGCATGCAAGGAAAGTAATGTAATGAGGGCAATCTACTAGCAAATAAGATGGGAGTATTAGAAATCAGCATGCTGGGAATGCAATGTAATGACAAGGAACAAACTACTAGTAAATAATATGGAAATCCACATGCTAGAGAAATCATACCCAAACCCAATGTCGACGGGCTCTAGAAAAGAAGATCATATAGCTGCATCGGATTGTGTGTGTGCACACGTGTGTGGCAGGAAAGGGGATAGGGGGTTAGAGGGGAGGATAGGATGGATAATTTTTTTCTAGCATGTCAAGTTCACCTAATAGGTCAAGTCATCGACATTTTGTTAGGTATGTCCTATTTGAAAGGACTTGTTTTGGGGGTAATTTCTCCTTGTTTTTCTAGTTCATGAGGGAAAGAGTAAACAGACATCAATTGTTCTAGTCGTTAAACATCAGTACCATATACCACTATTAAAGAGCTTAGATTCTATTCTTGTATCAAACCCGTGGTCCAAGGGACGTTCTCACCTAGAGAATTTCTGTGAGGGTGTAGGCCTCTGAAGAGGAGTGATTTTTTTATATCTTAGTCTAGACAATGGTCCTGGATTGAAATTCGCAAGGGAGTTTGAATGCAAACCACATAGATAAATTTCAGCCTTAGTGATCTAATGGTGCTAGGTAGATAGAGGTTCCTCAGCAATAGGAGTACTCTTGGCATAACATACATGTTGATCTTCCGCAAGATCCCACGTTGGTGGGAAGGTTTTTCACCTTGGCATAACATACATGTTGATCTGCCTTTTAATTTTTATGTATAACTTCTATATTGTGTCTATTAGAGAAGAAATGATAATAACATTTTGGGAGCAGGAAAAAACAAAAAATGGAGAAAACATAAAAATGCAACACTAGATAGGCTGAGTACCTCTTACGAACTTGGGGAAGGAAACGCTCCCCATGATCATGAATTGCAATTTGCAAAATTTGAGGAAATTGCCCAAGCAACAGACAATTTCTCTGAAACATGTAAGATTGGACAGGGAGGCTTTGGCAAAGTTTATAAGGTACATTACTCGTTCATTAATTTACCATTATCCATTCCGAATTTATTATAATGGAGTGGTTTATGCGCTAAATTTGAACCTTTTACCATTCATTTCTCTAGGTAATGTTAGGTGGTCAAGAAGTTGCTATCAAAAGACTCAGTAAGGATTCTCAACAAGGAATAAAGGAATTTAAGAATGAAGTGATATTAATTGCAAAATTGCAGCATCGAAACTTGGTTCGACTTCTTGGGTGTTGTTGGGAGGGAGATGAAAAGTTGTTGATTTATGAGTATCTGCCAAACAATAGCTTAGATGCTACCCTTTTTGGTAAATATTGGTAACACAACACATTCCATCAAACAAGTAAAACATTTCTTTTTTGTTGCTTACAACTCCTTATATCTACAGATGATTCAAGGAAACTGTTGTTGGATTGGGAAACACGGTTTAATATAATCAAAGGGGTTGCAAGGGGACTTCTTTACCTCCACCAAGATTCAAGACTGATTGTAATTCATAGGGATCTCAAAGCTGGAAATGTTTTGCTAGATTCAGAGATGAAACCCAAGATAGCAGATTTTGGTATGGCAAGGATCTTCGGTGATAACCAGCAAAATGCAAATACCCAACGCATAGTTGGAACGTAGTGAGTATCCTTTCAAAAAACTCACATTAACTTTTTTCATAAATTTAACTCCCACTTAACGACTCATACAATTGAAATGTTCATCTAGTGGCTACATGGCTCCTGAGTATGCAATGGAAGGTATCTTCTCTACTAAGTCAGATGTTTATAGCTTTGGCGTGTTACTACTGGAAGTGGTAACAGGTATAAGGAGAAGTTCCAATAGTCAAACCATGGGCTTCCCTAGCCTCACAGTCTACGTGAGTACACACGCAAATTTTCTCAAGTTTCATTTCTAAAGTGATTTAAATACCAAATCATACTTTTATTTGGAAAATATAATGAATCCAATATGATGTTCTATTGTTTCAGGCATGGAGTATGTGGAGGGAGGAGAAGACTAATGAATTGCCAGACTCATGTATTATGTATATTTGTCCCCCACATGAAGTTTTGCTTTGCATCCATGTTGCACTCTTGTGTGTCCAGGAGAATCCAGATGATAGGCCGCCCATGGCATCTGTTTTGTTCATCCTAGAGAATGGAAGCACCACCCTCCCAGCCCCCAAGCGCCCCGCCTACTTTGTGAGATCAAGCGCTGAAATGGAGAAAATACAAAATGATATCAACACTTCTGCAAATAGTTTCACACTTACTAAGATAGAGGGGAGATGAACTAATATTTCATTATTTTTGGATGTATCTATAATATTCTTGTAAGGATAATGTAGATGTATCAAACACTGACCAAGAATATCTAACCTAACAAAATGGCGATGCATGAACATGCAAATTATAATTTCTATATTTGAACAACTATCCTGCATTAAGATTGACTTCCCTAAAGCGAAATTTCTGTTTTCGATAGGCAGACGAGGCCAAGTTTTTTTTGTATCCTTTCCTTTTGTCTCCACTTTGTGTTGCACTACTACAAATGGGAAATCCTTTCACTACACCACATAGCATTTTGTTATGCACGAACCACTTGACTGGAGATCCTTGAAAAAGCTTACTCTCTCGAACTGGTCCTTCCAACTCATTGAAAAAAATACATCAATGGATATCAAACTTTCCATACTCTGAAATGATCGTGGGATGGATCCATTAAGATCTTTGTTTGAAAGGTTCAAAACATCTAGCATGATCAGACCACTAAGTTGGCTTGGTATTGCCCGGTTAATGAATTATCACTTAAATCCAACATGTACTGTAAGTTGTGCAAGACCCCTATCATACTAGGGATGTTTCCTTTGAAATTATTTCTGCTCAAATTAAGTGAGCCAAGCTTTAAACAATTCCCAATTGATGCATGTACCAAACCACTTAGTTTATTTGATGACAAGTCCAACAACTCTAGGCTGGAAAGTGCTCCAATTTCCCGTGGTATGCTTCCATGGAGCAAATTGTCTGCAAGGCTCAGATGGAACACGTTTTTTAGATTTCCCAATTCAATTTAGAATATCTCCTTCAAGTTTGTTTGATAAAAGATCAAGTAGCCGTAGCTAAGGTAGTCTCCCCATACTTGTGGGTATTTTCCCCATGAAGTTGTTGTTTGAGAGACGTAGCATGGTAAATTTATGACTTTCCCTCCACCGAGAAGATATTTTTCCAAATAGTTTATTCACGCTCATATCCATATAGAAAATATTTGGATGAACTCCCATATCAGAAATATCTCCTTCTATTTGATTCCTTTCTAGGCGTACTCTAACTATGCTTCTGTAGTATACCAAATTTGATGGCAGCAGTCCATTCAAATTGTTGTCATACACAGTTAATATTAATAACCGGCCTCCAATGCACAAATCAGGTGGCAAAGGACCAGAGAGATTGTTAGTATCGAGTTGCACATAGATCCATTAAGGTGCCAAGTTCTCGGGGAACATGCCCGGATAATTGATTACAGTCGAGGTACAAGCCAATGAACTTAGTCAAGTTTCCAATGGTATTGAGGATGGGGCCCATCAATTTGTTTGAGCTAAGATCTAGTTCTTCTAAATTCACTAGGTGACCTAGTTCTCGAGAAATATGCCCGGAAAGTTGGTCACCCCGCAGATGGAAGATAGCGAACTTTGTAATATTCCAAAGCTATTGGGGATGGAACCAATGAGTTTGTTACCGGATACCTTTAAATATTCTAGATTGACAAGGTAGCCTAGTTCTCTAGGAAGATATCCGGAGAACTGATTCTCATATAGGTAGAAGGTATGAAAGGAATGAGGCAACCCATGATAAGCCCCTCCCAAGGTTCAAAACGTTTTCTTAACAGTTACTTACGTCTGATTCGAGATGTCAAGGACATACCACCAGATGTTCTCATTAAAGGTAAGCAACCAGTTGTAGATGTGGGACCCTGCATGTCCCCCGTCAAAAGAAACAAGGCCAATTTAAAATCTGGACTAGACCACCGTCTGGATGGATGAAGCTCTCCATTGACGGATCTTACCACGCGGCTAATCATTCGGCCGGTACGGGTATTGCCCTACGTGATGAAGAAGGATGGCCGATATTTACTGCATGTCGGTTTCTGGATGATTGTGTATCTCCTTTAGAAGTTGAGCTACGCGCATGCATGGAAGGTTTAGAACTTTCACTTCAGTTCAGTCAATTGCCTATTATAGTTGAAACTGATTGTGCTCAGCTTGTGAAAGTTGTCAGTTCATCGACGCAAGACAGATCCACCCTTCTACATTTGATTTCCGAGATAAAGAACTTGTCTAGTTGTGATAGATTGTGTAAGTTTGTAAAAGTGGAGCGATCGCAGGTTAGGGTTAGCCACTGCCTGGCAAATTTTGCAAGGGCACAACGCCGTACAATTACGTGATTAGGTTCTGGGCCTGAAGATGTCCTTCAGGTGCTAGGTCATGATCGTCTTGTAACCCTTTCTGCTTAATAAAGTTCCTTTTTTTCTTGCAAAAAAAACAAAAAAAAGAAGATACTAAGCTTTGTAAGATTTCCAAAGGTACATGGGATGGAACCAGTGAGATCATTTCTGTGAAGGTATAATTTTTTTTAGGCTTACTAGGTTACCTAGTTCTTGAGGAATACATCCAGAAATCCGATTAGGCCCCCTTTGTTCGGTCTCCTCGTTCTGGTCGCTCACTCGTCGACGTAAAAAAAATATTGCTACTAGATTCTGATTCTTGAACGCAAGCTGTTCTTTACAATGTAACACGATAATTTTGGACCTTCCAGTTAAGTACTGAGCTTTTAGGAGTTGAATTGAAAACAAAAGGCGCCCTAGTGTTTGTCGTATATATACCCTTTACTTTGTTGTTCTTGCGCGAGATGGAAACCACCACAGAAAAGGTAATGAGCATTGGATTACCGGAAAAGACCTTTGAAACCATCTCCAGAAAACTTGAGTGCGGTCGTTCCAAATCGTGACCTCATGGAGACCATACTTTCAAGCTACATGCATGGCCTACTAAAACGAGGGATATATTATTAATTTATGCAACACAATTTACAAAGTGCTCTCAAAATGCATGGTTGACCAATAGCTTAAGGTCGATGTTGCACCATTTACAAAGTTCGTTCAAAATGCTTGATCAATAGCTTAAGGTCGATGCTGCACCTATTTTTAAATTAAACAATTGCAAAAAACTACCACAATTTATGACATTGTGACAAAAAAGCCACCAGTTCTTTTTTTTGGCAAATTGCCATCGGTTTTGGCTGACACGGTTGCAGAAAGCAGTGTTTTAATAGTAAACGCAAGTTAACACAGTTTCTAACTGATGGAACCCGCAATGATTGATGAGTTGGCACAAAGTCTTGACACCTTTGACCGAGCCACTAAAATAGAAGCAAGCTAGTAGACGTGTGACCCACCTATCATCACTATCTTCCTCCTCCGTTTCACTCTTCCGAGCCCGTCTCTGTCTTCAGATTTCAGCCAACTCCGGCCACTTCTCGTGTTGCCTCGCCTCGCCTTGACACCACCACGGCACCACCTATTCCTCCACCGAATATGTGGCGCAAAACATCCTAATCGCCACATCTGGAAACCCCAACCACGCTTGATCATCGGTAAGACAGCCTCACCAGGTGGCTCCCTCCAGCTCCGGTCGGCCCTCCAACTCCTTCCCCATCTTCACGACCAGCAGTTCTCATCCACCTCAGCTTCAGAACAACCTCCATGGACACCCACATGCTACATAATTCCCCTCGCTCTCCTTTCCTTAATATTCACCGCCGAGTCATTGAAGTCGACAACCTGGCCCGGTCACCGTATGCTACTGGCGCTTCCAAAGTTGAAGGGGAAACAAAAGATCTTATTTTGTGGAAATTTATTTTTAAGCCTGAGAGCGTAGAATTAAATCTATCAAAATTCGATTATCAACATATTGACCATATTTAAAGATGGTGTGATACAATTGGTCATGTTTTTTCGTTGTGCAATATCTACAATTTATACAAGCATACATGTATGGACATAGTTATCAAGGTTATATACTCCAACTTTGCCAAAATGTAGTGTATATTTGTTTTATCAAAAGTCAAACGATTTAAAGATTGAAGATGTATGTAGAAAAATATAACATCATCTACATCGTCAAAACATGAAAGTATATTTAGTGAAGATTCTAGTAATATTGTTTTTTAAAATTATTTGGTCAAACTTTGTCATTGGCTTAGAAAACTATGATGCACTCTTTTTGATAGAAATGGACTTGACGTAGTAGTACAATTTGCCGTGTAAAAATCTGGACTGACATTATATCAATATGAATGGTATGAATCACCACAAATGTGAGGATCACTCGTAGCAATTTTCAAGTACACGGAACACCTTAAAAAGAAAAAAAGGTTCGTCCCGCTTCGTGCCCGCGGGCGGCGGCGGGCGATTCCTCCCAACCCTAGCGCACAGGCCGCACACTCCCCATCTTTCTCCACCACTGTAGTCGGTGTAGGCCGCCGGGCAAAGCCCGTGTGGTGCCGGTAGCGGCAGACATGTCTCTACCCGCGTGCGAGGCGTGAGGCGTGCGGGCTCTTGTGCTGGCGGCGGTGCATCTAGGGCGGAAAAGGCTCGGTGGCGACGCGACGGCGTGGTCGGGGGCTGCGGGGCGGCGCAGGACGACATCGGCTAAGCCCGCTCGGCCCAGATCTGGGCCCCTTTATGCCTGATCTGGGTCATGGGTCAGGGGCGGTGGGTCTGCCTTGCCTTCTACTCTGCAGGGAGAGATGAGGTGGCTTTTGGCGGGGTTTGCGGCACCAGCGTTTGGCCTGTTGCAGCGCGGTGACAGTCTTCAATTTGTGCCTGGCCGGGCCCAATTAGGAATGGTTTGCCTCGACGGAGGCTTTACGAGCCTGCTAGGCTCAGCCGGACCTAACATGGATTGGTGTGACGACGGCTGCGTCCGGTCGATTACCACCTTGGCGGTGGAGGTAGTTCCCTCCCGCACGGCTGTGGTACCGTTGACCCTATTTTCGAGCTACTTTTCGTCTCTATATTGCAGGCCTCGTGACGTCTACCGCGGTGAGACGATGATGGTGGCTTTGTGACCGTAGTGACACATGTTCGTGGGTGGAAAGTTTGGTGGTAGCGAGGCCGAGTCCTTGCAGGGCTCCGGTGTGACGGATCGCTCGAGGGTTGTTGACAGGGTTTCTCGGGAGGAATCCTTGTCGGCTCGTCCGACACAGACGCGGTGCCGCCTGCGGGTGGCACCATGCATTCCTTCTTGGAGGGCGTCGTGGCTAGCTTTCATCCATTTCCCTCTGTGTGCTGGGTGAAACCCTAGGACCATCTGGTGTAGGCAGCAGCGTGGTCGCTTTGTGCTGCTTGGTACGCGAAGATCCGGTGTTTGCAGCGTGGTGGTACTTCTCCGGAGGATGCGGCGGTTGTGGGTCACCTTCGTTTAGTCAATCCTCCTCTGTCTTCATTTTCGTTTTCTTTTCTTATTTTGGGCGTGTGTGTGCTTCTGCCCCAGCGTTTTCTTTCGTTTCGAGACTCGTGGTTGTATCGTATGGTTGCTATATTAATATAGCGGGGCTAGAAGAATTTTTAAGTAAACAATTCTTCCACGGCGCCCCCATGAAATTGCCATGTCACATAGGTACACCAGTTGTCGGGGGTTAAACTAGGGGCGTTTTTGGTATCCCCTTGGCTCGCATCAGGGGCACAATTTTTGGGCCTTTTGGTTTCCTGGGCTCCTCTGTGTTGTTGCATCACACAGTTCATTGGGAGCACGGTTTTTGGGCCGTTTGATTTGCTGGGCTCCTCCACGTTGTTGCATCGTACGGTTTTTAAAGCAGCGTTTTGCTTGGCCTGGAAGGTATAGTTAAATCGGATGTTTCCAGCAGCCTGACGTGTTCTTTTCTTTCCTGCCCTCTAGCGACGCAACTTTGCAAGTGGACCAACTTAAGCTCACTCTCCCTTAAACTACTTCACACCTCCTCTCTTCTAATCAACGCAACCATACTTCAAATCAAAATAAGTTGTATATGAAAAAGATGTGTGTCGATGATATGAATCAATTCCGACAATCGGTTTCGAGTTTCGTCAGTCGTAAATCATAAATTTCGTGTATAAAGTTTTGAGCGAATTTTGTCAAATTCGTCGCACACTTTAAACCATTTGAAATTTTCTTTGAGGAGTAGGTTCACTTCACCATTTCACATGACTCTCGTGTTGTAACGTTTTAATTTCAGTGGACATAGACGGATCGATAAATAACTCGCTAGTATACTGTAATTTGTGCGCATGTGTGAGGTTTATTTTGAAGTACTCTTGCTCAACTTATTACTCGCCATCTTCATGGACGACAACGTGGTGATAATAGGTGATACGTGAGAGATGATAATCCATGGTGGTGGCCATCCTCGTCATCGGTGGCGGCATGGTGATGTTCGTCTTTGTGGTCGGCGACGTGGTGATGCTTGTGACTGACGTGACAGGCAGTGTCATGGTGGTATTCAGCTTCGAGTCGATGGCATGGTGTTGCTTGGCGTGAACAATGATGTCAAGGTGATGTTCGTCTTCGTGGTCGGCGACGTGGTGATGCTTGTGACCGGCGGTGTCATGGTGGTATTCAGCTTCATGGTAGGCGACATGATGACGGGCGTGAACGGTGGTGTCATGGTGGTGTTCGGCTTCGTGATCAGCGACGTGGCAATGCTTGTGACCGGTGTGAACGGTGGTGTCATGGTGGTGTCTGGCTTCGTGATCGTCGCGTGAAGATACTTGTGATGGGTGAGGTAAGATCACCATGTTGCTAGGCCAACCCAAAAAATGACACTTGTGTATCACTATATGTAACCCATCAAATAAAGTTACTCTTTTTTTTTTTAGCTCGGAGCTTGTATGGAAGCGTGTAATACTTTTCATCTCCCTATCCCTGAGACGGAAAACTAAGAGCATCTTCCGCGGACAAGAAATGGAGAAAAATGGTTCCAAACGCGTCCCTCAAAATAGCGTCTCATTTGTGTTCGGCGTCCCCGGTAGAGACTCTGTGTATAGAGTCTTTATCAGAGACGCCGAACACAAAAATAGCGTTGAGATGCATGCATGCAGCCCCTAGTCTCCACATGCCATTTTCTTTTCCCACACTTTCTCTCACCTACTTTTCCCACATGGAGTGGTCACCTCTATTAAAATGCATGCATCCGGACGCTGTTTCAGGGACGCGACCGGAAATGGCCTCTTTTTTGTACATATTTTTGGTCTCTTTTTGTCCGGCGCGGTCCCCAAATGTGTCTCAAATCATTACGTCGGATATTTTTTGAGGACGCAACTGGAGATGCTCTAAAGGCATCTCCAACGGGGCGACGCATTTCGCACACCCAAATTATCCGTGGGCGTCTGTTTGCGTCGCTTGGCGGACGCGAAAATGACCGCTAGGCACGAATTGTCTGTTTGCGTCGGGGGCCACCCCCAGCGGTCCGACGCATTTTGGACACCCCACTGTTTTGTTTCCCTGCTTCTTCTTTTCCTTTTTGTTGAAGAACTCCCCAATTTCTATATCGGTTGTAAGTTGTACTTAACGAATATTTGAAAGAGGAAGGTCAAACGGATATTGATTATAAACTAATTCTCGAATCGAACAAGTTCAAACATATTTAACATACAAACTAGAGAACAAATTTAAAAACAAAGAAATTATAAGCTAATTTTTGGCCTTCTTGTTAGAAGGCCCTACCTCGTCGTCCTCACGGACCTCTTGCTTGTCACCTCCTCCTCGGAAGAGGAACTGCCGGACAACGCGTCCGTGGAGCTTGAGTTTCAGTCGGACGACTGGTCAGTGGCATCTTCGTCATCGTCGTCGGTGTACGGACGACGACGCGCCGCCTCCGACCGCGCCTACGCCCTTGCCTCCTTCCTTGTCGCCGCCTTCTCGTCCACCGCCTCCAGCCGTGCGAACATGGCGTCGAAGTCCTCCTCCTCCTCCTCCTCATCCTGGCCGTCCCTGCCAACGGCGCCTCCATCCTCCTCGACCTCCCTCGGCGTGGAGCCAGGGTCGCTGGGCGTCGCAGGCGTTTCCCACCAATGCCACCATCCCGGCGGCTTGCCCTCGCTCTCCGAGTCCGACGGTATGGACAAGTTGCTCATGGCGCCTGGCTAGCCGGTGTTGGAGAAGAAGAAGAATATTGGCAGGCGGTTCGACGCGAATTACAACAGGCGCAGGGGTTATATTCTCCGGGGATTAATGGCGGCGCGTTTAACGAAGAGGCCTGCGGTTGCTATTCCGCAGCGTCCGCGGAGATGCAAACGTGCCGCATATTTGCGCCACATTTGCGTCGTTGCGGACACCCCGAACACGATGTGTCGGCCCGCTGAAGCAGGGTGCAGACGTATTTCCGGTCCGCGTGGTGCGATCGTTTGCGTCGCCCCGTTAGAGATCTCCAGCGGCGCGACACATTTTAGCGTCCGGAAATGTCCGCGCGCGTCCGTTTGCGTCGGCCAAAATGGTCGAAATCGACCGCGCGTCCGTTTGGGGGGTGGTTCTAGCGGCACGCCGCATTTTTTGGCTGAAACTTTTTTTAAATATGAAAACATAATTTACATAGTTAAAAAAACCCTAAACGCGTGCGCCTACTGCTGCTCTTCGTCGATGTCGAGCACGATGAGCTCCGGTATCACCCACGGCCAGTTGCCATCCGGGCGTGCGCCGGCGCGCCGGCTGCTAGAGGTGGAGGCGCTCAGGGATGCGGCGTGGCGGCGGTGGAGACGCCCAGGGATGCGGCGTGAGGAGGAGCCCGGGGTTGTACGGCGCGGTGTGGCGCGGCCGAGTCCTGTAGCGCCGCCGCAGCGCTTCATCCTCCGACAGCCCGGCGGCATGACGCCGTGGCGAGCGGGCAGCGGCAGCTGCACTGGTGCGTCGTTCTCGGAGACGAGGACGCCGAGCTTCGCCATCTCGTCGTCCGTCATATTCTCGGGGAAGTCAAATGTGCGGCCCTCCGCCATGGCCTGCTGCCATTCGTGGAAGACGGCCGCAACATAGTCATCGCTGTCGTCCTTGACCTCCACGTTATGGTACGCGAGCGCCTCGATGTAGTCGTCGTCGTCGTAGTCGTCGTACTCGTCGTTGTCGTGGTCGTCGTCGCCGTTGTACTGCGCGCGCGGCGGCGCCTGCTGTCTTCGTGGACGAGTCGGCGGTGGACGGTCGAAGGGAAAATCCCTGTCGCCCATGAAGCCCGCCCTCCTCCTGCTATCTGTCTCGGTCGACAGATAGGTACGCCAACTTTCAGAGTCGATGGCGTACGCCGGATCGGCGCGGAGGTCCGGCGGCAGGTACCGCCTCCTTCGCCGGATCTCTCCGATCGGCGCGCGCGCAGAGACGGGAGGGATGGGCCCCGGCGGCAAGAGCCGCCGGCCGCCGGCAGCAGCCGGACCACGCACGGCATCCATTTGTCGTGCATCGCCCTCCCCCGTGACGGCACGGCACCCTCCGTCCCCTTTGCGCCGCCACGGAGGCCTCATGGTTATTCTTCCCATGGCGCTGCGGCGGTGGTGGTGCGAGTGGAGATGTGGGCGAAGGAGGAACGTGGCCGCCGGACTTTAAAGGCGCCGCGCGCGATACGATGCCATTGAAGGCGGCGAAGCCCAACCGCCGCCCGCGCGCGAAACAGGCGGCCATTGATGGCGAAGGCGCGGCGCGCACGCGGCGCCCAAAGCGCCACTGCGCTCCGCGGCGGGTGCGGCGAGCTAGCGTGGCGCGCGCCCGGCAGGTTTGCGTCTCTGCGAACGGCCCGGTCACTTTACGTCCGTTGAAGGTGGTGCCAGACGCATTTTCGATCAAAGCGGACGCAAACGATTGCTCAGCTTCCATTTACGTCGCGCCGACGGAGATGCCCTAAACCACCTAACGCATCCTCAGGTGACCGCGTACAACAGTGTACGTATGGTGCTTGTGGCATGATGTCCATTATATCACTCCTCTGCCAGGGAACCACCACCACAAGGAGACAAAGGCGAACCGAGGTATCACCAGAACAGTTTGTTTTTCTCCTTCCTCCCATAAACGTATCTGGTCCTAAGCAAGGCCACATCTGCCATCGTCTTGTTCGAGCTCATGGTCTTTCACCCTCATGGAGGGAGCTATCTCCAGCCCTCCAAACACGAGGTACGCCTATGCATATTGACGCAGCTGTGTATCCTCGCTAAAATTTGGACTGTAGTATACTTGTATCAGCATGTGTAATGCTCTGATCTGTTGCAGTTGCTAGGATTGCCGTCGTCACCGGCGGGAACAAAGGGATCGGTTTCGAGGTGTGCAGGCAACTAGCCAGCGACGGCGTCACAGTTGTTTTGACGGCGGCCGTGGATAAACTCAAAGGGCTGGGGCTCTTCAAGGTCGTCTTCCATCAGCTAGATGTCTCAGACGCTTCGAGCATTGCTGGATTGGCCAATTTCTTGAAGACCCGTTTCGGGAAGCTAGATATTCTGGCAAGTATTTCATTTCCCTTTGTACTCATGCTAGATGAATCCGTGGTTAATTTGATCCACCCCGTGATGGATAGATGTACTCTGTTAATCTGTACCTGTAGGTGAACAATGCCTCAGTTGGTGGTGCGGAATACTCCAAGCTCTCGATACCGTCGAGGAAAAGGTGAGGTGACGTTTTCTTCGTTCTTGCCGATCCCAATCTACTGATATCTTTTCGGACAGACCAAACTCAACATGTTTATCTGTCCATACATACAACGGTTCAGTGCCCTGGATTCGCACCAAAGACTCGAAATGATAATGAAAAATGTCCGCGAGACCGTCGACGCCGCAAAGGAAGCCGTGCAGACAAACTACTATGGCACCAAGCATGTAATCGAGGCACTGCTGCCTCTACTGCAATCTTCCTCTGACGGAAAAATACTAGAATAGTGAATGTCTCCTCCAATTATGGACTGCTAACGGCAAGCCCTGTTCACCAATCATGCTGTAATATAATGCCACAAATTCTGAAAACCATTTTAAAAAGAGATTATCAATCCATGTATGCAGGTTATCAACAACGATGATGTGAGGCACGAGCTGAACGACATCGACTCCCTGACGGAGAAGAGGCTGGACGAGCTGCTGGAAAAGTTCCTCATGGATTTCGAGGCCGGCGCGTTGGAGGCGCACGGGTGGCCGACCGGGTTGGCGGCATACAAGATGGCCAAGGTCGCCATGAACGCCTTCTCGAGGATATTGGCGAAGAGGCACCCAGAGCTCTGCGTCAACTGCGCGCACCCAGGCTTCGTCAAGACCGACATGAACATGAGATCGGGTGTCCTGATGCCCGAGGAGGGAGCATGGAACGTGGTGAAGGTGGCGCTGCTATCGGACGGCGGGCCGACCGGCATGTACTTTGCCGAGGGTGAGGAGTCGTCGTTCCTGTGAGATACCCACAGTCGGCCGCGGTCAACCGCCACTTACTGTGACACCGCCTTGGCTAGTTTTGTGGTAGCTACACTGCTTGTTTGAGATAACAATAATGGCTGCTACTGACTTTCTAGAACAAACGCAATACATGCTAGGAAATGGTCCATTTCAAACCTTAAATTTGAACCCGGAATTTCGAATCACCGTGGTTGGCACCCTAAACTATTGAATACCGATACCTCAATATAAGCATGGTAACCACCTATGCACACACCCAAATAGGTTGATATGTTGTTCAAGCACATCTTCGACATCCAATCTGATTCAAACTCGTTTGAACAAAATTACATCCCATTATCAGTGTGAAGCTTCGTTACCTTCCTTTCAGTTTTCCTTTTAACGACAAAATTTGAAGGTATCTTCCTTTTAGTTTTCCTTTTAACGATAAAATTGGAAGGTATCGTTTCCTTTGTTATAAATACGACAAGCAAATAACGAAAAACGAACAAGAACACATGCATGGAACACAAGATTTTAACGTGGAAAAACCTCTTCAATAAAGAGAGATAAAAACCATGATCGTCAGCCAACAAAATTTCACTATGTCGAGAGTGCTTACAAACATAATGAGTTATCTTATGAAACGATAAATCCTAGTCGACAGCTTACAAGAGATATATACCACCTCGCCCCCTTAGGCGTCCGTGTTGAGCATGTTGTGGGCTAACTTTAGACTCCGATCCGCTTCGGCCCAACCCTACCGGCAACAGGCCTCACTCCACTCATCAAAAGTTATCCTTCTTATGAATTCGGATCACAATATAATAAACTTCACCTTGACACAAATTCTTTCTTGTAGTAAGGATTTCAACAATCTCCCGAACAACAAAGAAAGCACTTGCTGACGCCAACAATCACTTGGGCTAAGTAGTTATACCAACCAAGCTCGAGCAAATCTCAAACTTGACAATAGATGGCTTTGTCATCATATCAGCAAGATTATCGGGTGTACTAATGTTGCAAACCTTCAGTTAACTTGTGCAACAATGTCACAAACATAATGGTACTTGGCATCAATGTACTTTGTTCTCTCGTGGAACATTTGATGTTTAGTAAGGTATATGTCATTGTGATTGTCACAAAATTGATTAATGCAAGATCCATCTCCACAAAGTTTAACATATAAACCTTTCAACCAAACAAACTCCTTGCAAGCTACAACAATACCACATATCCTGCTTGGTTGTAGATTGGGCAACAATAGGTTGTAACGTTACCTTCGATCTCACAACACATCCACCAATAGTGAACACATAACCTGTGAGGGACCTCCTCTTATCCAAGTCGGCAGTAAAATCTGAATCCACATAACCAGCGAGTCCCTCATCGGTCTTGCCAAACTTCAAGCAAGCTTTGAATGTGCCAAGAAGATACCTAAACATCCACTAAACATCTTTACAACGTTCTTTACCAGGATTAGCCATGTATTGTTTGACCAAACTCACAACATATATATGACAAATTAGGACAAGAACAAACCATGACATACATCAAGGAACCAACATCACTAGAATATGAAACTCGCGATATGTACTCAATATCTTGATCATTACTAGGACATTGAAATGATGACAATTTGAAGTGAGGAGCAATAGGATTACTAAAAGAATTTGCATCATGCATATTAAAACGATGAAGGACTTTCTTAGTATAACAAAGCTAATTCCGGTAGTTCTTCAATAAAAGTGACACCACCACCATGCTCGGCTTGTTGTGGGTGTTCGATAGCATCTATTAGAGTGTCATGGGGAGCTCTAAAATAGAGGCGCCGTCATCGTCTTCCCACCGTGTGGCAGGTGGGACTGCACGATGATGTCTACGCACGCTTCTATTCCTGTAGACAGTGTTGGGCCTCCAAGAGCAGAGGTTTTTTTTTTTAGATTTCAAAAAAAAGAGCAGAGGTTTTTAGAACAGCAGAAAGTTTCCCTTAAGTGAATCACCCAAGGTTTATCGAACTCAGGGAGGAAGAGGTCAAAGATATCCCTCTCAAGCAACCCTGTAATCACAATACAAGAAGTCTCTTGTGTCCCCAACACACCTAATACACTTGTCGATGTATAGGTGCTAGTTCGGCGAAGAGATAGTAAAACACAGGTGGTATAGATGGTGGTAATATTGCAGGAAGTAAAGATGCAAAAAAGAACAAGGGGTGCGAAAATAGCTTAGTTGGCGTGGGAAGCAATTCTCTGTGGTGTAACTTTCTATTCGGAAGCAAGGCCTAGGGATCATACTTTCACTAGTGGACACTCTCAACATTGATCACATAACTAATAAACAAATACTACTTTCTCTACACTCTCTTGTTGGATGACAAACACCATTCATTGTGTAGGGCCACAAGAGCACCTCAATGCCAGAGTTAACAAGCTCCACAACATTCGATGTTCATATTTAAATAACCTTAGAGTGCATAATAGATCATTGCAATTTAGACCGAGAACTAACATAGCGCACACACTGTCACCATTACACTATGAAAGGGGGAATAGATCACATCAATACTATCATAGCAATAGTTAACTTCATAATCTACAAGAGATCACAATCATAGCTTATACCAAGTACTACATGATGCACACACTGTCACCATTACATCATGAAGGAGGAATAGACTACTTTAATAACATCACTAGAGTAGCACATAGATGATATTCAACTAGATCACAAAGCTCATGATCACATAAAGATCACATGGGAGAGAGAGATGAACCACATAGCTACCGGTACAACCTTTAGCCTCGAGGGAGAACTACTCCCTCCTCATCATGGGAGACAACAGCGGCGATGAAGATGGCGGTGGTGTCGATGGAGATGCCTTCCGGGGGCACTTCCCCGTCCCGGCGGCGTGCCGGAACAGAGACTTCTGTCCCCGAATCTTGGCTTCGCGATGGCGGCGGCTCTGGAACTTTTCTCGTATCGTGGCTTATGTGTTTAGGGTTTTCGCGACGGAGTCCTTAAGTAGGCGGAAGGGCAGCCTCGGAGGGGGTCTGGGGCAGCCAGACAACAGGGGGCGCGCCCCTTGGGCCGCGCCGCCACCATGTGTGGTGGCCCTGGGCCTCTCCTCTGGCCCCTCTCCGGTGTTCTGGAAGCTTTGTGGAATTATAAGATGCGGGCGTTGATTTCGTCCAATTCCGAGAATATTTCCTTTGTAGGGTTTCTGAAACCAAAAATAGCAGAAAACAGCAACTGGCTCTTCGGCATCTCGTCAATAGGTTAGTGCCGGAAAATGCATCAAAACGATATAAAGTGTGAACAAAACATGTAGGTATTGTCATAAAACTAGCATGGAACATAAGAAATTATGGATACGTTTGAGACGTATCAAGCATCCCCAGCTTAGTTCCTACTCGCCTCGAGTAGGTAAACGATAACAAGGATAATTTCTGAAGTGACATGCTACCAACATAATCTTGATCAACAATATTGTAAAGCATATGAGATGAATGAAGTGATTCAAAGCAATGGTAAAGATGATGATTAAACAACTGAATCATATAGCAAAGACTTTTAATGAATAGTACTTTCAAGACAAGCATCAATAAGTCTTGCATAAGAGTTAACTCATAGAGCAATAGATTCAAAGTAAAAGGTATTGAAGCAACACAAAGGATGATTAAGTTTCAGCAATTGCTTTCAACTTGTAACATGTATATCTCATGGATAATTGTCAACATAAAGCAATATGATGAATGCAAATAAGCAAGTATGTAAGAATCAATGCACAGTTGACACAAGTGTTTGCTTCTAGGATGGTGATGGGGTTCGTAGCTTAGAAAACAAAAAATTTCCTATCGCAAGACGAATAAAACCAACAGATCTAATCTATGGAACACCAAAGATCTAATCTACAAGATCGAAGCAACGAGATGGAGATGAGACTAACCCTCAAAGATTCCAAAGTCTACGAGATTAATCTCGTTGTTGATGTAGACGATCGTCCCCGGTGCTGCAATCCGGCAGCACTTCCGTACTCGGTCGCGCGTACGGTGTCGATGAAGCTCCTTCCTCTCCCATTCCAGCGGGCAGCGGAGGTGTGGTAGATCTCCTCCAACTTCCAGAAGACGACGGCGTGGTGGTGGTGGTGGAGGAAGAAGCAGGGCTTCGCCTAACCCGAGCAGCGTATGGTGGAGGGAGAGGCGGCCGGAGGAGGCAATGGATGGGGGTGTGGCCGGCCACCCCCTCCCCTTTTATAGGGGCCAGCCGGCCAGGGTGGCCCCCTTCCCATATAGGGTTGGGGGGGGGCGGCCAAGAGGGGGAGAGGGCTTTCCCCTCCCCAAGTTGATCCCCAGGAAACCCTAGGGGTTGGCCGGCCTGGCCTTGGGGCTATGTGCCCCTGGCCCATTAGGCCAGGAGCATCCCCTCGGCCCACGGTGGGCCTCCTAGGTCGTGGGCCCCATGGTGGACCCCTCGGAACCTTCTAGAACCTTCCACAACCACCGGAAAAATCCCGAACATTTCCGAAACCAAATCTTCTTCTTATATGAATCTTATTCTCCGGACTATTCCCTCGTGACATCTCGGATCACATCCGAGACTCCGAACAAACTTCGTCTCCATACCATATTCAAATCTACTTATGCGACATCGAACCTTAAGCGCGTCACCCTACGGTTCGCGAACTATGCGACATGGTCGAGACTCCTCTCCGAGCAATAACCAATGGCGGGATCTGAGATCCATAATGGCTCCCACATATTCAACGATGACTTAGTGATCGATTGAACCATTTACATACGATGCCAATTCCTTTGTCTCGCGATATTTTACTTGTCCGAGGTTTGATCATCGGTATCTCCATACCTTGTTCAACCTCGTTACCGACAAGTACTCTTTACTCGTACCGTGGTATGTGATCTCTTATGAACCATTCATATGCTTGCAAGCTAATCGATGACATTCCACCGAGAGGGCCCAGTATATCTATCCGTCATCGGATGGACAAATCCCACTATTGATCCATATGCCTCAACTCACACTTTCCAAATACTTAATCCCATCTTTATAACCACCCATTTACGCAATGGCGTTTGATGTAATCAAAGTACCCTTCCGGTGTAAGTGATTTACATGATCTCATGGTCGAAGGACTAAGGCAACTATGTATCGAAAGCTTATAGCAAATTGAACTTAATGACTTGATCTTATGCTACGCTCATTTGGGTGTGTGTCCATTATATCATTCAACTAATGACATAACCTTGTTATTAATAACATCCTATGTTCATGATCACGAAACCATGATCATCTATTAATCAACAAGCTAGTTATACAAGAGGCTTACTAGGGACTCCTTGTTGTTTACATAACACACATGTATCAATGTTTCGGTTAATACAATTATAGCATGGTATATAAACATTTATCATAAACACAAAGATATTATAATAACCACTTTATTATTGCCTCTTGGGCATATCTCCAACAGATGGAAGAAGTAGGTAAACTGACTCAACATAAAAAAAGGCCCGAGAGAGGAAGCAGGGATTAAATCATGTGCTAGAGCTTTTCAAGTTTTGAAATCATATAGAGAGCATAAAAGTAAAGTTTTGAGAGGTGTTTGTTGTTGTCAACGAATGGTAGTGGGCACTCTAACTACCTTATCAACCAGACTTTCAAGAGCGGCTCCCATGAAGGACATTGTCTCTACCAGCAAGGTAGATCATCCCTCTTCTCTTTTGTTTACACATGTACTTTAGTGTAGTTTATTTTTATTTTTGGGTGACACTCCTTCCAACCTTTGCTTTCACAAGCCATGGCTAACCGAATCCTCGGGTGCCTTCCAACAATCACATACCATGAAGGAGTGTCTATTTATTTTAGTTTTATTTAGATGACACTCCTCCCCACCTTTGCTTTCTCAAGCCATGGCTAACCGAATCCTCGGGTGCCTTCCAACATTTCACATACCATGGAGGAGTGTCTATTTGCAAAATTAAGTTGCTTCTGATGAATCAGAGCAAAACATGTGAAGAGAATTATTAATGAAAGTTAATTAATTGGGGCTGGGAACCCCATTGCCGCTCTTTTTGCAAAATTATTGGATAAGCGGATATGCCACTAGTCCATTGGTGAAAGTCTGTCCGAAGTAAATGACAAGATCGAAAGATAAAACACCACATACTCCCTCATGAGCTATAAAACATTGACACAAATAAGAGATAATAGCTTTTGAATTGTTTAAAGGTAGCAACATGAAGTATTTGATTGGAATGGCAGGAAATACCACGTAGTAGGTAGATATGGTGGACACAAATGGCGTAGGTTTTGGCTCAAGGTTTTGGATGCACGAGAAGCATTCCCTCTCAGTACAAGGCTTTGGCTAGCAAGGTTGTTTGAAGCAAACACAAGTATGAACCGGACAGAAAACTTACATAAGAACATATTGCAAGCATTATAAGACTCTACACTGTCTTCCTTGTTGCTCAAACACTTTTACCAGAAAATATCTAGACCTTAGAGAGACCAATCATGCAAACCAATTTCAACAAGCTCTACGGTAGTTCTCCACTAATGGGTTTAAACTACATGGTGCAAGAACTTAATCATGATCTATTTGAGAGCTCAAAACAATTGCCAATTATCAAATTATTCAAGACAATATGAGGCATTTTCTGTTTCCAACCAAATATCAATAAGTGCAACGGTTTTCAACTCCGCCATGAACATTAAAATAAAGTTAAGAACACCAGTGTTCATATGAAAAAGCGGAGCGTGTCTCTCTCCCAAACAAACATGAATTTATTCAGAGAATGAAAATAACAAAACGAAAATAAAAGCACACAGACGCTCCAAGTAAAGTACATAATATGTGACGGAATAAAAATATAGTTTCACTAGAGGTGACCTGATAAGTTGTTGATGAAGAAGGGGATGCCTTGGGCATCCCCTTAGATGCTTGAGTCTTCTTGAAATATGCAGGGATGAACCACGGGGGCATCCCCAAGCTTAGACTCTTCACTCTTCTTGATCACATTATATTATCCTCCTCTCTTGACCCTTGAAAACTTCCTCCACACCAAACTCAAAACAATCTCATTAGAGAGTTAGTACATAATCAAAAATTCACATGTTCAGAGGTAACACAATTATTCTTAACACTTCTGGACATTGCCCAAAGCTACTGAAATTTAATGGAACAAAGAAATCCATACAACATAGCAAAAGAGGCAATGCGAAATAAAAGGCAGAATGTCAAAAAACAGTCCGTAAAGACGAATTTTTCTGGGGCACTTAACTTGCGAGATGAAAATCTCAAATTGAATGAAAGTTGCGTACATATCTGAGGATCACGCACGTAAATTAGCAGAATTTTCTGAGTTACCTACAGACAGGGCTGCTCAATTTCGTGACAGTAAGAAATATGTTTCTGCGCAGTAATCTAATTCTAGTATCAACCCTACTATCAAAGACTTTACTTGGCACAACAATGCAATAAAATAAAGATAAGGAGAGGTTGCTACAGTAGTAACAACTTCCAAGACTCAAATATAAAACAAAATTGCTGTAGTAAAATAAAAACATGGGTTATCTCCCAAGAAGTGCTTTCTTTATAGCCATTAAGATGGGCTCAGCAATTTTAATGATGCTCACATAAGAATGAGAGTTGAAGCAAAGAGAGCATCAAGAAGCAAATTCAAAACACATTTAAGTCTAACCCACTTCCTATAAAAAGGAATCTTGTAAATAAACAAAATCATGAAGTGCAAAGTGACAAGCATAGGAAGATAAAACACGAGTAACTTCAAGATTTTCAGCATGTAGAGAGGTGTTTTAGTAACATGAAAATTTCTACCACCATATTTTCCTCCCTCATAATAATTTCCAGTAGCATCATGAACAAACTCAACAATATAACTATCACATGAAGCATTCTTATTCTCATGCATAAAATAATTACTACTCCCAACATAAGCATAGTCATTCTTATTAATTGTAGTGGGAGCAAATTCAACAAAGTAGCTATCATTATTATTCTCATCAAGTGTAGGAGGCATAGTATAATCATAATAAAATTTACTCTCCATAGTAGGCGGCACCAAAAGACCACTATCATTATAATCATCATAAATAGGACGCAAAGTATCATCAAAGAAAATTTTCTCCTCAATGCTTGGGGGACTAAAAATGTCATGCTCATCAAAACTAGCTTCCCCAAGCTTAGAATTTTCCATATCATTAGCAACAATGGTGTTCAAAGCGTTCATACTAATATCATTGCTACTAGCATGCAAATAAGATTCCATAGGTTTTTTAATTTTTGCAGCAAACAATCCATGTCTTAACTCAGGAAATAGCTTAAAAGCTCATAGTTGCTTTCCATTATGCCTAACTAGTGAAATAAAAACAAGAAATAAAAAGATGCAATTGCAGGATCTAAAGGAAATAGCTTCGAGCACTTACAACGGCACCAAAAAATAACTTAGTACCTGGGACCGGAGTGTGAGTGCCTTTTACCTTACCTCCCCAAACGCCGAAAATAGCTTGATGTCTACGCACACTTCTATTCCTCAGAGTGTTGGGCCTCCAAGAGCAGAGGTTTGTAGAACAGCAGCAAGTTTCCCTTAAGTGAATCACCCAAGGTTTATCGAACTCATGGAGGAAGAGGTCAAAGATATCCCTCTCAAGCAACTCTGTAATCACAATACAAGAAGTCTCTTGTGTCCCCAACACACCTAATACACTTGTCAGATGTATAGGCGCACTAGTTCGAAGAGATAGTAAGTGGTATAGATGATGGTAATATTGCAGAAGTAAAGATGCAGTAAAACAAGAAGCGGTGCCGAAATAGCTTAGTTGGCGTGGGAAGCAATTCTCTGTGGTGTAACTTTCTATTCGGAAGCAAGGTCTAGGGATCATACTTTCACTAGTGGACACTCTCAACATTGATCACATAACTGAATAAACAAATACTACTTTCTCTACACTCTCTTGTTGGATGACAAACACCATTCATTGTGTAGGGCTACAAGAGCACCTCAATGCCGAGTTAACAAGCTCCACAACATTCGATGTTCATATTTAAATAACCTTAGAGTGCATAATAGATCATTGCAATTTAGACCGGGAACTAACATAGCGCACACACTGTCACCATTACACTATGAAAGGGGGAATAGATCACATCAATACTATCATGCAATAGTTAACTTCATAATCTACAAGAGATCACAATCATAGCTTATACGAAGTACTACATGATGCACACACTGTCACCATTACATCATGAAGGAGGAATAGACTACTTTAATAACATCACTAGAGTAGCACATAGATGATATTCAACTAGATCACAAAGCTCATGATCACATAAAGATCAAATGGGAGAGAGATGAACCACATAGCTACCGGACAGCCCTTAGCCTCGAGGGAGAACTACTCCCTCCTCATCATGGGAGACAGCGGCGATGAAGATGGCGGTGGTGTCGATGGAGATGCCTGGGCACTTCCCCGTCCCGGCGCCGTGAAACAGAGACTTCTGTCCCCGAATCTTGGCTTCGCGATGGCGGCGCTCGGGAACTTTTCCGTATCGTGGCTTATGTGTTTAGGGTTTTCGACGAGTCCTGGTAGGCGGAAGGCAGCCTCGGAGGTGGTCCGGGGAAGCCAGACAACGCCCTGGGCCGCGCCGCCACCATGTGTGGTGGCCCTGGGCCTCTCCTCTCTCGGGTGTTCGAAGCTTCGTGGAATTATAAGATTTGGGATTTCGTCCAATTCCGAGAATATTTCCTTTGTAGGGTTTCGAAACCAAAAACAACAAAACATCAATCTCTTCGGCATCTCGTCAATAGGTTAGTGCCGGAAAATGCATCAAAACGATATAAAGTGTGAACAAAACATGTAGGTATTGTCATAAAACTAGCATGGAACATAAGAAATTATGGATACGTTTGAGACGTATCACACGACAGGTTTGACCTGGTTATTGTCTGCGTGGCAGATGGCATGGCCCTAGGTCCCACTTGTCAGCCACGAGAGCTAGAGTTTGAATCTGTACGAATAGTATTTCCATTTAAATGTAAATTCTAGAAAATTGCTGAAATTTAGAAATTTCATATCAAATCCATTTAAAATAAAAAAATACAAGTAAGGTATCAAAATGTTCAGAAAAATAAATTCAGTCAATTAAAAATATAATATAAAAAATAAATAAAATTAAAATTTATTTATTTAGTACTTAATGTTTAAGCTTTTTTATTTTATCCTAAATTATAAGAAAATTCAATAGTTAGTAAAATTTCTGAAATTATTAATAATCATTTAATAAATGAATAAAACAATGAAAATAATTTTCTTTTATCGTATTAACATTAATATTATAATTATTGGTATTTAAACCCCTAAATTGTATTTATCTTATAGAATGATAAAAATAAGAAAAATGCTAAATCCTTATTCACTTGTATAAAAAGTTGTTTCTTAACTTCAACTTTACTCAACAAGTTATTACTTAAAATTGTATCACAAATAGGAAACTGTAATTCTATTATGAACAAAATCCTAACTCTATAATTTTATGTGAAAGCCTAAAACCCTAGGAACATTTAGCACATAATCCTATTGTCTTAATAAATTATCATAGATCTTTGATAGTAAGAGAAATGCATGGCCATGCCATACTAGAGTTATACAAGCCCCTATTGCAAATGAGATTGTCATTTTATGTATTCATTTTAAATAGACCTTATATGATTAAGTAGTGGTAAACCCTAATTTGTTAATTACATGTCATCAGCCCTAATAACCATTCATTAGTATCACACCATTGTGATCAACCATAATATCAACCCTATGCAGTAATTCACGTTATGTGTTCATACTCAACTAAACCCTTCAAGTATTGGAGGGTTATGAACCATCTTGTTTAGGAACCAAGTATTACTTAGTGAATCAAATGAAAAGAAATATTAAACCCTGGAATTCAAAAGCCCTTATTTAAAAGTACTTCTTGTTCACTAAGAAACATGTTCTTCAAAAGTATTCGTCTGAAGTAAGTAACAAGTAATCATCTAGAATGTCCTATTGGACTTAAAACTGCCAACTGTTTTTACATGTTAAGATTATACCAAATACTATTCCTTGTGTATTAATATGATAATTATGATCTATCACACCACTTGTTTATGATATCATGTTAAACACACCCTAATAATAACCTTGTTTGTGAAACCACTCTAAAAGTGCAACATACTCTAAAGAAATCATTACAAGTCACTAAAACTAAATCATCAGGGTTAGGTTACGCTTAGAACAATTGCATCTCATACTATGCATTATAGCATCTTTGCTAGTTCTTTAAACATTATTCTTACGAGACGATGATGTTATTTCAGAATATAGCGTTATATCATCTCGAACCTTTTGACTGCATAATCTTGCAGTCAAGAAAGGCAAGCTCATCAGTTTCTCATGCCATTTGATTATTTTTACCAAATTCCTTGCAAAGTAGTTTTTGTATCATTCCTGCACTCAAAAGCAAAGTATTACTTTTACAATTATGAATATGTGGTGGGCAACATAACGAGGTTTTGAGTTATGCAGTTGGTTCCATTGCAACTGGGTTATGTATTCACATAGGATTAACAACAACTTTTGTCCGGTGATTATTGTGCCACAAGATCTAGAATGGGACGGAGAAGTCAGTTGTACCTTTTTCCTCTTAATAAGGGTTGACTGGATCGTTATATCTATATGGTAAAGGGGAGGACATTTGCCCGGATTGTTCTACCTATATGATGAAGGAGTGGGCAAACTTGTTAGAGGTCTACGATGGATTGTAAGGGTTGGTCTAGGTTGGACTATCTATAGGGTAGAGGGCAGGGTATGTAGATGTCCAAACTGTCTACCATTAGGGTAAAGGGGAGGACATTGCCTGGGTTGGTCTACATATAGATAAAGGGCAGGAAAGACTGGGCCTAAAAGGGTGGGTATGCGGGGTCGTGGAGAAGGACACTGATTGGTTTGGATCTTATACCGGGCCTCACACCAAGGAAGTGTGGATGGCAATATCGAGCCCAGTTGGCAACAACGATACGTTCTCTTATGGGAAAAGTAACACACCTTTGCAGAGTGTAATGAATTGTCTCTTGTCACTCCCCGTCCCAGGAAGGAATTGCGAACGTAGCCGAAAGAAACTCCATGATGTTCTAGACACCCGGTGAAGGGTGCCGAACATAGCTTTTCAGAACAAAAGCAACCTTTTGAAGAAATGATTACGAAAACTTGCATTTGCCTAAGAATTTCTGGTCGATGGTTGTAGCTAGGGTATGATACACCTATTTATATTATTAACTTGCTGAGTACGCTCGTACTCACCCATTCCCTCTTGAACCCCCTGCTTAGATCCGGAGGCATCAGAAGAGAAATTACCATGAAACTCGAAGATGGAGGAGTAAACCACTACACGAGGTAGGAACTAGTCCAAGGGAGTCTATGAAGTCAACCAGTCCATACTCTGTGGTGGAAACCTAGACTAGTAGTAGACGGGAACCAGTTCCCTAACCCTAGTACCTAAATAGCTAGAGTTCAACTAGTACTTATTTAGTAAGACAAGTAGCTCTATAGGTAGAGCTAGTACTAGGTCTAGATTACCAATTGTTCTTGTAGAGTTTATTTGTAGTTTTACCTCATTATAAAGTAGGAGGTTGTACTGATCTTTTGTAAAGAGTCTGTGTGTAATCCTATAGACATGCCTTGGACCTGTAATGTTTCTGTTGTACCACTCTGAGGGGTGTAATACTAGTGGAACAGTGTTTCATTGGTGTTATGTCAATGCCTTGCATACTACAAAATGGAGTGGTATGCTAGGTCACCGCAAATAGCAACATCAGTACGATGAAAAATTCTACTTCTAAGAACATATAATTTTGCAGATTTCAAATCACCTATCATGTGAATGACAGAAGCTTTTGATACATTTAGAAGTCTACCCCCACTAGCGTACTTGTACCCATCGGCATCAAGGGTACTAAGGGGGGTCAAATCTCTGGCCATGGTTGGTATGTGTTTCACTCCAATCAACATGTGTGTCATGCCATCGTGTGTACTGATTTGAACATAAGTAACACCATCAATATAACAAGGGTTCTCATTCCCCACATGCATGGAATCTCCAATCTGCACAAAATCATATGAACTGAGCCAATCTTTGTAGCAGCAAATATGAAACGAACATGTAGTATCGAGAATCCATTCATCATCATGGGAAACACATGCAATTAAAACAACTAGGAATTCAACATCAGAATTATCACTGGAAACAACATCAACCTTACCATCACCACCAGATTTGTTTTTCGGTTGGAAAATACCATTTGTTTTGTCCTTGTTCTACAACTTCCAACAATCATGGTGCTTAGGTTTCTTACAATACCTGCAAAACTTGTCTCGTCCCTTGGACTTTGAGCGGCCTCTGTCGGTCTTGCCGTTATCTCTATTTTAGTTGTTGGTGTTTCTTTGCTCAGGCCATGCCCCGTACGCGCAGTTCGTGTGCCTTAGATGACGATCCCTCTACATGTATCATAGTTTACATATTTTCCCTATGTTGGAGGGCCTAATAAGCTTTATCCAGGGTTAGTGAATCACAGATCTTCACATGCATCTTACTGGTTAGATCTTTGGACATGCAAACCGATTCCGGTTACAGCCATAACGTCGCTGCAGTTTTCTGCAACAACACTTCTTGCAAAATATTATTGGATAGATGAAGTTGAATCAAAGACAAAGGCTTACGGTCCTTACGCTTTTCTTCGTCAGTCCATGTCTTTGCGTCAGACTTGCCAAATCCTTCGAGCATTTCATTAAGATCAGAAGTTCAGGCGAGAATCGCCCTCCTCTTCACTTGCCAAAGGGTAAATCTTGTAGTGTAGTCCAACTGCGGTAGATCGAACTTCAAGGACGACATGTCGCGAACCCTAGATTCAAACACATGCTCTGATAGCACTTGTTATAAAAACAACAATCAAATAACGAACAACGAACAAGAACGCACGCAGGGGACACAAGTTTTTAATATGGAGAACCCTCTCTTCAAAGATAGGTAAAACCACGAGCGCTAGCCAATACAACTTGTGCTTCCATAGACCCCCAAGACTGAAATGTTATTCTGAGTGAAATACATGGACGACTGAGATTAACATATACATGTTCAGGATTAGGGGTAGGATGGTTGAGATTAAACGATACAACGATCCCTTTTAGAAGGGTTTACACTATTTTAAAATTTTGGGGTTTATGGAAGCACAAGCCAAACTTTAATATATCGAGAGTGTATAAAAATGACGTGTGTTATCTTATGAAGCGATAAATTCTAGCTATCGTCTTACAAGAGGTATATATAGACTATGACGACAATCCAATCCTATCGGTGACGGGCTCGCTCCGCTCATCAGAAGTCAGTCTTCTTATAAATTTAGATCATATTATAACATCCTTAATATTATTGTCGAGTCATCAAAGATGCAACTAATTTAGAGGGGTTCGGCTGGTCATGCCACCCTACGCTCCTAGCACTTACAAAGGCGAAGGGGAAACAAAAGATGTTATTTTGTGGAAATTGAATTTTAAGCCTCAGAACGTAGTATTAAATATATCAAAATTTGATTATGAACATATTGACCAGATTTAAAGATGGTGTGATAGAATTGGTCATGTTGTTTCATTGTGCAATATCTACAATTTATAAAAAGACACATGTGTGAAAATAGTTATCAAGGTTAATATACTCCCTCTTTGCCTAAATGCAGTGAAAAATTAGTTTATTCAAAGGTCAACCGATTTAAAGATTGAAATTGTGTAGAAAAAATATAACAGCATCTAGAACGTCAAATACATATAATATGAAAGTATATTTCATGAAGATTCCAGTAATACTGATATGATATTATAGATGCTAATATATTTCTTAAAGTAGTTTGGTCAAACTTGAGCAAGATCTGAAAGAGGCAGCAAACTCGCCCCTCTCTCTCGTCGCTCCGCGTCACCCCACGGCGACAGGGGCGGCCCCCTCTCCCCCCTCCCCCCGCCTCAGGCCTCCGTTCCTCCCTCCCCCGCTGCCACCTCCGGGCAAAACCCGCGCGACACCGGTGGCGGCGGCTTTCCTTCGGCCCGCGTGTGGTGAGGGCCTTGCGGGCGGCCTTCCCCGATGGCGGTGCTGCTTCCTCCGGCCGACGAGGGGTGCTGCCGGAGCCTGGCGGGGCGTCGGCATGGCTCATTTTTCTGGCCGGCGGCAGCGCTGGCGGCTGGTAGCCAGGGCGGCCGTGGCTAGGGGTGGCGGTGGCGGGCCCAGATCTGGGCCAGCGGGCCTAGGTCCGGGCCTTATCTGGGTATCCTGGGGCTGGGTGGGCCTGATGTGCTGGAGTTGGTCCTGCTAGGCGCAGGTTCCTCTCCATGGCTAGTAGGGTTTGCGGCCGTATCTTGGCGGCTCCGGTCCCCCGCGTACTAGCTGCGGATGTCCGCTGGAGGGGTCAAACATCGCGTCTGCCTCTCTCGGGTTGCTCCGCTTGAGAAAGACTGGGTTGTTAGCGGTGTGGATAGCGCTTCATTGGCATGATGGCGAGTCTCGTCGCCACCGACTGCATGATCCACCAACCAATTCTGACGACCGTGGGGATGGCACGTCTCGGAGTTGCGCCTGCAGGATTGGTTTAGCTCGTTGGGTTTGGCCTGCAGGGATGCTAGCGTGCACGATGGTGTGTCCGTGAAAGCACCGAAAGGATTCGGCCATTGCCGGTGACGATGGCATCTTCGGATGTCGTTCACCTCAATGGAGGCGTGGCCATGACACACTGTCTTGCCGCTGGTTGCCTTCCCCCGGTGCACTGTCTGCTGCCCTGCTGACTTGCGCTCTCTCCGAGGTCCTCCTTGGAATACCTATTGTTCGATGCCCTGAGTCTTGCTGTGACCAGCTTCATTTAAACGGTGCGCCTTCGGTTTGCGCGGCCGCTCTCGAGCCTAGGGTGGCTATCGGAGCTTGTGTCGTGGCACGGGGGACACCGGTGGTCTTCAACAGCTAGTGGTTGTCCTGACAGCAAGTGCAAAGACTTGGGCTTTCCTTGGAGTGGGTGTTCAAGCTTCCGCGAAAGCACTGCACAACTCCCTAGTGCCGACAACGGCGATGCTTGTGAGCGCCGTTCCCCTTCCTGAAAGCGTTGTCATGAAGTTTCCCCCTTTGATCTCTGGAGGCGCGCCTGTTCACTAGCGCAATTAGCTAGTTTCCTACGTGATGGTGGTCCTTTGCTAGGTGGCCCTGTGTGCTACTTCAGTCTGGTGCGGCTCCATGGAGTGGCGGCTCGGTGCTTGAAGTTTCAGGTCGAGTTGCCGGTGTTTAGGTGTAGTCTCGGGCGCTATTGTAAATCTTGTAGTCTGAAGCCTTGCTCGGATCTGCCTGTTTTTGGTTTAGGCTCTAGCTTTGCATCACCCATGTGCTTGTATTTCTAGCTAGTAATCCCGGTCTTTTGTTTCTTTTTAGTTGTCGGTTTTGTTGTACTCCTTGCCAGCTGATTGATGGCTTTGTTAATTCAAAGTCGGGCTCATCGAGCCTTATCTTTAAGAAAAGTTTGGTCAAACTTCATCATTTGGCTTTAAAAAAGGATGCACTCATTTGATAGAAATGGATTTGATGTACGTAGTACTATTTGCCGTTTAAAAATCAGGACTGACGTGGTATCAACATGAATGTGCGGATCACTCGTAGCAATTTTCAAGTGCACGATTCTGCCATGGCGCCTCCGCGAAATCGCCATCTCACATAGGTCCACCATTCGTCGGGGGTAAAATGAAGTGTATGTATGGCGTTTGTGGCATGATCTCCATTATTATCCTGTGCCGGACACCACCACCACAAGGAGACAAAGGCGAGCCGAGGTATCACCGGAGCAGTTACATAAAGGTATCTTGTTCTGGGCAAAGCCACATCCCCATCCCCATCGTCTTGTTCGAGCTCGTGGTTTTTCACCCAGCTCATGGAAGGAGCCAACTCCGGCCCCCCAAACACGAGGTACGACTATATATGCATACTGACGCCGCCGTGTATCCTCTCTAAATTTGGCCCGTAGTATACTTTTATCATTATTCAGTATATGTACTGCTCTGATCTGTTGCGTTCGCTAGGATTGCCGTCGTCACCGGCGGGAACAAAGGGATCGGTTTCGAGGTGTGCAGGCAACTAGCCAGCGGCGGCGTCACGGTGGTTTTGACGGCCCGGGACGAGACGAGGGGCACGGCGGCCGTGGAGAAGCTCAAGGGGCTGGGGATCAGTGGTGTCGTCTTCCATCAGCTGGACATCACAAACGCTTCGAGCATTGCTGGATTGGCCGATTTCTTGAAGACCCGTTTCGGGAAGCTAGATATTCTGGCAAGTTTTTCGTTTCCCTCTACATCTGCTAGATGCAAAGGCTTCGTGCAACCGGCCGGTGAAGTGATTGATGTATATTCTCTGTTAATTTGCAGGTGAATAATGCCGCAATTGGTGGGGTTGAGTACCTCCAAGAACTCGATACTAATGAGGAAAAGGTGAGATGACGTTTTTTTTTTTTTTTTCCATTCCTCCTCCTGTAGATGTGAGCTGAATCCGCTAGCTGATCCGATGTTGCGAATCCACGCGACTCTGCACTGAATATTTTTGGACACACGAAACTGAACATGTTTATCTGACCTTACATACAACAGTTCAGTGGCCTAGATTTCCACCAGAGACTCGAATGGATGTTCACAAACATCAACGAGACCGTCGACGGCGCAAAGGAAGGTGTGAAGACAGACTACTACGGCACGAAGCATGTAATCGAAGCCCTGCTGCCTCTCCTGCAATCTTCCTCCGACGGGAGATTAGTGAATGTCTCCTCTGATGCTGGACTGCTAACGGCAAGTTCCGATCACCAATCGTGCTATATAGTGATGCACCAAAATTTCCCCGATATCCTAGTTTTATAGTAATAGTTTCTCTTTTGATCCATCTGTACGTGCAGTTTATCAAGAACGAGGAGGTGAGGCACGAGCTGAACGACATCGACAACCTGACGGAGCAGAGAATAGACGAGCTGCTGGACAAGTTCCTCGAGGATTTTGAGGCCGGGACGTCGGAGGCGCAGGGGTGGCCGACCGTTCTCGCAGCATATAAGATGGCCAAAGTCACCATGAACGCGTACTCGAGGATCTTAGCCAAGAGGCACCCGGAGCTTTGCGTCAACTGCGTGCACCCAGGCTACGTCAGGACCGGCATAACCATGGGCTCGGGTATCCTGAAGCCTGAGGAGGGCGCCCGTAACGTGGTGAAGGTGGCGCTGCTGCCGGAGGGCGGGCCGACCGGCTTGTACTTCGACAAAGGCGAGGAGGCATCGTTCCTGTGACTCTGTGAGATACCTACCGTTGGCCGCGTCTCGAGTCTCGACTGCCGCTTACTGCGCCACTGCCTTGGCTAGTTTTGTGGTAGCGATACTGCTTGTTTTAGATGGGAATAATTTAGTAAAGGATTTACATTAGGTATCCACAAGTGTGTGGACGCACCGTAAAATTCTTTGTGAGACCTAAGAAAAATATAAGTCATAAGTCAAATCAAGACCAATATTCTAGCCATGTAGTGCAATGGTTGGAATACAAGGAGTTTGAAGACGATTAGAAAACTCCGAAGCAGAGAGTAAAAACTAGATTGAAAGAATCGAACTTCGATATTGGGAGTAAGATATACGATGATTGCCTGAACTGAGAAGAAGTTAGACCTTATTTTCATGAGATTGTTTGGAAGTATTCATATAACAGTAGTTGGATGAAGGAAATACCTGGCGAACAACCAAAACTCGATAGGGCCAAAGGCCGAAACAGTTGGAACAGTTTAACTATATAAAAAATAGACACTTACATCAGTGGCGGAGCTTGAAGAATAACCATGGGCGGGCCAGCTTACAAGAAAACCTAAAAAAATGTTCTCAAACATAACTCTTCTTAAAGGCCATTCCCATTGTTGTTACAATTTGTAAAATTGGAGAATAATTTCTGAAAGATTCCATGCTGTCATATTGCTCACTAACAATTTAGGGAAAGAAAGAGAAGTACCGAGCATGTAAACTGTACAATAGATTGTTAAAGTAGGTCTAGATGTATTATACCTGACATGTATACGTGTATTATGTACGTAGCTGATCTATATATAAAGAGATACGTGGAGAGGCATTGCCCCACGCAAACCCTAAACACTTGTGTTTCTTAACTTGGTATCAGAGCCACCTAGGGCTCCCGCCGCTGCCGCGAGTCTTCCGCCGCGCGCCGCCTCTCCGATCAGCCGCAGCCGCCGCGCCTCCGCGCCACGCATCTGCCGCGATGACCAGCTCTGCCCTCACGTTGGCTACCGTGGGGAGTCTCTCCACGACGGTCGCTGGACCCGTCATCGATCCGCCATCTGCAACGCCGGTGCTCCCAGCCATCACCGTGCGGTTAAACGGCAACAACTTCATGCTCTGGAGGGCTCACGCCCTTCCCAACCTCGCCGGTGCCCGTCTTCATGGCTTCCTCGACGGATCGGCACAGGCCCCATCCGCGACCATCAAGGAAGGGACCGGAACTGACGCGCGCGACGTTGTCAATCCTGACTACGCGCAGTGGTGGACGATGGACCAGAAGGTTCTCGGCCATCTCCTCGGCTCGATGCATGAGGATATCTCAGCCCAACTCATCGGCTGCACCTCGGCTGCGGCGGCTTGGAGTGCTGTTCACGCCAAGTTTTCCGCCGAGAACCGAGCCGGCGTGCGCGCTCTTCGCCGCCAGATCCAAGGGCTTCGGAAGGGCGACAAATCGGCCAGCGAGTACATGCAGAAGGTGAAGGCGCTCGCCGACGCCATGGCTGCCGCTGGATCCCCGCTTCGCGATGACGAGATCATCGAATACATGCTGGCAGGGCTCGGCCCTGCATACAACCCCATCGCCGCTTCCATGGACTTCGCGCCGGCCCCCGTCACCCTCGCAGTGTTCTACAAGAACGTGCTGAACTTCGAAAGTCTCCAGAAGCAGCAGGCGGAAAGCGAGGACTGGACGTCCTCCGCCAATCTCGCGTCACGCCCGGTCCACCTCAACAACCCCGGGCGCACGTACGACTCCAACCGCCCAAGCGGTGGTCGTCCTGCCGACCAGGGAGCTCCGCAGGGCCAGATCGGCTACGGCCAGGGTGGCCAAGGTGGCCAGGATCGCCGCCGCACTGACGGCAACGGCAATGGCGGCAATGCCCGCAACAATGGAGGAGGAGGAAACGGTGGCGGCAACGGTCGCAACCGTCGCTGGCGTCCCCAGTGCCAGATTTGTGACAAATGGGGGCATGATGCAAATGACTGTCGTCGGCGCTATGATCGGGATCAGCGCTCCGGCAACGGCGCCTCGACCTCCTCCAACGACAACGAGCAATATTGGCACCTTGATACAGGTGCCACCGACCACCTGACAAGTGATCTTGAGCGCCTGCATGTCCATGAGCGCTATGGCGGGAAGGATCAAGTGCAAGTGGCCAACGGTGCAGGTTTGTCTATTTCGCATATTGGTCACTCTCAATTAACCGGTTCATCTCTTCGCTTGCATAATATCCTTCATGTCCCGCACATTAGCAAGCACCTTCTTTCTGTCTATCGCCTTGTTTGTGATAACAATGTGTTTGTGGAATTTCATAAGTTCTTTTTCCTTGTTAAGGACAAGGTCACCAAGAAGGTCCTGCTACACGGTAGGAGTCACGGCGGTCTCTACCCGGTGCCGTTCAGCCGTGCCTCTTCGTCATCATCACGTCAAGCGTCGTCTAGTGTCCGTGCTTCTGCTTCACAGTGGCACCATCGCCTTGGTCATCCCACCAATAATGTCGTTCAACACATTGTTAAAATAATGATTTAGTGTGCTCTCCAAATAATCAGACTCCAGTTTGTGATGCTTGTCAATGTGCTAAAAGTCGACAATTGCCATATCATGCTTCTCATCGTATTTCTACTATGCCTCTTGAGTTGATTCACTCCGATGTTTGGGGTCCTGCTATCTCTTCCTCGGGAGGGTATAAGTACTATGTGAGTTTTGTCGATGATTATTCTCGTTTTGTATGGATTTATCTCCTCAAGCACAAGTCTGATGTTGAGCAAGTGTTTTATGCCTTTCAGGCTCATGTTGAGCGTCTCTTAGACACTAAAATCAAAACCGTTCAGTCGGACTGGGGTGGTGAGTATCATCGGCTTCATAGCTATTTCAAGCGCACTGGCATTGCTCATCGTGTCTCTTGCCCGCATACCTCGCAGCAAAACGGGGTGGCGGAGCGCAAGCACCGTCACTTGGTGGAAACGGGGCTTGCTCTTCTTGCTCATTCTTCTCTCCCTTTGCGTTTTTGGGATGAGGCTTTTCTTACGGCGTGCTATTTGATCAATCGCATGCCGACTGCTGTTTTGCAGCAAGATACACCTATCTATCGGCTTCTTCAGGTCAAGCCTGACTATTCCTTCCTTCGCACCTTTGGTTGCGCGTGCTGGCCAAGTCTGCGCAAATATAACACACACAAGCTTGCGTTTCGGTCCACTATGTGTGTCTTTCTCGGGTACAGCCCCATGCATAAAGGCTATAAGTGTTTGGATAGGTCCACGGGTCGCATTTATATATCTCGAGATGTTGTCTTCGACGAGTCCGTGTTTCCCTATGCCACTCCCGGTGTTTCGGTCGACGTCTCCACCCTAGCGGATGCACTGTCTTTTCCGTCCGATGAACCGGTTACGAGTGTCACTATGCGCAAATATGACTTGTCCTGTTTACCTCTTGATGTGCCTGGTAGTGCTCCTTTTGTGCAGGAACAAATGGCAGCCGAAGCTACACCACCGTCCGCGCCAGCTGAGCATGCCCCGGTGATCGACGTGCATGCGGAGGCGCGAGATCCCGCGCCACATGCAGCTCCCTCGCCCGCGCCTGCTGCGTCGTGCGACGGGTCGACCTGCGCGTCACCCGCGGCCGCTGCCTCTCTCAGCGCGGCCCCTGTCCCTGATCAGCCCGCGTCGCCCTCTGTCGAGGGCTCCTCGACCGCGACGCCCACGGCTGCTCCAGGCCACGCCATGGTCACTCGTGCTCGTGACAACACTCGGCGTGAGAGGATGTACACCGATGGTACGGTGCGTTATGATCCTAGCCGACGGGCCTTCTTTGCTACGCCCGTCTCACATCGTGATGCACTCCGTGAGACTGCGTGGCGCGCTGCCATGGCTGAGGAGGTTGCTGCCCTTCATCACACCAGGACATGGGTCTTGGTTCCTCGTCCTCCCGGCGTCAATGTTGTTGGCTGCAAGTGGATTTTTAAGACTAAGCATCGCCCTGATGGTTCTATTGATAAACATAAGGCTCGACTCGTCGCTCGGGGTTTCACTCAGCGGCATGGCATTGACTATGGTGATACGTTTAGCCCAGTTGTCAAACCAGCTACGGTGCGGCTGGTTCTCTCTCTTGCCGTGTCTCGCGGATGGAGTCTCCGTCAGATTAATGTCAGCAATGCTTTCCTCCATGGTTTTCTGTCCGAGGATGTGTACATGCAACAACCACCCGGCTTTGAGGATGATCGGTATCCCTCCCATGTGTGTAAGTTGCAGCGAGCTCTCTATGGCTTGAAGCAGTCCCCGCGCGCTTGGTATGCTCGACTGAGCGCTTTGCTGGTTGATTTGGGTTTTGTTCCCTCCAAAGCTGACACTTCCTTGTTCACCTTTTCTCGAGATGGTGTTCAGGTGTACATGTTGGTGTACGTCGATGATATTGTCATTGCTGGTTCTACTCCAGGGGCGGTTGATGGACTTGTGCGTGCCCTCTCAGCCAGTTTTCCCATTAAAGATCTTGGTACGCTGGAGTACTTCTTGGGTCTTGAAGCGTCCTACAATTCAGGGGGGATGACTATCACTCAACGGAAGTATGCATTGGATCTTTTGCACCGTGTGAGTATGGAGAATTGTAGACCCACTTCTACACCGCTGAATGTGACGGAGCATCTGTCTCGAGAGATTGGCACTTTCTTGAGTGATGAGGATTCTCACCGCTATCGTAGCGTCGTTGGAGGCCTCCAGTATTTGACTCTCACCCGTCCGGACATATCATTTGCGGTAAACAAAGTATGTCAGTTCCTGTCACAGCCGACTGATGTACATTGGGAATCAGTCAAGCGCATACTGCGTTATGTCAAGGGCACTTTGAGCACGGGATTGCTCTTTCGCAAGTCGGCCTCGACAGGAATCAGTGTGTTTACTGACGCAGATTGGGCAGGATGTGTGGATGATCGACGATCCACTGGAGGGTACGCCATCTTTGTTGGGTCGAATCTTATTTCTTGGAGTTCGAAGAAACAACCCACTGTCTCGAGATCGAGTACCGAGGCAGAGTACAAAGCGTTGGCAAATGGCGCTGCTGAAGCTATTTGGATAGAGTCTCTACTCAAGGAGTTAGGAGTATCTCGGCAGCGAACACCCATATTATGGTGTGATAATTTAGGGGCAACTTACCTGACAGCTAATCCAGTGTTCCATGCAAGGACAAAGCACATTGAGATCGATTTCCATTTTGTGCGTGAGCGCGTGGCGTCTGGAGCTCTTCAAGTCAGGTTCATCTCTTCCAATGATCAGCTAGCTGATGTGTTTACCAAACCAGCTACTCGACAGATGCTAGACCGTTTTAGTACCAATCTGAACCTTGTACAAAGTAGAAGTTCAGATTGAGGGGGAGTGTTAAAGTAGGTCTAGATGTATTATACATGACATGTATACGTGTATTATGTACGTAGCTGATCTATATATAAAGAGATACGTGGAGAGGCATTGCCCCATGCAAACCCTAAACACTTGTGTTTCTTAACTTAGATGAGTATGAGCTTGATTAGGTTGCAGCGCGGCCTGCCGGGTACTGGACTTCCGGCCGGAGCAGGCGTGCTACAGCTGCAGTGATCTCCTGGCCGTCCCCTGGCCGTGGGCGGCGGCGCGTAGTAGCTGCCTCCTGTGTCACCCTGCTCAACAGATTCCCCCTAATTTCCCCTTGATCGCTAAAATCAGCAGTGGCGAGGTGCCTTCCAATTCCATGGTCGTCGCTTGATTGCTTCTGTCTGTCGAGAAACTTAGCGAACTGGAGACAGTCTGGAAGAAAGGTAGCGGAGGGCCGATGCGTGCTGATGGGCTGGGCTACAGATACATAGGAGTCAATATCATTTTTGCCAAAAACCTGGGCGAGCCAGGGTCCAGGTTGGCCCCAACGAAGCTCCGCCAGTGACTTACATAAAAATATCGGAGTATTTTCATCATGGAACCTAAAAGTACGAAAGTAGACCTCAAAAGATGAAGAAGAATCCATGGGACGGACTATATTAGTCTAATCTATTATTGGGAAATAGACCACCACATTCTATAAAATACTTTCTAAGTACCATTATTAAAAAAAACTTGAAATCAAATATATGCAAAAGTCCCAAGGTAGAGAACCAGTGAACAAATAGTGAAAACTTTACCGGGATGACTAATAGAACCTATAAGCAAAATAAGATATTTGGATCAGTGGATCTTCGAATAAGAAGACACCAAGTTTACCATGGTGGAAGAAATCATAGAATTGATGAAGGTAGTAGTTGTTTATTCTCAGACAACAAAGAATTGAAGGAAAAGTCTAGACAGGAGATATACCCAACTATATCTATTTAGATCACAACGGAGGTCAAGGAAGGTCGTGATCTGCAGAAGTTAATTCTACATCCGAAAACATTTGAACTTCGGGTTGGAGTTCAGGTTAAGGGGTAGTTACTATAACATCCCATGATTAGAGATTATAAATAGAGATGCATTTCATTCATGCATAAAAAATGTGGTAAATTTTTGGGCTTTTATTTAAACCTGTCGAAATGATCGAGGTTTCTCTTGCGTTGATGGAATTTATTTAGATCATCGATGTAAGTGCAATAAATTTCAACATGACTTAGGTGAATTTCTACATTTGGGAGGAAGATTTTAATATGGAAATATGAATTTCATTTCATAAGTACTAGTTGAATTCTAATAAGGATTTAAATTGGAAATTGAATTTTGGTAATAGTATTAAAATCAATAAACAACATATAAATGCACAATAAATAAAGAATTTAAATCTTTATTATAAAGAACAAAAGATGATCACAAAAGATAATAAAAAGAATTTTAAGTGTTTCGTTTGTGAAAATAATTTTGTAGAGGATAAGACTAGAAGGCCGGGTAACATTATCTAACTGAGAAATAAGTTAATTCTTAGTCGATCGAAAATTAGTCACTAGCTTCAAAAAATAATAAGCTCTGATATTTCTTGGGATAGAGAAGTTTGTTGGAATTTGACATTTCCTGTGATGAAAGGTATTTTTGACTATGACGTGTCTAGTAGGAGGCTTTGAGAGAGTAGTGTTTTTGTGGGTGTGGCTAGCTGGAGGCCGACCTTCCCAAAGGGAAGCGTCTGCCCCGCATCGCAGGAGCTGCTGACACGTGCCGCACGTACGACGCGCGCGAGAGCGAACGAGGGAAGTACAACACGGAGACTAGGCACGGGAGTAGGGGGCTGCCCTAGCTGGCGCTCGATCGCTAGGAGATTAGCGAGCGATCGGTTTCAGACATGATTAGGAGCAAACGTGTTTTCCCTTGCCGTACATTTGCATGCATGTAAAAAGGAACAAATTTAAAAGTTTAAAACGTTTTAACTTTCAAACGACAACTCCAAATTAAGATCCGCTTTCACCAATAAATCCGTCTCGACGAGATCTTCAAAACTAGCACCCATGTTAATATGTTTCGACGATTTTTTTTTCGGGCTAAAAGTTATCAACCCTCTCTATTTGAATAATCAACCCCTCCGTATTTGAGTGATCAACGACAAATGTATAAAATTATCAACCTGGTGCAGGGTATTGAGGGAAAGTTCTCCATGCATGCACAAATAGACGAATCTGCTGATGTCAGCGGAATCTTTTCCAAATTTTAAAATTCAAAATGTTTTAACTTTCAAACGACAACTCCAAATTAAGATCCGCTTTCACCAATAAATCCGTCTCGACGAGATCTTCAAAACTAGCACCCATGTTAATATGTTTCAACAAACTTTTTTTCTGACTAAAAGTTATCAAGCCTCTCTATTTGAATAACCAACCCCTCCGTACTTGAGTGATCAACGGTAAATGTATAAAATTATCAACCTGGTGCAGGGTATTGAGGGAAAGTTCTGCATGCATGCACAAATAGACGAATCTGTGATGTAAGCGGAATCTTTTCCAAATTTGAAAATTCAAAACGTTTTAACTTTCAAACGACAACTCCAAATTAAGATTCGCTTTCACCAATAAATCCATCTCGACGAGATCTTCAAAACTAGCACCCATGTTGATATGTTTCGAGCAACTTTTTTTCGGACTAAAAGTTATCAACCCTCTCTATTTGAATAAACAACCCCTCCGTACTTGAGTGATCAACGGTAAATGTATAAAATTATCAACCTGCAGGGTATTGAGAAAAAGTTCCATGCATGCACAAATAGACGAATCTGGATGTCAGAAATCTTTTCCAAATTTGAAAATTCAAAACGTTTTAACTTTCAAACGACAACTCCAAATTAAGATTTTCACCAATAAATCCGTCTCGACAAGATCTTCAAAACTAGCACCCATGTTGATATGTTTCGAGAAACTTTTTTTCGGACTAAAAGTTATCAACCCTCTCTGTTTGGAATAATCAACCCCTCCGTACTTGAGTGATCAACGGTAAATGTATAAAATTATCAACCCCAAAGTTAATTTTATTTTAAACATTTTAGCGAATCTTTTTTAGTTTAGAAGCTATCAACCCGGTGTCCTGATATTTATCAATAGTAAATATGAATAACTACCAACCCTAAAAATCTAAATTTATTTCAAATATTTTGGCGACTCTTTTTAGTTTACAAGTTATCAACCCGGAGCCTAGTTATTTATCAATGGTAATTATAAATAACTACCAACCCTAAAAAGTATTTCATTTAAAAATATTTTAGCGAACATTTTTTTTATTTTACAAGCTATCAACATTGTGCCTCGTTATTTATCAACTATAAATATAAATAAATAATAGCGCTAAAAAGTATTTCATTTAGAATATTTTAGTGACTCTCTTTTAGTTTACAAGCTATCAACCCGGTGATCCGCTATTTATCAATGGTAAATATAAATAAATATCAACCCTAAATTTTTTATTTAATTTAAAATATGTAGCAACTCTTTTTTTGTTTACAACCCGGTGCCCCGTTATTTATCAACGGTAAATATAAATACCCAGCAACTCTAAAAATGTAAATTTCATTTAGAATATTTTAGCAACTTTTGTTAGCTTACAGCTTAAAAATAATACTTAATTTGAGTAGCAAGTGGTAGTTCATTTGAGTTGTAAGTGGATCTTCCCACCCGTTATTTCCCCCCCCCCCCTTAAAAACCACTGGCCCGAAAAAGGGAATTGCAAAAGGATCCCCTTAAACATGAATTACCGTACGAAAAAAACCAAAAGGGAATTGCAAAAAGAGAATTGAGAATCTGCCTCGTGCTGAAGAAAAAAAGTGAGATGCTATGTGTATGCATGCAACAACTTACGAAAGCATGCTGAAAAGTTGGCTCATTAAATGCAAATCAATGAGATGATCTGTGCATGTGCATGCATGCAGTGTGAACGCTCTTTACTGCATGCAACTTGCAAAGTAGTAATACAAGCTATTAGTGTGAACACATGTGAACGCAATTAAATACTAGGTGATAAAATGGGAATTGACTCGCTGCGCGAGCGCTTCCGCGCCACAGAAAGTGATTGCTCGAGCGCTCGATTGCCAGGGAGGGGATTCGGGGAGTAGGCGACTACGCGGACGTACGCAAGTGAGTACAACACAGGATGAACTACGCGCGGGCGTACGCGAGCGAGTACATCGCGGGCGTGGCTTAACCATGCAAGTTCGTCTATTCACGCGAGGTAGGTACCATTAGCATGGAAAAATCGATCTCAAATACCACACACTACACATATTAAGTATAGGTACAGTGCATACACACGAATATATATAGTTGTGTAGAACAACATCACATACAGGCGAGTACAAGTACAGTCACGCACACGAGGAGGTATAGTCGTGCACACGAGCAGGTACAGTCACGCACAACACACGAGTACAGTTGAACACACATGCGAGTACAGTACAAATCACGCACACGAGCAGTACAGGCACACGAGGTACAGTCACACACAACACACGAGTACGAACACACGAGCAGTACAGACCAATGAGCAACAAACGCGCATACGAGCAGTACGTTGTGAACACGAGCAAGTACATGTACAGCACAGTGGCGCACACGAGTGTGCGCAAGAGTAAGTACAGTATAGTCGAGTACACTTAGCGAGTAAAGGGAAAAATTGCACCAAATACACTAAAAACAGAAGTACTTATCAGTTGAAACACGAGTACAGTTAGGTACACACCATAGGTACAATCATAATATTATTGGAAGTACGAAAAAAAAGTATCTCCGAACCTATCAACATGGGATCTAGTTTTAAAGATTTCGACGCGAGGATTTCAAAAGTGAAAACGGTTCACAATTTGGACTTACGGTTCTTAAGATATTTCATTTTGAAAAAAAGAATCTAGAAGAAAAAAAGGGAAAAACTGACACAACCCAGTCTTCTCTCTCCTCCCCCATCCCCACCTTGCTTCCCCTTATGATACGTGGCGAGCAGGGAGACCACTTCCCAGGGATTTTCTGGCACCACAGCGCGCCACTTGTCGCGTGCGGAGCGAGTTGCCTTCCCTTCGCGAAGGTCGGCCTTTTTTTAACGATTTCGTGTTTTTTGTGCCTACTGGTTCTACCGGTTCTGACTATTCTACTGTTTCTGGGCCTCAGCCTCGTGAAGTCGTGATTGTTGGGCACATATAACGACGGGCCCGCTTTGATCATTCTCCTACTTGTAGCCCCTCTCGTTCCACACCGTACCTCTCTTTTATTTCAAACTTGAGATTCCTAGCTGAAGGGTTTGATCTGTAAAGAATTGGAAGCCTGACCATGGAAGGAACCATTCCCATCTCCTCCAACACAAGGTACACAATACTGTTGGAGATATGCCCAAGAGGTAATAATAAAAGTGGTTATTATATATCTTTATGTTTATGATAAATGTTTATATACCATGCTATAATTGTGTTAACCGAAACATTGATACATGTGTGTTATGTAAACAAACAAATGAGTCCCTAGTAAGCCTCTTAACTAGCTTGTTGATTAATAGATGATTAGTTTCATAATCATGAACATTGGATGTTATTAATGACAAGGTTATATCATTATATGAATGATGTAATGGACACACCCAATTAAGCGTAGCATAAGATCACGTCATTAAGTTATTTGCTATATGCTTTCGATACATAGTTACCTAATCCTTATGACCATGAGATCATATAAATCACTTATGCTGGAAAGGTACTTTGATTACATCAAACGCCACTGCGTAAATGGGTGGTTATAAAGGTGGGATTAAGTATCCGGAAAGTATGAGTTGAGGCATATGGATCAACAGTGGGATTTGTCCATCCCGATGACGGATAGATATACTCTGGGCCCTCTCGGTGGAATGTCGTCTAATGTCTTGCAAGCATATGAATAAGTTCATAAGAGACCACATACCACGGTACGAGTAAAGAGTACTTGTCAGGAGACGAGGTTGAACAAGGTATAGAGTGATACCGATGATCAAACCTCGGACAAGTAAAATATCGCGTGACAAAGGGAATTGGTATCGTATGTGAATGGTTCATTCGATCACTAAGTCATCGTTGAATATGTGGGAGCCATTATGGATCTCCAGATCCCGCTATTGATTATTGGTCGAAGTGAGTACACAACCATGTCCGCATAGTTCGCGAACCGTAGGGTGACACACTTAAAGTTGGATGTTGAAATGGTAGAACTTGAATATGGAATGGAGTTCGAATATTTTTTCGGAGTCCCGGATGAGATCCCGGACATCACGAGGAGTTCCGAATGGTCCGGAGAATAAGATTCATATATAGGAAGTCATTTTATGTGATTTAAAATGATCCGGAAGGTTCTATGGAAGGTTCTAGAAAAGTCCGGAAGAAACCACTAAGGAAGGCGGAGTCCCGGAGGGACTCCACCTCCCATGGCCGGCCAACCCTAAGGGGAGGAGTCCCAAGTGGACTCCCCTAAGGGGGCCGACCACCCCCACATGGAAGGGGGAATCCCACCCCAAGTGGGATTCCCACCTTGGGTAGGTTTCCCTATCACATGGAAGGTTTTGGGTTCGGGTCTTATTCGGAGACTTGTAGTCCAACACTTGGGGCTTCCACCTATATAATGAGGGACCAAGGGGAGGGCCGGCCACCCAAACACCACAAGGTGGCCGCACCCCTAGATGGCCGGCGCCCCCTCTCCCCAAACCCTAGCCGCCCGCTCCTCCTTCTCCCGCACGCTTAGCGAAGCTCCGCCGGAGTTCTCCACCACCACCGACACCACGCCGTCGTGCGCGGATTCAAGAGGAGCTACTACTTCCGCTGCCCGCTGGAACGGGGAGGTGGACGTCGTCTTCATCAACAACCGAACGTGTGACCGAGTACGGAGGTGCTTCCGTTCGTGGCGCCGTGATCAATATCTTCTACGCGCTTGCAAGCGGCAAGTGAACGTCTACCGCAGCAACAAGAGCCTCATCTTGTAGGCTTTGGAATCTCTTCAAGGGTGAGACTCGATAATCCCTCGTTGCTACCATCTTCTAGATTGCATCTTGGCTTTGATTTCGTGTTCGCGGTAGGAAATTTTTGTTTTCTATGCTACGTTATCCTACAGTGGTATCAGAGCCGTGTCTATGCATAGATGGTTGCACGAGTAGAACACAATGGTTTTGTGGGCGTTGATGCTTTTGTTGTCTTTAGTTTGAGTACTTTGCATCTTTGTGGCATAGTGGGATGAAGCGGCTGCTAACTTTACATGACCGTTCATGAGATTTGCTCCACGCTCGACATGCAACTTGTATTGCATAAGTGGCTTTGCGGGTGTCTGTCTCTCCTACTATAGTGAAGATTCAATTTACTCTTCTATTGACAACACTAGTATCACCGTTGTGGTTGATGTTCGTAGGTAGATTGGATCTTACTCGAAACCCTAAACCACGTAAAATATGCAAACCAAATTAGAGAACGTCTAACTTGTTTTTGCAGGGTTTGGTGATGTGATATGGCCATAATGTGATGATGACTATGTATGAGATGATCATTATTGTATTGTGGCAACCGGCAGAGCCTTATGGTTGTCTTTAAATTTCATGTTGAGTAGTATTTCAAAGAAGTTGTAATAGTTGCTACATGGGAGAACAATCATGAAGACGGCGCCATTGACCTTGACGCTACGCCGACGATGATGGAGATCATGCCCGTTGATGATGGAGATCATGTCCGTGCTTTGGAGATGAAGATCAAAGGCGCAAAGACAAAGGGCCATATCATATCACATATGAACCGCATGTGATGTTAATCCTTTTATGCATCTTATTTTGCTTAGATCGCGACGGTAGCATTATAAGATGATCCCTCTCACTAAAATATCAAGATAATAAAGTGTTCATCCTTAGTAGCACCGTTGCCAAGACTTGTCATTTCGAAGCATCTCGTGATGATCGGGTGTGATAGAATCAACAAGTGCATACAACGGGTGCAAGCCAGTTTTGCACATGCGGATACTAAAGTGGCCTTGACGAGCCTAGCATGTAGACATGGTCTCGGAACACGTGATACCGAAAGGTAGAGCATGAATCATATGATTGATATGATGAACACTTTGAGTGTTCGCCATTGAAGTTACATCTTGTCTCGTGATGATCGGACTTGGTGTGGTGGATTTGGTTCGTGTGATCACTAAGACAATTCGAGGGATATTGTTTTGAGTGGGAGTTCACCTAGTTTTTAATTTTGTTAAATTAAAATTTGAACTCAATTTGTCATAAACTTAGTCTAAACTATTGCAAATATGTTGTAGATATGGCGTCCCCAATCAATTTTAACCAGTTCCTAGAGAAAGAAAAACTTAAGAGCAATGGTAGCAACTTCACCGACTGGTTCCGTCATGTGAGGATCTTCCTCAATGGCGGAAATCTGCAATATGTGCTTGATGCACCGCTAGGTGACCCTCCAGCTGAAATCGATGAAATAAAGAATGTTTACGCGACTCGGAAAACTCGGTACTCTCAAGTTCAGTGCCATCTTATGCAGTCGAAGCCGATCTTCAAAAAAGTTTTGAGCACCACGATCCACATGAGTTAGTCAATGAGTTGAAAACTATCTTTGAGACTCATGCGGCCGTGGAATGCTATGAAGCATCGAAACACTTCTTCAGTGCATGATGGAAGAAGGCAGCTCCGTTAGTGAGCACATGCTCGCCATGACCGGCATGCGAAGAAACTCTGACTTGGGAATAGTGATTCCTAACATGGGATTAATCGTGTCCTTCAATCACTGCCACCTAGTTACAAGAAATTTGTGATGAATTACAATATGCAGAACATGAACAAAGAGTTACCTGAACTCTTCGCCATGCTAAAATATGCTGAGATTGAAATTAAGAAAGAGCACCAAGTGTTGATGGTCAACAAGACTGATGTCTACGGGTGCTTCTATTCTTGTAGACAGTATTGGGCCTCCAAGAGCAGAGGTTTGTAGAACAGCAGCAAGTTTCCCTTAAGTGGATCACCCAAGGTTTATCGAACTCAGGGAGGAAGAGGTCAAAGATATCCCTCTCAAGCAACCCTGCAACCACAAAGCAAGAAATCTCTTGTGTCCCCAACACACCAAATACACTTGTCAGATGTATAGGTGCACTAGTTCGGCGAAGAGATAGTGAAATACAAGTAGTATGGATGTATATGAGTGGTAATAGCAGTCTGTATAAAATATGGCAGCGAGTAAACATGCAACAAAACAGTAAACAAACGGAGATTCGATGCTTGGAAGCAAGGCCTAGGGATCCTGCTTTCACTAGTGGACACTCTCAACAATGATCACACATAATAAAACCACTCTACACTCTTTTGTTGGATGATGAACACCACTAACTGTGTAGGATTACACGAACCCTCAATGCCGGAGTTAACAAGCTCCACAGTATTCGATATTCATGTTTAAGTAACCTTAGAGTGCAAGATAGATCAACACAATTACACCAAGAACTAACATAGCATGCACACTGTCACCATCACACTATGAAGGAGGCATAGATCACATCAATACTTATCATAGCAATAATTAACTTCATAATCTATAAGAGATTACAATCATAGCCTACACCAAGTACTACACGATGCACACACTGTCACCATTACGCCGTGCAGGAGGAATAGAGTACTTTAATAACATCACTAGAGTAGCACATAGATGATATTCAACTAGATCACATAAAGAGAGAGATGAACCACATAGCTACAGCGAGCCCTCAGCCCCGGTGAATTACTCCCTCCTCATCATGGAGACAGCGATGGCGGTGATGATGGCGGTGGTGTAGATGGAGGAGCCTTCCGGGCACTTTCCCGGCGGCGTGCCGGAACAGAACTCTGTCCCCGATCTTGGCTTCGATGGTGGCGGCTCTGGAAGGTTTCTCGTACCGTGGCTTTTCCGTGTTGAGGTTTTAGGTCAGGGGGCTTCTTATAGGCGAAGAGACGGAGTCAGAGGGCTGACAGGGGCCCCACACGCTAGGGTGGCGCGGCCAGGGCCTGGGTCGCGCCGCCCTATCATCTGGTGGGCCTGTGGCCCCCCTCTAGCGACTCTCGGGTGTTCTGGATGCTTCCGGGGATTCTAAGATGCTGGGCGTTGATTTCGTCCGATTCCAAGAATATTTCCTTACTAGGATTTCGAAACCAAAAGCAAAACAGAACTGCCCTTCGCATCTCGTCAATAGGTTAGTTCCGGAAAACGCATAATAATGACATATAATGTGTATAAAACATGTAGGTATCATCAATAAAGTAGCATGGAACATAAGAAATTATAGATACGTTTGAGACGTATCAAAGACCACCAGCTTCAAGAAACAGGGCAAGTCTAAAGGCAAAAACAAGAAGAGTGGCAAGAAAGTTGCCACACCTCCTGTGAAACCTAAGACTGGCCCTAAGCCTGATGCTGAGTGCTATTACGCAAGGAAAAGGGACACCGGAAGCGTAATTGCTCCAAGTATTTGGCGGATCTGAAGAGCGGCCTTGTCAAGAAAAAGAAAGAAGGTATATCGATATACATGTTATAGATGTTTATCTTACGGTTCTCGTACTAGTACCTGGGTATTTGATATTGGTTCGGTTGCTCATATATGTAACTCGAAACAGGAACTAAAGAATAAACGAAGACTACTAAAGGATGAAGTGACCATGCGCGTTGGAAATGGATCCAAAGTCGATGTGATCGCTGTCGGCACACTTCCTCTACATCTACCTTCGGGATTAGTTTTAAGCCTAAATAATTGTTATTTTGTACCCGTTGAGCATGAACATTATATCAGATCTTGTTTAATGCAAGACGGTTATTCATTCAAGTCTGAGAATAATGGTTGTTCTATTTTTATGAATAATATCTTTTATGGTCGAGCACCGAAAAGAATGGCTTATTTCTGTTAGATCTCGATAGTAGTGATACACATATACATAACATTGATGCTAAGCGAATTAAATTGAATGATAATTCTACTTATATGTGGCACTGTCGTCTTGGTCATATTGGAGTGAAACGCATGAAGAAACTCCATACCGATGGATTACTTGAATCGCTTGACTTTGAGTCACTTGATAGATGCGAAGCATGTCTAATGGGAAAAATGACTAAGACTCCATTCTGGTATTATGGAGCGAGCTACAGACTTGTTGGAAATCATACATACCGATGTGTGCGGACCAATGAGTGTAGCCTCGCGGTGGTTATCATTATGTTCTAACCTTCACAGATGATTTGAGTAGATATGGGTATATCTATTTAATGAAACATAAATCCGAAACTTTCGAGAAGTTTAAGGAATTTCAAAGTGAAGTAGAAAATCAACGTAACAAGAAGATTAAATTTCTATGATCTGATCGTGGAGGTGAATATCTGAGTTATGAGTTTGGCATGCATTTAAAGAAATGTGGAATACTTTCACAATTGACACCGCCGGGAACACCACAACGAAACGGTGTGTCCGAACGTCGTAATCGAACTCTCTTAGATATGGTTCGTTCTATGATGTCTCTTACCGATTTGTTATCATTTTGGAGTTATGCATTAGAGATAGCCGCATTCACTTTAAATAGAGCACCATCAAAATCCGTTGAAACGACACCGTATGAATTATGGTTTAATAAGAAACCTAAGCGTCGTTCCTTAAAGTTTGCCTATGTAAAAAAGTTACAACCGGACAAGCTAGAACCCAAAGCGAGAAATGCGTCTTCATAGGATACCCTAAGGAAACTATAGGGTACACTTTCTATCACAGATCCGAAGGCAAGATCTTTGTTGCTAAGAACGGAACCTTTCTTGAGAAAGAATTTCTCACTAAAGAAGTGACTGGAAGAAAAGTAGAACTCTATGAGATTGAAGAATCTCTCTTCGTTGATTGATCGAAGATGTTTCGTACCGCCGCACCGGCAATGAGGAAGCTAATGATAATGATCATGAAACTTCAAATGAGATAGCCACTGAACCTCGCAGATCGACAAGGGAACGTACCACTCCATTGGTATGATCCTTGTCTAAATGTCATGATTGTGGACAACAATGATGAAGACAATGAAGAAGCAATGACCCATGAAGAAGCCTCGAAATGAGCCCAGACCCAAGATGGCAACCATGTAGAATGATGCCGCAAGATGATCCAACAAAGTATGGATAGCAGCAGTTCGAGAAAAATGGATCTTCAAGATTGTTTCTCTGTCTATAAAGCTCGACTTAGCAAGACACGATGACTACCACTGTTTGTGTAGCGAGGATTTTGTTAGCAATAGCTGCATTTTTCGATTATGAGATTTGGCAGATGGATGTCAAAACGGCGTTCCTTAATGGAGACATTGAGGAAGAGTTGTATATGGTACAACCCAAAGGTTTTGTCGATCCTAAAAATGCTGACAAAGTATGCAAACTTCAGCGTTCAATTTATGGACTGAAGCAAGCATCGAGAAGTTGGAACCGACGCTTTGATAAGGTGATCAAAGACTTCGGTTTATACAGTGTCATGGAGAGGCTGTATTTACAAGAAAGTAAGTGGGAGCTCTGTAGCATTCCTGATATTATATGTAGATGACATATTATTGATTGGGAATGATATAGAACTATTAAGCAGTGTAAAAGGTTATTTGAATAATAGTTTTTCAATGAAAGACCTTGGTGAAGCATCATATATATTAGGCATCAAGATTTATAGAGATAGATCAAGACGTCTAATAGGGCTATCACAAGTACATACCTGGACAAGATTCTAAAGAAGTTTAGAATGGACGAAAGTAAGAAAGGATTCTTACCAATGTTACCAGGCAAGGTCTTGAGTAAGACTCAAGGTCCGCTACGGCAGAAGAAAGAGAAAGGATGAGTCAGATCCCCTATGCCTCGGCAGTAGGCTCTATCATGTATGCCATGCTATGTACAAGACCGGATATAGCACATGGTTAGTTTGACTAGCAGATATCAAAGTGATCCAGGAATGGAACACACTGGACAGCGGTCAAGAATATCGTGAAGTACTTGAAAAGAACTAAGGATATGTTTCTTTGTTATGGAGGTGACCAAGAGCTCGTTGTAACAAGTTACACCGATGCAAGTTGGAACACCGATCCCGATGACTCTAAGTCACAGTCTGGGTACGTGTTTATATTGAATGGTGCTGCAGAGTGGGCAAGCTCGAAGCAGTGCACGGTGGCGAAATCCTCAACGAGTCGGAGTACATAGCAGCTTAGAGGCTTCATCGAAGCGGTATGGATGAAGAGGTTCATTGTAGAGCTCGGTGTGGTTCCTAGTGCATTGGACCCACTAGTCATCTGTGACAACATGGGTGCCATCGCCAATGCACAAGAACCAAGGTCACACAAGAGGTGAAGCATATCAAGCTGCGTTATCATTCGATTCGCGAGTACATCAAAGATGGAGAAGTAAATATTTGCAAAGTACACAACGATCTGAATGTAGCAGATCCGTTGACTAAAGCTCTCCCTAGGGCAAAGCATGACCAACACCAAATGCCATGGGTGTTAGGTACCTTACAATGTAATCTAGATTATTGACTCTAGTGCAAGTGGGAGACTGTTGGAGATATGCCCAAGAGGCAATAATAAAAGTGGTTATTATATATCTTTATGTTTATGATAAATGTTTATATACCATGCTATAATTGTATTAACCGAAACATTGATACATGTGTGTTATGTAAACAAACAAATGAGTCCCTAGTAAGCCTCTTAACTAGCTTGTTGATTAATAGATGATTAGTTTCATAATCATGAACATTGGATGTTATTAATGACAAGGTTATATCATTATATGAATGATGTAATGGACACACCCAATTAAGTGTAGCATAAGATCACGTCATTAAGTTATTTGCTATATGCTTTCGATACATAGTTACCTAATCCTTATGACCATCAGATCATATAAATCACTTATGATGGAAAGGTACTTTGATTACATAAAACGCCACTGCGTAAATGGGTGGTTATAAAGGTGGGATTAAGTATCCGGAAAGTATGAGTTGAGGCATATGGATCAACAGTGGGATTTGTCCATCCCGATGACGGATAAATATACTCTGGGCCCTCTCGGTGGAATGTCGTCTAATGTCTTGCAAGCATATGAATAAGTTCATAAGAGACCACATACCACGGTACGAGTAAAGAGTACTTGTCGGAGACGAGGTTGAACAAGGTATAGAGTGATACCGATGATCAAACCTCGGACAAGTAAAATATCACGTGACAAAGGGAATTGGTATCGTGAATGGTTCATTCGATCACTAAGTCATCGTTGAATATGTTTGAGCCATTATGGATCTCCAGATCCCGCTATTGGTTATTGGTCGGAGTGAGTACTCAACCATGTCCGCATAGTTCGCGAACCGTAGGGTGACACACTTAAAGTTGGATGTTGAAATGGTAGAACTTGAATATGGAATGGAGTTCGAATATTTTTTGAGTCCGGATGAGATCCCGGACATCACGAGGAGTTCCGGAATGGTCCGGAGAATAAGATTCATATATAGGAAGTCATTTTATGTGATTTAAAATGATCCGAAAGGTTCTATGGAAGGTTCTAGAAAAGTCCGGAAGAAACCACTAGGAAGGCGAGTCCCGGACTCACCTCATGGCCGGCCAACCTAAGGGGAGGAGTCCCAAGTGGACTCGCCAAGGGGCCGGCCACCCCCACATGGAAGGGGGAATCCCACCCCAAGTGGGATTCCCACCTTGGGTAGGTTTCCCTATCACATGGAAGGTTTTGGGTTCGGGTCTTATTCGGAGACTTGTAGTCCAACACTTGGGGCTTCCACCTATATAATGAGGGACCAAGGGGAGGGGGCCGGCCACCCAAACACCACAAGGTGGCCGCACCCTAGATGGCCGGCGCCTCTCCCCAAACCTTAGCCGCCCCGCTCCTCCTTCTCTCCCGCACGCTTAGCGAAGCTCCGCCGGAGTTCTCCACCACCACCGACACCACGCCGTCGTGCTGTCGGATTCAAGAGGAGCTACTACTTCCGCTGCCCGCTGGAACGGGGAGGTGGACATCGTCTTCATCAACAACCGAACGTGTGACCGAGTACGGAGGTGCTGCCCGTTCGTGGCGCCGTGATCAAGATCTTCTACGCGCTTTTGCAAGCGGCAAGTGAACGTCTACCGCAACAACAAGAGCCTCATCTTGTAGGCTTTGGAATCTCTTCAAGGGTGAGACTCGATAATCCCCTCGTTGCTACCATCTTCTAGATTGCATCTTGGCTTGGATTTCGTGTTCGCGGTAGGAATTTTTTTGTTTTCTATGCTACGTTATCCTACAAATACATGCTTTGTTCTTGCCGAATCGCCTCGCTGAAATCTGAACCTTAGAGCATCTCCAGCCGTGTCTTCCAAATCGCCCCTTGTTAACACGTTAGGATTGTTAGACAGTTAGACTAGATAACTACAGATTGTTAGTATCTAGGGTTTGTTATGAGGTTGTTGAGCTCGGTTGTTGTAAACCCTAGCCGGCCAAGGCTTCCTATATAAAGTGCACGGCATGGACCTATTGGCCATCGCCTCATCGCATCTCTCTCTCTCCCTTTGATCTTGTCAAGTTTACATGGTATCAGAGCCATCATGGCTAATGGCTTCTTCTTCCTCCACCGCACCCACTGCTGCCATGCCGGTCACATCCTCCGTCACCGTGCGCCTGAACCACACCAACTACATGCTGTGGAGAGCCCAGATGATCACCCACCTCCGCAGCCATCCCCATCTCCTTGGCCATATCACCGGCTCCACTCAAGCCCCTCCTTCCTTCATCGAGGAGGTCACTGGCACCGGCGATGACCGGATCACCAGCCAGGTGACCAATCCTGAATACGCGACGTGGTACGTCCGCGATCAGACGGTGCTCAGCGGCTTCTTCGCCACCGTCACGGAGGAAGTGCTCGCGTCCATCATGGGCGCCCCCACTGCACACGATGTGTGGATGATCCTGGAAGGTATGTTCTCCTCCAGGTCGCGTGTGCGGGTCATCCAGATCCGCACCCAGCTCACCGCCGCCAAGAAGAAGGGCACGCCGGCGGTGGACTACTTCCGCCAGATGAAGCACCTCGCCGACACGCTTGCCGCCATCGGCCAGCCCCTGCATGAGGAGGAGACGATCTCGTACATCCTGGCTGGCCTTGGGCCGGACTACGACGCGCTGGTGACCTCCCTGACCACGCGCAACGACGACATCACGCTCGACGAGATCTACTCCCACCTCCTCGCCTTCGAGCAGCATCACGAGCAGCACGATGCCGACCTCGTCATCGGCACTGGCGGGACGTCTGCCAACTTCTCCGGGCGCCAGCAGGGTGGCCGTCCAAACTATGGAGGAGGCGACGGAAACCAGCAGGGCGGAGGCGACCGCGGCAACCAGGGACGCGGACGCGGCCAAGGTCACGGTGGTGGTCGTGGTGGACCACCTCAAGGCCGCGGCAATGGTGGACAAGGCCAGCAAGGCGGCAATGGTGGGCAAGGCCACAACGGCGGCGGCGGGGCACCGCGCCCGGTGTGCCAAATCTGCAACAAGGTGGGCCACAACACAATCAGGTGCTACCAGCGCTACAACCACGCCTACAACGACGACGAGCCGTCCGCCAATCACGCTACCACTGGGTACAACGTCGACCCCACCTGGTATATGGATACCGGGGAAACTGATCACATCACCAGTGATCTAGACCGCCTCGCCGTCCGCGACGCCTACAACGGCAACGAGCGCGTCCACGTCGGCAACGGAGCAGGTTTGCATATTGCTCATATTGGTCATGGTACTTTAAATACTGCTGCCAAATCACTTGCCCTTCGTAATGTTCTTCATGTACCTAGCATCACCAAAAATCTTCTTTCCGCTCACAAGCTTGCTCTCGATAATTCTCTGTTCATTGAGACTCATCCGTATCACTTTGTTGTTAAGGAGCTGGAATCGAAGAGAAGGGTGCAGGCAGGCAGGTGTGAGGCAGGACTCTACCCCATTCGTCCCTCAGAAATAAAAGCCCAGAAGTGTGCCATTTTGTCCGCAGCTAGGACTAGCAAGGAGCAATGGCATCGGCGATTAGCTCATCCTTCCCCTCAAGTGGTTCACTCGATCTTGAGGCTAAATAAAAATCCCTTTTGTAATTCTTCGCATGCACATGTTTGCAATGCTTGTCAAATGGCCAAGAGCCATCAACTTCCTTTTCCACATTCGAACCATGTTTCCACAACTCCTTTAGAGCTTATTTATACAGATGTTTGGGGTCCTGCAATTCCTTCTGTTGGTGGTTTTAAATACTACGTGAGTTTCATTGATGATTTCACCAAATTCACCTGGATCTATTTTCTTCATGCTAAATCTGATGTTGAATCCATCTTTCCACGTTTTCAAAAGCATGTTGAACTTCTTCTTAATGCCAAAATTAAAAGTGTCCAATCTGATTGGGGTGGGGAGTACAGACGTCTCCACAAATATTTTCTTGATCATGGCATTATGCACTATATTTCTTGTCCACACACTCACCAACAAAATAGATCCGTTGAGCGAAAACATCGACACATTGTCGAAACAGGTCTTGCACTATTAGCCCATGCTTCTATGCCCGTAAAATTCTGGGATGAAGCTTTCTACACTGCCGTTTATCTCATAAATCGAATGCCTACTCGTGTCATTGACAATGCTACACCTCTTGAACGTCTTTTAGGTGACAAAGCTAAGCCAAACTATGATCTCCTCAAATCCTTTGGTTTTGCCTGCTGGCCCCTTCTCCGCCCCTACAACAATCGTAAACTCAATTTTCGCTCCAAGGAATGTGTCTTATTGGCTATAGCAGCAACCATAAGGGCTACAAGTGCTTAGATGTCGCTACCGGCCGCGTCTACATCTCTCGCAATGTCATCTTTGACGAAAATGTCTACCCCTTGATACGTCTCCAACGTATCGATAATTTCTTATGTTCCATGCTACATTATTGATGATATCTACATGTTTTATGCACACTTTATGTCATATTTATGCATTTTCTCGAACTAACCTATTAACAAGATGCCGAAGAGCCAGTTGCTGTTTTACTGCTGTTTTTGGTTTCAGAAATCCTAGTAAGGAAATATTATCGAATTGGACGAATCAACGCGGGGTCCTATTTTGCCACGAAGCTTCCGGAAGACCGAAGAGGAGTCTAAGTGGGGCCACGAGGCGCCACCCACGGCGGCGCGGCCCAGGCCCTGGCCGCGCCGACCTATGGTGTGGGCCTCGTGCCGACCTGCCCTTCCGCCTACAAATAGCCTCCGTCGCGAAACCCCCGCACAAGGCACGATACGGAAAACCTTCCGAGACGCAGCTGCCAATCCCATCTCGGGGATTCGAGATCGCCTCGGCACCCTGCCGGAGGGGGACATCTCCCCGGAGGACTCTACACCGCCATGGTCGCCTCCGGGTGATGAGAGTAGTTCACCCTGGACTATGGGTCCATAGAAGTAGCTAGATGGTTGTCTTCTCCTTATGTGCTTCATTGTTGGATCATGTGAGCTGCCTAACATGATCAAGATCATCTATCTGTAATACTATATGTTGTGTTTGTCGGGATCCGATGGATAGAAAATACTATGTTATGGTGATTATCAAGTTATTACTTATGTGTTGTTTATGATCTTGCATGCTCTCCGTTATTAGTAGAGGCTCGGCCAAGTTTTTACTCTTAACTCCAAGAGGGAGTATTTATGCTCGATAGTGGGTTCATGCCTACATTGATACTGGGACAGTGAGAAAGTTCTAAGGTTGTGTTGTGCTGTTGCCACTAGGGATAAAACATTGATGCTATGTCTAAGGATGTAGTTATTGATTACATTACACACCATACTTAATGCAATTGTCTGTTGCTTTGCAACTTAATACCGGAAGGGGTTCGGATGATAACCTGAAGGTGGACTTTTTAGGCATAGATGCAGTTGGATGGCTCTATGTACTTTGTCGTAATGCCCAATTAAATCTCACTATATTTATCATGCCATGTATGTGCATTGTTATGCTCTCTCTATTTGTCAATTGCCCGACTATAATTTGTTCACCCAACATGCTTTTATCTTATGGGAGAGACACCTCTAGTGAACTGTGGACCCCGGTCCATTCTTTTATACTGAAATACAAATCTACTGCAATACTTGTTCTACTGTTTTCTTGCAAACAATCATCTTCCACACAATACGGTTAATCCTTTGTTACAGCAAGCCGGTGAGATTGACAACCTCTGTTTCGTTGGGGCAAAGTACTTTGTTTGTGTTGTGCGGGTTCCACGTTGGCGCCGGAATCGGTGTTGCGCCGCACTACATCCCGCCGCCATCAACCTTCAACGTGCTTCTTGGCTCCTCCTGGTTCGATAAACCTTGGTTTCTTTATGAGGGAAAACTTGCTACTGTGCGCATCATACCTTCCTCTTGGGGTTCCCAACGAACGTGTGAGTTACACGCCATCAAGCTCTTTTTTTGCGCCGTTGCCGTGGAGATCAAGACACGCTGCAAGGGAGTCTCCACTTCTCAATCTCTTTACTTTGTTTTTGTCTTGCTTTATTTTATTTACTACTTTGTTTGCTGCACTAAAACAAAACACACAAAAAATTAGTTGCTAGTTTTACTTTATTTACTGTCTTGCTCTCTATATTAAAAACACAAAAAAATTAGTTACTTGCATTTGCTTTATCTAGTTTGCTTTATTTACTGTTGCTAAAATGAATACTCCTGAAAATACTAAGTTGTGTGATTTCACAACCACTAATAATAATTTCCTATGCACACTATTGCTCCACCGCTACTACAGAGAATTCTTTGAAATTAAACACGCTTTACTAAATCTTGTCATGAGAGATCAATTTTGGTGTATTAGTTGATGATGTTGCTGCCCATCTTAATAATTTTGTTGAACTATGTGAAATGCAAAAGTACAAGGATGTAGATGGTGATATTATTAAATTGAAATTGTTTCCTTTCTCATTAAGAGGAAGAGCTAAAGATTGGTTGCTATCTTTGCCTAAGAATAGTATTGATTCATGGACTAAATGCAAGGATGCTTTTATTGGTAGATATTATCCTCCCGCTAAAATTATATCTTTGAGAAGTAGCATAATGAATTTTAAGCAATTAGATAATGAACATGTTGCTCAATCATGGGAGAGAATGAAATCTTTGGTAAAGAAACTCCATGGACCGACTACTTGGATGATCATCCAAACCTTCTATGCAGGACTAAATTTTTTTCTTTTATTGGATTCAGCTGCTGGAGGTACCTTTATGTCCATCACATTGGGGCGGCTACAAAACTTCTTGATGATATGATGATAAATTACTCTGAATGGCACACGGAAAGAGCTCCACAAGGTAAGAAGGTAAATTCTGTTGAAGAAACCTCCTCCTTGAGTGATAAGATTGATATGATTATGTCTATGCTTGTGAATGGTAGATCTAATGTTGATCCTAATAATGTTCCTTTAGCTTCATTGGTTGCTCAAGAAGAAAATGTTGATGTGAATTTCATTAAAAATAATAATTTTAACAACAATGCTTATAGGAACAATTCTGGTAATAACTATAGGCCATATCCTTCTGCTAATGGTAATGTGTTACCTGCCAAAACCCACCGGCGGGCAATGGTTAAGCAACACGAAGAGCCGGGAGGCTCCCAAGGCCGCTTAGTGGACCCTGGCACCTCGCGTCGTCCCGCAAGTCTTCCAGCCACGACCTGGCGGTTGCTAGGGCGTGCCACCTGACCTAGACCCGATCAGGAAGGTGTTAGATTGCTTCGATTGTTCTGCATGGTAGACACGTAAACATTAAATACGAGCCCTATCGGCTCTCAAGGTTGCCTGTGGATCGGCTCAAGGAGCCGTCGCCCATGGTTCATGTTGGATTTGGGGCATGGGGATCCTGATCAAAACAAAGCTAAACCAATCTGACAGTTTAGGGTTTTCACCGCATAACCGGAACGTCCTACGCGTAGTCGGGCCTAAGATACGGAAGATGATGAAAACTACCCCTACAAGAGGCCTAAAAACCAACATTACGTTAATTCCCGAACATCCCTTGTAGGAGCGGTAAACAACACCTAACGCACCTTACGGATCGTCCAGACCCGGCATAAGGCCTAACCATGCAGATATTAAACCAATCCTTGAAGGACAAGGAGCAACTAACGGATTGGATCTACTAAGTAACGAACAAGCAAGATGCCCTTACACCGAGATAGGTGTAAGGGCAGCTAAATGTCGAGGGACGGCATTGCCAAGCGAGATATGCACGAAAGCATCAATGCAAGCCTAAACACCTAATGATAAGTAGTGCTGCTCGCCATCAACAACGCTTCACACGAGCAACACAAGGTAGACGAATAACGTGTCACGCCTAGATCGCGATCTGAGGCAGCATGATGCTTACCGAAGAAACCCTCGAAGGAAGGGTGGCGATGCGCCTGATTTGTGTTTGTTGTGAACGTGATTGTCCTCCTTTCTCGAAACCCTAGATACATATTTATAGTCCAAGGGACTTTCTAATTGGCGTGCACCTAACCGTGCACGGGCCAGACTCTATCTGTTAATTCTATACTAAGATGCGATCTACTATATTACAGATACACGGGCAATCTAGCCCAAACTCTTAGCGCAAGGCCGCTTCAAAGACGCTCCACGTGTAATCTTCAAAGCCCATCTCACTTACGGCCCATCTCTGATTTGGCCAAAATCGGGTGATAACATTATGCCCCCTGGTTTTGGTAATGATAATTCCAAAACCACTATGTTTTTCCTTTAAAGGGGTCATGTCGTGGCAAAGCAGAACGTCGCAGTATGCTTCATCATGGCGACGTGCCTTCCAGTTTTTCTACACGATTTGGAAATTTCTGAGTAATCGGCTCTTCTCTTGTTCCTTCTCTTTTAAGCAATCGGCTTCTAGTTAACTTGGCCGATGGTCAAAGTCAAACAACCCCCAAAAGAGCCGATGGTGTCGCATCGGCCTCTACCATAAAACGAGCAAGGGCAAACCTAATTGTCCCTCCAAACGGTAACTTGCAACCTCCGTCTGAGAAAGCAAACTCAGATCCCCAAAATCCGCCGCCCAAGCAGCTTTACGAACTTCAGATCTCAACCGCGCCGCCCCAACTCCGCATGGCGAAATCATCCAACGCCAACGCCATGGTCTCCGATCTGAAGGTAATACTCCACCGCTTCTTCGCTATTAGGATCAATATCAGGATTGAACAGAAGAACACCTGAATTAATGTTCTATTCCGTTATTAATTTTAGGTCTCCGACATCCTGTTGCCGCATCCTTCTCTCCCAAATTCCATGTGTCTTGGCCCCCGTTCTTAAGAGTCCCGCTCACTTAATCTCCTGTGAGGCAACGGAATCCCCTTCGTGAATCGAACTTAGATCTGACTTCTGGGCCGGCTACCTGCGACCTGGCCTAATCCTCCCGAAAGTTGGGTGGCATGGTACAATGAGTGTCCAAAACCCATTATGCCACATGGGAAACGATAGGGATAGCCGATGCATTGTCATTATCATTGTCTCCTCTTGAAAAGAATGAGAACATTTGAAAACCATCGGCTACTTTTGGTCGACGCAACTGACTGTTTCATGTTTGGTCATGGCCCCATGACGCCAACTCTTTGGATGTAGCTATGATCACGAGCCTGGACATTGTCCAAGCCCCTCTGCTTTAAGTTGCCAAAGTCCCTTTCACCCTCTCTTCTAAAACAGAGTGTACAAGGGCGCCTACCTCGGGCGTTATATGAAAACCAAAGGTAACCGAAAGAGAACACACGGCCTTCTTGAACTTCTGGTTGGAGCACTTCATATGTGGTCCCTCACTCGCTCACCAAGAATTACCTTTCCAGCCTACTGAACTCGCCAAAGGCACTCAACTTGGACTTGGTAAACTGTTCCTTGGAGAAGTCTATCGATCTCTTCAACTGACGGTCAAACTGTTCTCTCAAAAGACAGTTAAGACAGGAGGCCCCTGGTGGTTTATTCAGCTATGGGCTCAGCTGTACTTTCAGAACCAGATCCCAGACTTTCCATCTTTGGCCACCTGTACCTTCCCCGATGCTAATGGGAAGGAGATACGGTGCACTAGCTATGGTCAAGCTGTGTATAGCCTCCCAGGCAGTAGGCTGATCCCTAAGGAAGCCGCAGGGTGGTTCAAGATTTTCTTCCAAGGCCTGGCGACCCCCTGTTCTTCCCTTATACTGAATCGGAGAACTTTGAGAATCCGGTCTCCTTCCGATTAGACAGCTTTTCCGATGCTTGCAATTTTTCTTCTCATCATGAAGCACCCTTGCTCCACACCATGAGTACCTCTAACCGGATCAAGCTGGTTACGAGTCTTACCAACTGGTGGTGCTGCAGCGTGGCCGGTCAAGTGCCTCCACACTTCTTCTTTCTCCACCACGAAGACATCATTGACAAGGAGCGGCCAAAGGTGCTATACCTTCTTTGAAGTTGGCCATTCCAATTCCTCACAACCTCTGTTTCACCACCACTATCGATGGGTTCGAGATTTGGTGGTCCATGTGGAAGACCCATGCCTTCAGAAGAGCTCTAGGACCGTTGCTGAGGCAACTCGATGCCGAATATGACATTCCTGCACATCAGGTACCATTACATTGAAATTTCTTGCAATTGCTCATGATGATTGTCTAAAAACCTGGTTTTATTTCTTGGCAGGAACAAGATGGCCCAGAGCCCACGCAGATCGATGGCTCTCCCTTCACATTCCTTCCGCCAGCCCCGGTAGTTCTCTTTTGCCAGAGCTCGCCAGCCCTGAAGAAAGTCATAATGCAGGGCCAGCCGATTTCACCAAAATCAGCTCCCAAGAGTAAAGCATCTTCGGGGCCCGCTGCCCCCCGAGTCTCAACCCAAGCGAGGAAGGCGGTGAGGAAAGTAGCCGCCAGGAAGACCCTGAAGCGCAAAGCTCCTATCCAGGTAAACTTGCATGTATGCTGACTCGTGTCCTGACTGCTATCTGTCCTCCCAGTCTTCTCCAACATGCTCGTACTTACTTTTGCAGCCTTCCACCGAAGAAAACTCCAGCGAGGAGGTAGATTCTAGTCAAAGGGACTCGAACCCGGGCAATTAGGTCCACCACGCAGAGCCAGACGGACTCGCCAGTGTCGGTTTCTAAGAAAAGGTCGACTCGAGCTGTTGCTCCTCGAGTTCGTCCAACGCAGTCCGCGTGAAGCGTCGATGCGTCAAAAGGGCTAAAGACTCGCAAGTTTCCTCCCCAAGCCAGGAGGTTTCAAATGTAATTACTCCACCAATTCATATTTCCTGTCATCCCATTGTTACTTGGATCGGCTCACCATTTCTTTTGCAGACTAATGAGACCTCTAGTGGGGACGTCGAAGAGGTACTGCCACCATCCGCGACGCTAGATCTGGCCCCTTCGACGAGCGTGGCTGGCCAAGTGGACAACCTGGCCAAGTCCATAGAAAAGCCGATTATCACAACATCGGCTGCTCCTCCGATTATTACAACCTCGGCCGCTCCCTCCACTTTGAGAGAGGTACACTCCACTCCCTCGGCTCTACCCTTTCCTCTGTTGTATACTTATACCATTTCTTGTTCGCTGTCAGGGTTGTGATCTTTCAACCTTGCTGACGTTCGATCCTGAATCCATCGAGCCAGCTACTCACAAGACAAGTGAACAGCCAATCCCTGGCACAGTCCACGGTCCGCTCCAGCGTCTCAAGGCTCTTCTCTCCTCCTCAATTGAGACCCTGGTTTTGAACCCAGAGGCAGTCAAGGGTATCCTCGAAGAAATCCAGCCCCATCTCCCAGTGACACTGCAGGTGAAGCTTTGGCCAGCTGTGACCCTGTCGGCCTTCAGGTCAAGAGTGCAGTCGGCTCGTCAAAGAATTACCCTTCGTCACGCCCAACTCCCATTGAGAGCCGATATTGCAGGGAAGTGTCAACGGCTCAGTGAGAAAAAGACTGCTCTAGACGCCAAGACTGACACTTCCGCCAGTAGCGCTGAGCTCGAGACCCTACGTAAGGAACTGGAGAACCTTGAAGAGAGGGTTAGGATGACCAAGCAGCTTATCCATGAGAAGGAAACCCTCATTGCCCGCTCTCGAGAGGAAGCACAAGGCCTCCGGCCGCTCGAAATCGGCGGAAATTCGTGCCCTGACGGTCAGGTGGTGACGGGCGAACGCGAGGATGACGAGGCTGAGATTGCCGAAGTGGATCATATCCGTGCTGACGCCCTGCGTGCTCTCGACGAGTTTCTTCAGAAGAACCTCTCTGTGTAGATTAATAAATGTTGTACTGAACCTCCTATACCTTTGCTTGCAACGGTTTGTACCTCTAAAGTCGGTGCCAAATTTCTATTTTTTATTATTAGCCGATCGATCTCATGACTCGGCTCTTCACAGTACATGCCCCGTGGCCTTGAACCTCTCTATGTGATGCCCCCGAACCGAATCCTTCAAGTGATTGAAGATATCGGCTCTAATTCAAGCTTGTCTCACAACTCATCATGCTAAATAGCACAGCAACACACATGGTGAGAATAATTTTAGCCGATTCTGGAATCGGCTTCCTTTCGTTGTCGATCGACTATTCATCCTTTAGAGTAGCGCTGTTGAGTTCGGGTCATCTATAACGACGCACCATCGACCATCCTTTTTCTTCGTAAGTACAACATTGGAAATCCATTCGGTGTACACGGCCTGATGCACCGGCGTCCAACATCTTCCCGACCTCGTTCTTACTTCCTCAATCTCTTCTAGCTCGTCAGCTGATGTAAACCCATAACCCACTTTCCATCGCCGAGGTCAATGTTGAACACCGGCAAAGCGTATGTTGAGGATAATACTGGCCGATCGCTAAAATCGGCCTCCTTTTTCATTGTGATGCTTAATGAGGGTTTACAACTTCTTGGTCTTTTATTATGGTGACGTGACTCGCTGGAGGTATGTTCACCATGTCTTGGGTCATAAATCTCTGACGAGATCCTGGACACTTTGTTTATACACCCGATGCCTCTGCATCGGCATTTCCGTTTAGGGCGCATACTTTCTTTGGCGGGCGCTCTCCGATGTTTGCTGCATTTTCACGGCCAGATCAGGCCGCGCCTTCCTCAACGTGTGCAGGTCTGTGCCTCGGCTTCTTCCGGGTTTCGCAGCCGCTGCCTCGCCGAGGTGGTTGAGTCCATCGGGGCACCACCTTGGTCGGTGATACTTATCTTCTTCTCCATCTGACTACTCAAAGTCTTCTTCTTGAGATGACTCAGCTCGTTTATTCTAAGGTGGGAGGTCCTAGGCCTCGAACAGAGCCTCATTAAGCTCTCTGCTTTCTTGGTTGCATTCTGGGTAGTTCTCGATTGTTGGCAATTGGCTCATTCTGAGTCCCAGCAATGTTTGAAGAAAGAGACAGTCCAGTGCTTATCCACGTCATCTTGCTCCCTTGACCTCCCTCTAACGTGACGCTCGTACCCGTCGTTGTTTCTATCATGTTGACGATACCTCTTGTCTTCTGCATCAGACCGACGATATCCTTCATCGTCTTCGTCGTAGCACCGACGTCGGTACTGCTGCTCTTATTTGTTGAGGAGATGCACGGAGAGTGGGCGTTGATACCGTATGCTTCTCCCCTCCTCCGTTAGGTATCGTCTATCATCATCTTGGGGCCGGTCGCGTGGATCGGCCTCTTTTCTCTGCCACGGGAGTGGCTGCTCTACACTTTATCTTTGCCTTGGCGCTTGCAAGCCCTGCCATGTTGACACCAAAGGAGAACTTTGGCTCCCTTATGGAGTGGTTGAGGTCCACCATGTTGACGTCAGGGAACGGCCGCATGTCTACCTTCATGGCAAACTGTCCGAAAGTTAATCGGCCTGATTCTATCGCCATCTGAATTTGTGCGCGCAACACTTTGCAGTCATTGGTGGTGTGAGTAAACGTGTGATGCCATTTGCGGTATGGCCCCTACCGTTCATCTCTTGTGCCGTAGGAATCTTGTGGCCTTCGGGTAGCTTCAGCTGTTTCTCTTTATTGGCAGATCGAAAATCTGTTCGACTTTGCTCCGCATCAAAGTCAAAACCCTCTTGGAGGCCCTGGTGGATTTACCCATTTGCAGGACGCACTGCCGTCCGAGCCCATTCAGCCACGGCGACCCTCCGCGCTTGATCTTCATCTTCATCAGCATCAACCAGGCTGTCGCTTGTACTGTCTTGAATGCGATTCACGGATAAGCGTTGTTCATATGGTCGATCCTACGGACCATGTGTGCCAATTGTATTCCACTTGGGCAGTCGGATCAGCGAGCATTTGCCCGAGGAGCTGCCCGGCCGGCTTCATTGCTAACACCAGACGAGATGAACCGAATAACATCGGTTCTTGGCAGTTACGAAACGTTGAATGTATTCGAGACTTTGTCTCCTGCTTGCCGAACACAGGTCGGTTCGACAATGCCGGCTTTCGATGTCTGAATGGTATTGTGTGAGCTTGCTCTTCAGTGTTTATACATGATCGAGGCCATTGTGAGTGTATACCATCAAGCGGGACCTATGAGAGGTGCGCAAGAACCTCACACGTAGCGGATCCGACCGAAACCATACCAGGTGGGCCAGTATCGACTCCACGATGCTCGATCGAGCTGAACCTTCGATCCAGATTTCGTGAAGTCGGGGCCGTGCCGTGCTCAGCGGATCGGGTCAAACTCATTGGGATACGGCTTGGAATAGCCGATTACTTTCTTCTTCGGCGGGATGCGGCTGGTCCTCGGGGCGCGCGATCGATCCACGGTGGAAGCGCTGGCCGTTGAGCTTTCTGAATTGGTGCGATGGCATATTTAGCTATGCCTTTGTTTCTCGGCGATACGCTCCCAGCTCCCGGCTAGCTGCCCGGCCCGTCCCTCTGCGGAACAATTGCTCCTGCTCGGCAATCCCTCATTGGAGCATGGATCTTCGTCAAAGCATTTAACGGTCCCGACACGAACGTGCACACGTATCCGTGTCGGGATCTCTTGGGCGGCTCATATAGAGCGGTCGCCGGACCTCAACCTTGTAGACAACGTATGTCGGTGAACCTTGTCTTGCTGTGGAGCTGCCATCGCGTGCGGCAATGGTGGCCCGGTGTGGAGTTGCATCTCTCCCCGGTGAGTCCCTAGAGCAGGGTCCTGACGGAGAATACTGGTGCTTCATGATCTCTTGCACCACATGAAGCGCAACGCGCTCCAAAGTGTGGGCTCTCGGAGATGCGTCGAGGAATGAGCCACCACGTAGTTGATTTCCTGTCGCGGGGCTAGTGCGTTCCTCCGAAGGGAGAGACAGATCAACCCCTCGAGTACGCCTTGGGGCGTGAACCCTTTGAACCTGCGTGCGAACGGGTCTTCTCAAAGAAGCCGATGAGTTCGGCTTCCCCACGGGTGGCCGCCCCCGGCTCATCGTATTTGCTTCGCGTGCTGCGGAGGCAGGTCCTCGTACTTAATCTGTCCTTACGCCATCTCGGATGTCGATTGTGGATGTGGATGTTGCGAGAAGAGTGTCCCACACGGTGCGAAATATTGTTGTTTGCCAAAACCACGGCGAGCAATGGTTAAGCAACACGAAGAGCCGGGAGGCTCCAAGGCCGCTTAGTGGACCCTGGCACCTGGCGTCGTCCGTCCTGGCGGTTGGTAGGGCGTGCCACCTGACCTAGACCCGATCGGGAAGGTGTTAGTGCTTGATTGTTCACACGCAGAACACGTAAACATTAAATGCGAGCCCTATCGGCTCTCGGTTGCCACAATGGATCGGCTCAAAGGCCGATCGCCCCA
>JAUUTY010000506.1:0-277206 GCA_030979885.1 Lolium multiflorum
AAAGCCCCTTAATAGCGCTTGTTGATTGGCGAAGATTAATTTAACTTTGCTGATTAGCGTTAATAATAAGAAAAGAAAAGATATATGCTAAGATTATATATCATTATATGAATGATAATGGACACACCCAATTAAGCGAGTATGAAGATCACGCCATTGCTATTTACAAGAAGCTTTCACATATGGTTACCAGTCCTATGACCACAGACTGTGGAATCACTAGTTTAGTACTTGATTACATCAACGCCACCACAGAATGTGCTGGTAAGGTGGGATTGCATCCGAAAGCATGAGTCGAGGCATATGATCAAAGGATTTGTCCATCCCGGGCGATGACAGAGATGGCACTGTGGCCTCCCTGAAGCTCTACTCTACTGTTCATAAGAGACTATTACCACTAAGATTTAGGCAAAGAGTACTTGTCGACGCAGGTTGAACAAGGTATATAGTGATACCGATGATCAAACCCTGACAAGTAAAATATCACATGGACAAAGGAGTTCGGGCATTGCTATGTGAATGGTTCATTCGATCACCAAAGTCATCGCTGAATATGGGGGAGCCATTATGGATCGCATCCTGCCATGGATCAGTCTGAGTGAGTACTCAACCATGTCCCCAGGTTCTTCGAACCGTAGGTGGACACACTTAAAGTTGGATGTTGAAGTCAGAATGAAATATGGAAATGAAGCTCCTAATATTTGTCTTAGTCCTGCATCCTACATGATTTATGAGTTCCTGAATGGTCCCGAGAACAAGACTATATATAGGATGTCATTTTATGTGAATTAAAATGACTCGGAATTCATGGAAGGTTCTAGGGAAGGTTCTAGAAAGTCCTAAGAACACCTAGGCGGTGGAGTCCACACTTCTTATTTCACTTGCCACGGCCGGCCAACCCTAGTGGGTGGACTCTGGTTTGGCCCCCCCATGCGGGGTTTGCACTTCTCTATATGGAAAGTGCAATTCCACCCTAGTGGGAATCTAGTTTCTGGTTTCACCATCATATGTTTTGCTCCGGTCTTATCTCGAGACTTAGTCTTAACACTTAGCTTCACTCATATAATGATAGGGAAATGCTGTCATCAAAGTTACCACCCTGTCGCCTCTTTCTTAGTGGCCTGGGCCACCCTCTCCTCAAAACCTGGCGCCCGCTTCCTCCACCATATCCCGCACGCTTACGCGAGGTCCGCCGGATTTCTCCACCGCCACCGACACCACGCCGTCGGCCGCCGGATTCAAGAGAGCTACTATTTCCACGTCTACCGGAACGGAGTGTGGATCGCTCTCATCAACAAATCAACGTGACCGAGCACGGAGAAAGCGTTCGCTCGTATGCCGGTGATCAAGATCTTCACGCTTGCAAGCGGCAAGGATCGTCACCGCAGCAACAAGAGCCTCATCTGCAGGGCTTCAACTCTTCGTGTGAGACCTGAGAATCCCTCGCTATACCGCCTTTCTATAGATTGCATCTTGGCTTGGTCAAATGAATCACGGGAGGAAATTTTTTGTTTTTTATGCTAACGCTTCTACATATCAGAGCCTGGTCTATGCATAGATGGTTGCAAGAAAAACATAATGGTTTTGTGGGCGTTGATGCTTATGTTATCTTTAAAGGCTGTCAGCTTGAGTACTTCTCTTCTCTTGCATTTTTGGTGGCATACGGGACAGCTCGTCTTGCCAACTTTACATGACCGCTGCTCATGATTTGCTCCACGCTCGACATGCAACTTGTATTGTATAAGTGGCTTTACGGGTGCCTGCCTCTCCTACTATAGTGAAGATTCAATTTACCTTCTATTGACAACACTAGTATCACCGCTGTGGTTCATGTTATAGGTAGATTGGATCTTGCTCGAAAAACCTAAAACTGATTGAAATGATGCAAAACCAATTAGAGAACGCCTAACCGGTTTTCGCGTGGTTTTGGTGATGATATGGCCATAATGTGATGATGACTATGCATGAGATGATCATTATTGTATTGTGGCAACCGGAAAGAGCCTTATGGTTGTCTTTAAATTTCATGTTGAGTAGTATTTCAAAGTAGTTGTAATAGTTGCTACATGGAGGACGATCATGAAGATTTTAAGGCCATTGACCTGGAAAGCCAACATTTAGCGATGGAGATCATGTCTGGCAGATGATGGAGATCATGTCCGTGCTTTGAAGATGAAGATCAAAGGCTTAAAGACAAAAGGGCCATATCATATCACATATGAACTCAGATGTGATGTTAATCCTTTATGCATCTTATTTTTGTTAGATCGCGCATTTTAGGCATTATAAGATGATCCTCTCACTAAAATTTCAAGATAATAAAGTGTTCATCCTTAGTAGCAACTGTCAAGACTTGTCGCTTCAAGCATCTCTGTGATGACGGTGTGATAGAATCAAGCCAAAGGCAAAAGCACCTGTGTAAGTCAGTTGTACATGCGATACTACAGGGCTTGATTTAGCCTAGTATACTGGGTATTATTGTCTCTAACACATGATACCGAAAGGTAGAGCATGAATCATATGATTGATATGATGAACACTTTGAGTGTCCGCCATTGAAATTACATCTTGTCTCGTGATGGGCATAGGTGTGATGGATTTGGTTCGTGTGATCACTAAAGACAATGCGAGGGATATTGTTTTGAGTGGGAGTTCACCTAGTTTTTAATTTGTTAAATTAAAATTTGAACTCAATTTGTCATAAATATTAGTCTAAACTATTGCAAATATGTTGTAGATATGGCGTCCTCAATCAATTTGCATCACTATTTTGTATCATAATTATCGTTATTCATTGATATATTTCATATTGGGATACAATACTTATGTTATTTCATCTATTTTGTGATGTTTCATCATCATTGGAGGATCAAGAATTTGAGCCGGATTCCGCTGGAAAAAAAGCAATCACGTAATGTTAGTTTTTCTAAGATCAACCGTGGAAGGGAATTTCAATGTGAACTCTATTTTCCGTGATGACGAGGGAGCTCTGGCTGTGAAGAAGAGGGGCCATCAGGCTCAGACCATAGGGCGGCGCGCCTCATGGCTCCCGGCCGCGCCCACTCCTATGCCTCCTCGGGGGCCCACTTCACCCTTTCGCCCTTTTTTCTCTGCAGACTCTCTTCGTCTCCGAAAACCTGGGCGTAGAGGACCTCACGAGGGTCACAGCCCCGCTCTCGCGTGGGGCGAGAACACCAACAGAGAGAGCCTCCCCGCGTGCGTGAACTGCCGGGAAATTCCTCCCGAGGGGGAATGACGCGATCGCCATCGTCATCGAGCGGGACATCATCTCCATCATCATCTATCATCTCCACCATTCTGACACCATGACACACTGCTGTGACTTTCACACCCACAGTAGCAATTCGGTTAATCTTGATTGTTTGATAGGGGAAACTCTCCCTATGTTGATATCCTATACTTGTTGTAGATGCTATTGAGTGAAAACCATTGAACCAAGGTTTTATGTTCAGTTTGTTATTCATCATCATATCACCTCCATTGTATTCCATATGATGTCTCGTGGATAGTTCGTTTAGTTCTTGAGCATATGTGTCTGGGAATGCTTGTAGAATTATGGTTGAGTAATATTCAATGTTATGATATTTGGTTGTGGTGTCATTCTTCTAGTGGTGTCGTGGTGAACGTCGACCACCGACACTTCACCTCAGCCAGTGGCCTAGGGAGTGCATCTGCATTCGGCTGGGCACTGCGGGTTGCCGGGAGTGACGGTGAAACCCGAGCCCCCGTTAGTATATCGACGGCAGAGGGATCACAGATTCTTAGGTTTAAGGTCATGGTTAGATTTATCTTACCTCATTTTCTTGTAGTTGTGGATGCTGCAGGGTATAATTGCTGCTGTATTAGTTCTGTAAGGATGGCACAGGCATAGGTTCACCCACACAACACTTATCAAAACAATGAAGATTAATCAACAAAGATGTAATAAAGTAATTTAAGACTTAAAAATCTCGTGTGTCCTTTGTAACTGCCAGCCACAGACAGTAACAAACTGGCTTTTATCTTTTAAAGTAAAAAATACCTGCCACTGGCTGCAATTATTTCTCTCGCATTTTATTTACTTGTGATTATTTATCTGCATTATCTAAAAACCTCTAATACTTTGTCCGTGAGCATTTACAAGTGAATCCTCCATCGAAACCGTCGCTAACACTTTCCGCTTCTCGTTGGGATCGGTTATTCTTACTTTATCAAGATACTACGATACACTCCCCTATAATTGTGGGTCATCAAGACTATTTCTGGCGTTGCCGGGGAGTGAAGCTATTGGTAAGCGGAATTGGTATGGAAATTTACTGTTTGTGCTTTTTATTTCTGCCTGCTGTTATAAATCATTATGGAGAGATCTTCTTCAATTTCTATTTGGGAAATCTACTACTATCGCACCTGTAGTGGATGAAGCTACCAGAGTGAATGTGAAACATATAAAATAATCAAGGAAATATTGAACGTGAAGCAGATAATCACGCAGAAGGGATGGAATCGTCTATCCGTATTTACCATCATCATGAAGGAATTACTGTTATTCAAATGCAAGGTATTTTCATGAATGAAGAAGAAACTATTCACCATATCGCTGTCTGGTAAAGCGGTATAAATTGTTAAAGAATGGTGATTCTATTGATTGGGGGACATTTTGCCTTTATTTTATTCCAAATTTTATCCTCCAAGTGAAATTTAAAGATCTTAACCTATATATAATTCTCTCTGGCCTCACATGAGAGAGTATTGCCTGCTTGTAGATCAAGTTCTAATGCCCAATGCCCCATTCAGAGCTTCCCGTAATGTTATTGATACTTTATGCAAGACTTCTTTTCAAGACAAGACCTTGGTCCTGGATACTTCTTGTTCCTGATCATTTACACGTATGATGAAGAGGAGTTTAAAAGGGACCTTCTTTATCGGATCCAAGAAATACTGAAGGATGGTAGAACGACAAAGATAGAGAATCAGGGAGAATTTAAGATTATAAATGTATCAAGCTTTTAGTGAATACTCTGATAAATTCCGTATTATGAGTGCTACATGGTTCTGATTCCCAAGTTGTTGCAAATCTTTATAAAGCTTTTGTCTCAACAGAATCACGAAGAAGAATTTATACATCATGAACCGATAAAGAGAAATTGATTCATCCGTAAAGTAAGTGTAGTGGTTGGAAATCAAGGATAATGTTATCCCCTAAGCTTATATTGAAAATCTCTTTTCCCCCTAAAATGAAGGATACCATATTCATGCTAATAAAAGGGAAAAGAAATCTAAAGAACTCAAGAACAAATTAAAATTGAACTTGCGTTGTTATAGTTAAAGATCTTGTGACCTAAAAATGTGGAGGATGGTCATTTTTTTTCGTGAAGATGCTTCTAATATTGTTTCACATCCTAATAAATCCAAACAAGTTATGTTCCCATGCTATCTGTTAGAATTGGTGATCATTGCTATTATGGTTTATGTGATATTGGTGCAAGTGTTAGTGCTATTCTCATGAGCTTTACACGGAGATTATGTACCTAAATTGGTTCTTGTGAACTTGAAGATATTGATGTGGTTATTCATCCTGCTAATAGAGAAACTATTTCTCCAATTGCTATGTCTGAGATGTGGAAGTTCTATGGTAAGATTAAATATCCCTATCAATTTTTGGTACTTGGTTCTCATTCGCTTATGATCATTGTCCTATCATTTTTGGTAGACCTTTTCTAAATACTTGTGGAGTCATTATAGATTGTAAGAAAGAGAAAATTCTTGACTAGATTTGCTAGTGAACCTTATGAATTTAACTTTTCTAAATTACCAAAACTCCTTATAAACCGACTTGCCTAGCAATGATTTTAAATGGAGCAAGCAGTACTTTGTTCTTGTTCCCATAATCCCTATGTTAAATATTTGGAGAATATGTTTTTAGAAGCTTTTGTAGCAGAAAGAGATGAGCTTGAGGAAATTTTTCGTCGCCAACCTATTCTCAAGCATGATTTACCTGTGGAAGATTTGGGTACAACACCGCCACCAAAGGAAGATCCTGTTTTTGATTTAAAGCACGTATCAATAATCTTAAATATGCTCATATTGATGATAAGAAAATATATCCCCGTTATTATTAGTTCTAAGCTTTCAGAGATCGAGGAAGAAAGGTTATTGGAAATATTGAAGAAACACCGAGGAGCTATTGGCTATACTCTTGATGATTTGAAAGGATTTCTCCTTCATTTGCCAACATGCTATTAATATGGAAGATGATGCAAAGTCGTTGTTGAACATCAACGTCAGCCTTGACTCAAGATGAAAGAAGTGGTAAGGAACGAGGTATTAAACCTTCTTGAAGCCAGTATTATATATCCTATTGCTCAGGAGATGGGTTAGTCCTGTTCATTGTGTTCCAAAGAAAGGAGGAATGACTCAAGCAGCTTAATGATAATGATGAGTTTATTCTCAAAGAATAGTTGTAGGTTATGAATGTGCATTGATTTTCAAAAAGCTAATAAAGTTACTAAGAAAAGATCATTACCTCACCCTTTATTGATCAAATGCTAGAGAGGTTATCTAAAAATACCTTACTCTTGCTTTGATGGTTATTGGGTTTTCACAAATTGCTGATAAAGCTAAAGATCAAGAGAAACCACGTTTACTTGTCCTTATGGAACTTATGCTTATAGGCGATGCCTTTGGCTTATGTAATGCCTCAAGCATTTTTTCAAAGATGCATGTTCGTTTATTTTTCATGGTTTTTAAGGCGTAAAGTATTTGGGGAGGTATTCATGGGATGATTTTTCTGCCTATGGGAATTTCTTTTGATAATTGCCCGCGAAACCTCGATAAAGTTTTGGCAGAGATGTAGAAGAAACTAACCCTTGTTCTTAATTGGGAGAAATGCCATTTATGGTTAATGAAGGAATTGCATTGGGACATAAAATTTCCGAGAGAGGTATTGAAGCTGACAGAGCTAAAGTTGAAGCGATTGGGAGAAGATGCCCTATCCGAGGGATGTTGAAGTATTCGTAGTGTTCTTTGGTCATGCTGGGTTTTATGGGAGATTTATTAGATTTCTGTAATTTTTAAAGCCTCTTACTAATCTTCTTCAAAAAGATGTACCTTTTGTTTTTGATGGTGATTGTAAGTTTTTGAAACTCTAAAGAAAGCCTAAACAACCTCCTGTAGTTGAACCTCCCGATTGGAATTTGCCTTTTGAAATTATGTGTGATGCTATGGATTTTGCTGTGGCGCTGTTCTTGGACAGCCGGTAGATAAAAATTAAATGTTATTCATTACGCTAGTAAGACTCTCTTGATGTCGCTTTTAAAGAAATAGTGCTTACAACCGAAAAAGAATTGCTAGCCGTAGTCTGTCAAGTAAGCTTAGACCCTATATTGTTGATTCAAAAGTTACAATTCATACCCATCATGTCTAATTAGGATACCTTTATGACAAAGAGATGCTGTCAAGGCTTATTAGATGGGTACTTATGTTGCAAGAATTTGATTTACACATTATAGATAGGAAAGTAGCTGAGTAATCCCTCATGGCCGGAGTAATTTGTCTAGATTGAAAATATTGCTTATGATCCTGCTCTGCTAATGATAGTTTTCCAAGAACAATTTAATGGAATAGCGTAGGGGAGTCATGAGAGAGCCTTGGTGGCGGGATTATGCTAACTTTATTGTTTCAAGTATTTGCCTCCAACCTTTTCAGTCAGCAAAGGGAGAAAATTTTATGACTTGAGGCATTATTTTTGGGATGACCCACACTTATATAAAGTAGGGAGTGATGGTATTATGCGAAGATGTGTTCCCTAATAAGAACAACAGAGATATTGAATAAATGCTGCGAAGTGTTTATGGAGACATCACTGGAGATAGAACCGCCGCAAAAGGTTCTCTGGCAATCAGGTTTTTATTGGCCAACACTCTTTCAAAGATGCAAGGAAATTTATTTTATCTTGTGATGAATGTCAAAGAGTTGATAATATCTCCAGACGTAATGAAATGTCGCAGAATTATACCTTGTTATTTAACCATTCGATTGTTGGGATTCGACTTTCATGGGTCCTTTTCCTTCTTCGACGGTAGAATACCTATATACTTGTCGTCATGGATTATGTTAATAAATGGGTAGAAGCATACCTCTACAAAAGTGCCTCATGTAGAGACCTATAAAAACAAGTGTCAGATATTATATTTCCTTGTGATTGAGTACTAGACATATTATGAATTTATGGAGGTTTCTATTTCATTCATGGGAGGTTTTAGAAAAAATTTCAAGTTAAGTATGGTATTAATCATAGAATTGTTTTCGCTTACTTCACCTCAAACTAGTGGCTCTAAGTAGAATTATCAAACAGAGAGATTAAATATTTTGGGCAAGACCGTTAATAAATCTAGAAAGAATTGGCCTTAGCAAATTGAAAGAAGCACTATGGGCTTATGGAACTGCTTATAAAAATCCTGGGAATGTCACCTTATAAAATGGTTTATGGAAAAAGCTTGTCATTTACCTCTAGAACTAGAGCACAGTTTACAGTACAGACACACCACAGATCCTAAATTAGCCGGGAATAAGAGGTTGTTGCAATTAAGTTCTTCTAGATGAATGGAGAAGTGAAGCTATGAAAATGCTAAACTCTTTAAAGAAAAGTTAAGAAGTGGTATGATAGAAGGGATCATTAAAAGAGAATTTAATGTTGGAGACAAAGTTCTATTGTATCGTTAGTAATATTGGTTTGGTGGAAATTACTCTCAAGTGGGAAGGACCATATGCTGTTGAGGAGGTGTATCGCTCAGAGCAATTAAAATTAGCTCTCTCCATGGCAAGACACACAAGTGGTGAATGGACAAAGACTCAAGCATTATATCTCATGTGATTCTTAATTGATGTTGATATTATTCAAGTGAAACACCTAGGTTTATCAAAGGACAACAGATGTACCCCGCTCGTAATCGGACTCCTTTGAATAGGTAATATGATAGGTAATAAAAGTCCGCGCTACCTTTCCCAACATTATTTTTGGCTGCTTTTTGAAAATATGAAAAATTATGGAATCGAAACGGAGTGGAAAAAGACGGCTTAGGGCGTAAGCACTATAGGGTTTGCCATGCGTGCCCCACTGGGTCACGGGCGATCATGGTCCTGTCAGCTTCTGTCCCGCTTCCACTCGTTTTCGGCCCGGAACCTTCCTTTTTGTCGAAAAATATTTTACAGAATCCCGACCCCGGAGGTCCCGTAACATCGTTTCGTCGTGTTTTTGTTTCGAGCTGTTTTCTTCCAGCCACATTTGTTTTGATCTAGAAGCACCAAGGTTTCCAACAACAAGGACAAGGAACCTTTGAAGGAAAATATTCAAGACCCGAGCCGAAGAAAGAAGATGCAAGAGAGAGGATGAGGAAGAAGAAGCTCCGCAGGAACGTCAACAAGCCACCGTCGCAAGTATTAGGGTGATATCAAGTCCATCCAACATCAAGAGGAGTGCACGAATCGCTTCCGGAGGAGTAGCGGTTCCACGTCACTACTTGGCTCAAGGACATCTTATCCGAGCCATTACAACCCTTACCGTAACGGACTCCACACTGGCTAAACTTGAAGTGACCCCAAGGTAGTGTTGCCGAGTAATTGGGATATAAATCATTCTGATACTGCAGGAGAGAAGGAGCCCGAGGTCGAAGAGGGGAAATAACTCAAGAGTTGGGAACTCACCGTTGGACAGACTCCTTAACCGCGACGAGCACAATTCAGAGATGATTCGTAATCTCATATACAGGATTGACGAGCTCCACGAGCTTATTGAGAAGCTTGTCAAGAATTCATCACCACCATCGCCAAGGAGTAATTCATCATCTGTAAACAGCATCCCCTTGGTTTGTTCCAAGCTTGGGGAGTGCCGTGTATCACATCACCACCACCTTTATCTTTTACTATCATGTAGTGTATATTATGAGTAGGGAAGTTATTATATGGAATAGTATGCAATGTGGAAGCATCTCTCTTAGTTATCTATGTATCCGCTGGTGTGAGTTATCGCATGGAATATTAATGAGAAGTCTTATCATTTACTTTTGCACACCTTATTTTAGTTTGCAATCTCCATTATATGATTACTCTTGACATGAGTATTGATACTGTTACTTTTTGGGGAGCATCGGAAAATCTATTTGCTTTGGCAAAACTTACATTGGCCGCAAATGTAACATCCTGATGTTTAACAAGAGAGAAATACACTTAGATATATTACTATTATCTCTATGCTTATATTCTAAAGTTAAATTGCTTGTTATGCTATGAGAAAGATGCATGATTGTTTCTATCATATGTATATTTGTTTGATTCCCTCAACTTTATGCTTGCTATCAAACTCATAGCCAACGACCGTATTGGAGAGGGAAATTGCCTTCTCACATCCATAACCTTAGACCAAACCTATGCCATTTGTAACCACCCTCATACCTACCTACTACATGGTATTTTCTCGCCATTCCAAGTAAATACTTCATGTTCTACCTTAAATTATTCAAACTATTACTCTCATTTGTGTCAATGTTTTATAGCTCATGAGGAAGTATGGTGTGTTTTATCTTTCAATCTCGTCATCTTTCATAATGGACTAGCGGCACATCCGCTTATCCAATAATTTTGCAAATAAGAGTCGGCAAATTGTTCCCACTCCCACCAAATTTTCATTAATACCCACGTCCAAAGAATAGGGACCGCCAGTGCGGTTTACTCTTTTGCAATAGACACTCCTCCATGGTATGTGAATGTTGGAAGGCACCCGAGATTCCTATTAGCTATGGATTGAGAAAGCCAAGGTTGTGTGGAGTGTCATCCTTAATAAAATTAAAATACATGTAAACAAAAGAGAAGGGGGATGATCTACCTTGTCAGGAGATACCTGTTCCTCATGGGAGCCGCTTCTGAAGGTTCGTTTGGTAAGGAGTTAGAGTGCTCGCTACTATCTGCTGACAACAACAAGCACCTCTCAAAATCTTACTTTTTATTCTCTTCTTTTATATGATTTCAAAACTTAAAAAGTTCGCTAGCACATGATTTAATCCTCGCTTCCCTCTCTGCGAAGGGCCTATTCTTTACTTTTTTATGTTGAGTCAGGAACCTATTTCTCTCTATCTCAAGTAAATAATTGAGTTGTTGTGAACTAATCATTTATGCTATGATTCAATGATCATGTCTTTTATACTTTTGTTTAGTACATCGTATCCTAATGAATATGATTTGAAGTTATCAATGATTATGAGGAGATTGTCATGCTTAAATATGAAGGCTCAGCTATAAATTCTAATATGAAAGCTTTGCTTGGATACAATCCGTTAGTAGTTCTCTCACCAAGAACAAAGTTTGCCATCACCAATTATGATTTCTTATGCACCTTTACTTGGGATTTCTCTTTACTTATTTCAAGATGAGTTATATGAGGAAGTTGTTTACTAGAATGTCTTGTGTGAATGAATATGATGCTTCTTGTCCGTATTTTATTTATCGACTCTTCACTCATAAACATGTGGTCTTGTTTATCGAGCTTTTCGCTTGGGGACAAGCGAGGTCTAAGCTTGGGGGAGTTGATACGTCCAATTTGCATCACTATTTTGTATCATAATTTGGTGTTATTTAATTATATATTTCATATTGGGATAAAATTTATGTTATTTCATCTATTTTGCATGTTTCATCATCATTGGAGGATCAAGCACGAGCCGGATTCTCAAAAAGCACCGTCGAACGCAATATTTCGGAAGATCAATCGTGGAAGGGAATTTCACGTAAATTCCTATTTTCCAGATGACGAGGGAGCCAAGGGGAAGAAGAGAGGCCCGGGGCCAGACCATAGGCGGGCCACTCTGCCGCGCCACCCTATGCTCTGGGGGCCACGACCCTTTTCGCCTCCCTTTTCGTTGCACTTCTTCGTCTCCAAAACCTAAGCCACGAGAGGACCTCAAGGGTTACAGCCGTCATGGGCGGAGAACACCAGAGAAAAGAGCTCTCCGGGGCCGGGGGAAATTCCCTCCTGAGGTAAATCAGCCATATCGCCATCGGAAAGGACATCATCTCCATCATCATCATCATCTCTCCACCATCTACACCGGCATCACCACCGCTGCACCTCGTCACCGCTGTAGCAATTAGAATCTTGATTGTTTGATAGGGGAAACTCTCCCTGTTATTCTATACTTGTTGTAGATGCTATTGAGTGAAACCATTGAACCAAGGTTTATGTTCAGATTGTTATTCATCATCATATCACCTCTGATTGTATTCCATATGATGTCTCGTGAGTAGTTCGTTTAGTTCTTGAGACATGGGTGAAGTCTAAATGCTAGTAGTGAATTATGGTTGAGTAATATTCAATGTTATGATATTTAAGTTGTGGTGTCATTCTTCTAGTGTGAAATGTGATTTATCACAATTTACACTTCACCATTTATGGGCCTAGGGGAGTGCATCTTGTATTCGGTTGCTAATTGCGGGTTGCTAGGAGGACAGAAACCTAAGCCCCCGTTAGTATATCGATGCAGGAGGGATTGCAGGATCTCGCTTTAAGGCAAGGTTAGATTTATCTTAATTACTTTCTTGTGTTATGATGCTTACAAGGGGTATAATCACAAGTATGTATTAGTCCTAGGAAGGGTGTATTAGCATAGGTTCACCCACACAACACTTATCAAAACAATGAAGATTAATCACTATGAAGTGAAAGCACTAAACTAAAATCCCCGTGTGTCCTCAAACGTTTGGTCATTATAAAAACAAACCGGCTTGTCCTTTGTGCAAAGGAGTAAACAATCGCCGCAATTATTTCTCTCGCATTTTATTTACTTGTACTTTATTTATCTGCAATATCAAAACCCCGAATACTTGTGTGAGCATTTACAAAGAATCCTCGGTCGAAAATGCTGCCAACACCTTCCGCTCCTCGTTGGGATCGACATTCTCTTATCGAAGATACTACGATACACCCTATACTTGTGGGTCATCATCCCAATCACTTTTAACCAGTTCCTAGAGAGAAAAGCTTAAGAGCAATGGCAGGTAACTTCACCGAACGTTCCGTCATGAGGATCTTCCTCAATGGCGAAACTGCAATATGTGTGATGCACCGCTAGGGACCTCTCCTGCAAAACCCAACCGATGAAGTAAAGAATGTTTACGCGACCGAAACTCTGGCACTCTCAAGTTCAGCATCTCGCAATTGGAAGTCATCTTCAAAACGTTTTGAGCACCACGATCCACTGAGTTAATCAATGAGTTAAAGACTATCTTTGACTGCGGTCATGGAATGCTATGAAGCATCAAAACATCTTCTTCAGGTGCATGATGGAAGAAGGCAGCTCCGTTAGTGAGCACATGCTCGCTATGACCGGGCATGCGAAGAAACTCAAGTGACTGGGAATAGTGATTCCTAACAGACTGGGGATTAATCGTGTCCTTCAATCACTGCCACCTAGTTATAAGAACTTTGTGATGAATTACAATATGCAGAACATGAACAAAGAGTTACCGGAACTCTTCGCCATGCTAAAATCTGCTGAGATTGAAATTAAGAAAGAGCACCAAGTGTTGATGGTCAACAAGACCACTAGCTTCAAGAAAAGGCAAGTCTAAAGGCAAGAACAAGAAGAGTGGCAAGACAAATTGCCGCCTCAGTGAAACCTAAGTCCGCCCTAAGTCTGATGGCCAAGTGCTTTGCAAGGAGAAGGGACACTGGAAGCGAATTGCTCCAAGTATTTGGCGATCTGAAGAGCCTTGTCAAGAAGAAGAAAGAAGGTATATCCACTATATAGATGGGGGAGATGTTGACGACCCTTCGCATCAGTACCGGTATTTGATACTGGTCTTGGTTGCTCATATTTGTAACTCCAAACAGAACTAAAGAATAAACGAAGACTACTAAAGGATGAAGTGACCATGCGCGTTGAAATGGATCCAAAGTCGATGATCATCACTGCACACTTCCTCTCATCTACCTTGGATTAGTTTTAAGCCTAAATAATTGTTATTTTGTACCCGCGTAAGCATGAACATTATATCTGATCTTGTTTAATGCAAGACGTTATTCATTCAAGTCTGAGAATAATGGTTGTTCTATTTTTATGAATAATATCTTTGCGGTCGGAAAGACCTGAAAAGAATGGCTTATTTCTCAAGTAGATCTGATAGTAGCGATACACATATACATAACATTGATGCTAAGCGAATTAAATTAAGTGATAATTCTACTTATATGTAATCGCTTTGGTCATATTGAGTGTAAACTATGAAGAAAGTTCCATACCGAGGGATTACTTGAATCACTTGACTTTGAGTCACTTGATAGATGCGAAGCATGTCCGATGGGAAAAATGACTAAGACTCCATTCTCGGGTGATGGAGCGAGCTACTAATTGGAAATCATACATACAATGTGTGCGGACCAATGAGTGTAGCATCGCGCGGTGGTTATCGTTATGTTCTAACCTTCACAGATGATTTAAGTAGATATGGGTATATCTATTTAATGAAACATAAATCCGAAACTTTGAGAAGTTTAAGGAATTCCAAAGTGAAGTAGAAAATCAACGTAACAAAAGATTAAATTTCTACGATCTGATCGCGGAGGTGAATATCTGAGTTATGAGTTTGGCATGCATTTAAAGAAATGTTGCGGCACTTTCACCATTAAGCCCAAACACCATAAAACGGGTGTCCGAATCGTAAATCGAACTCTCTTAGATATGGTTCGTCTGATGTCTCTTACTGATTTACCTTTATCATTTTGGAGTGCATTAGAGACAGTCAGATCTACTTTAAATAGAGTAATTATCAAAACCTGAAACGACATCGATGAATTATGGTTTAATAAGAAACCTAAGCCGCTCCTAAAAGTTTGGGGTTGCTAGCCTATGTAAAAAAGTGACAAGCTAGAACCCAAAGCTGAGAAATGCGTCTTCAAAGGATACCCTAAGGAAACTATAGGTACACTTTCTATCGTCCAAGGCAAGATCTTTGTTGCTAAGAATTAACCCTTTCTTGAGGAAAGAATTTCTACTAAAGAAGAATGGAAGAAAAGTAGAACTCGATGATCACGTTAATCAGGAAAAGAGCTGGAAAGCAATCTGGGCGATCACATCTCCCAGTAAGATGAAAATCACTCTTTGGAGAATGGTTCATGACTGGTTCACTAGTAGGAAAACCATTATAGGTGGAAACCACAACTGTCGCACCAAAGGGCCCATGCGCCACAAAATATTTCTGTGCACCACTATAATGCGCCATAAAAATTGGAAGTTTCGTGGCGCATTTGCAGCCATGCGCTCACAAGATGATTCTGATACATCTGAGCGGCACATGGAAAGTTTATGGGGCCCACGCGGGTCCAAGAGACTGACATGGGCGAAGAGAATTTCAGAATTTGTAGGTATGGCCGTAATTTAAAATTTGTGGCATGGTGGCATGTGCGCCACGGGTTTAATCTCAGGCGGATGGTGGCATGTGCGCCACTAGTTCATATTTCTGTGGCGCACCAAAATATGCGCCACTGTAATTCTATTTTTCTCCCCGCAACCCACCCCCCCCCCTGGATCGCCTTTTTACCTTTGTACAAAATAAAAGAAATAGACAGAAATTTCAAAAAATATAATCCTTAAAGATTCCCATATATTATGTCTTCTAGCACCACTACAATTTAACAAATATGAATTTCGACTTTTTGCAAAATTGCAGGAAAATCATCAACTGGATTTGCTGCATACGAATCCGAAAAAAAAACACAATATATCAAAATGTTCCCAAGAAAATTCTACATTCGAATTTACCTGGCATGCCCGGTTGGACAATTTTAGAATCACCAAATTCGAAAATAGTAAAACGTTACTAGGTGTTTTTTCCCAAAAAATAAAAAAAAAAAAAAAATTCGCTAGGCCAAGACCGCGGAGTGGTGCGCCACAGAAGTTTGTCCCAAAAATTTGAATTTGGCCGGCGCCAACTCCTCCACCTTTCTCCTCCACCACTCTCCTCCACCTCCTCCTCTCACTTCTCCTCTCACTTCTCAATCTCCTCACTTCTTCTCCCACCACCACCACCACCACCACCTCCCTTCTCCGGCGACCACCACCTTCTCCGCCGACCACCACCACCTTCTCCGGCGACCACCACCACCTCCTCCCGAGCACCGACCATCTCCTGGCGACTCACCACCACCTCCTCCGACGACCACCACCACGTCCTCGAGCACCACCACCTCCGGAGACCACCACCTCCGGCGACCACCAACTCCACCACCACCACCACCACCACCACCACCACCACACCACCACTACCAACAAGACCACCTACTCCTCCGGCCAACACAACCACAACACACCACCACCACCACCCACCACCTCCTCCCTCCTCCCTCCTCCGACCACCACCACCACCACCACCACCAAAAAAAATCGGCCAAATTCCATGTCTGTGATCTAGATCTAGATCTAGAGATCTGATGTCCGCCACTTTTTTTTTGAAATTTGAAAATTCTGCGCAGCGTATATAGCTGCGCCTATGAAGTTTAAGATAATTCGTGGGCATATTGACTCAGGTGCGCCCGAATTCAAAATTTCTAGGCGATGTATAAGTGCCACATGATTGATAGTCGCATAGCAACTGTGGCGATCTGGATATGCGCCACAGAATTATTTAAAGGCCACATAGCCTATTTTCCACTAGTGGTCTCCCAACCGGTTTTCAATTACAGTATCGCAACATTCCAGCAGATGTTTGTTGTGTTTTCTGTGGACGTTCAGAAAGAGTCGAGCATACTTTTCTGTTTTGCCCTTTTGCACGAGCTGTTTGGGATGAAGTGAAGGAGCACTTTCATCTAAAGCTCAGTCGCAGTTCGTTTTCATATATGAAACAATGGGTCTTTGAGTTTCTTAGTAGGGCGTCCCATATTCAAGCTACAACGTTGATGGTCACATGCTGGCATCTTTGGGAAGCAAGAAATGATGCTAGAAATGGGTTTGATCAGTTGCATCCAGCTCGTCTTGCGGGTAAGATCAAAGCCTATGTGAAGAACATTATTCAGTATTGTTTCAAAACCTCGTCGACAAAAAGGTGTGATTCCTCTTCTTCTCCATGTGGGTTTCCACCACCTGTTGGCTTGGTTTTTGTGAATGTTGATGCTGCTCTGTACAAGGCTGAGGATCGGATTGGAGTGGGTGTTGTGGTGCGTGACCATATGGGGTCTCTCAAGCTGGCTTGCAGTGAGGGGCTTGCTGGCTGTGTCTACCCGGAACTGGCCGAGGCTTTGGCGGTTCGGAGAGCTCTTACTCTAACTAAGGATCATGGATTCAGGAGCATCATCCTCGCGTCGGATTGTCTATCTCTCATCCAGAAGATTTTTTCTTCCGTGAGGGACCGCACTCTTGTTGGTTCTTTCGTGGGCGATATCCAACGCCTTGCTTCAGAGTTTTCTGTTTGTTCTTTCAAACATGTTGGACGTAAGCTGAATGGCGCCGCTCATATTTTAGCTCGTAGTACTGAGCTGTCTAAGTGTAATCTTTCTTTTGATGTTATTCCGGATTGCATCCGTGATGTACTTTGTTCTGATGTTGTTTAATCAATAAAGCGCCATCTCAAAAAAAAAATTAGTGAGAGGAGAGTCAGCTTGTACGGGTCTTGCCGACAGGAGAGACTGAATGGACGCAGTGACTCGTAGATCGGAAGGCAGGCGTTAGATTGAAATGTAGAAAGGGAGGTGCTGCCGATTGTGGAGGAGCTGAGTAGAAGGAGACGCTGCTCAAATATAGAGTAGAGCCGACGCGTAGAGTTTGGAGGACTCCAATATTTATACTGCTAGTGGATTATGTTTGCTAGTTTTCTATTAGAAGATACATCGATCTAGATTTATGTGCCAAGGCCAATACCTTTTATCTGAGGCAAGCTGTTTATACCCTTTGAGGGATGTATTTTCGTAGAATACTACATATTGCTGTTAAATGCATGATACTTAGTTGGTAGATGGTGTCAGAAATATTTGTGGGCTAATGAGCCGGTTTTGCTATAGGCTGATGGATCCACTTGAGCCACCAATACAAACTAGGCATTAACACGAATATTAAGAAGAATTGATCAACTAAGAACTGAATGTTTTTTAATAAGAGAAAACTCGGTGCTACAAAGGTTAACATATTGTACTGATCACAGTTCAGGTATGAAATTGTCTGAGTTCTTCAATAGAAATGGCCCTTGTTTAGGAACGTGTCGATGATGGATTCGTAGAAACGACCAACATCAGTAGATCAAGGTGTCCATGTCTTAGCGGGCTAAAGAGCTCCTGTGTGGTGCTAATTGAGGCTATCGATGCCGCAGTACCCAGTGTAAAAGAATGAATTTCACCCCTGTGACTCCCGGGTTGGGAAGCTTACTTTCCTGTGTGGCGTCATGATTTTAATTTTCCTAATTACTTAAACCGCCTATTTTTTGGGAAAGAAAGTATATTTTACATTTTATATGATTGTGTATAATCGGTTTGCTGACTATGACTTGTAGTACTCACCTAGCTCCCTTATTTTTTAGATGCATCAGTCATTAGCTTAAACATGTGCGGAAGATCTCGTCGTCAGAAGATTAGGCTAGACCAGCGGGTGGAAAGTGGCTTAGAAACCTAGTTATAATAATTGTGTAATTGTAAATAAATTTGTATTTTAATATATGATCCACTATGCTGGTTCAAGCCTGCATTTTTAGCTTTGCGCGTGTATAAACTTCTAGGTCTATAAGCGCGCGGAGGTTGTCTCGTCCAAACCCGGTCCGTGGGTGTGACAAAAACGGTCAGCAAATACCGTAAAAACTAACATTTCATTTGTTATGGTGAAAGAAGTCTAGAACTTCATCAAATGATTTATCCTTTCAAATTTATTCTCAACCAACATTCCTAGTAATTTATACTATCAGGTTCTCACAATTCGAAAATCCTCAAGGGAGCTAAATTCGGAAAGTGCCATAGATATCTCATGCATAACAGTTAGGAAATATAAAATAGAGGTAAACTTCTTTATACAATTAGAAATTAAGAATAGAGACAAAAGTTTTCTGTATAAAAAGAAGCAAATTAGTTCAAGTCTTTGCGTAAATCCAATTGGATATGAAAATACTTTTGTAAATGTGTTTCTGTTCTTAAAAAGACTTATTATAGTATAGTCTGCATTTTACACTTTCCTACAAAACCATGGATAAAATAAAAGCTGCCAATGGTTAAAACAAGAAAGCTATGAGAAAGTGCCTGAAACCCCGAGAGCAGATTTGGTGCACCTAAGCAACACTTTGCTCCTGTTTTTTAAAATATTTAAATATTATATTTATGTGTTTCAAAAAATTAAAAAAATACATTACATGAATATATACATGTCCTGAATACGTGTGAGAAATTTTACTAATATTACTAATATGTTTGGTAATTGGCTGAATGGAGTAGATAAACAATCTAAGATTTTTATCCGAATTGGGGTTTCGGCCTTATGTTGGTCTATATGGAGGATCAGAAATGTTATTATCTTTAACAGGAAAAACTCTTTTCACTTTTTACAGGTTATTCATATGATGGTACACTGGGTTCAGCTGTGGGCCTTCCTTTCGCCGGAGGGTCAGCGGGATGCTCTGGCTACTGGATGCACACGGCTCCTGATGGTTGCTCAGGATATCTTGTGCCAGGCTGGCTAGCGTCATACTAGGAGGCTTTGCTGATGTGTACTCATGCTATGTTATGCTTTTTTCGCTGGTTGATTTTTGTATCAATCTTTGGCGATGCTTGATTTGTAAACAAATATTCCTTTGAACCATATTTTAATAAAAGGCCGTGTGCATCATCACGATGCAGAAGCCGGGGCACATCCCCATTTCGAATAAAATCGTGTGAAATTTTTTGGAAGAAATTATTTTGTATTTTGAGTTGCAGAAAAAAACAAATTTGTGGATGTATGTATAGGTTTGAAAACTCCCATTTTTAGTCAGAAACAATTGGTCATACTGAACTATTTGGATGTTTTAACTTTTTATAAAGTTTAAAATATAATATATTTATGTATGTGCATATGTAATTTTTGATTTTTTAGTCTTAGAAAATATATTTTAAAATTCTTTTTAAAAATCGATTTTGTATTTTGAGTTGCAGGAAAAAAAAACAAATTTGTGGATGTATGTATAGGTTTGAAAACTCCCATTTTTAGTCAGAAACAATTGGTCATACTGAACTATTTGGATGTTTTAACTTTTTATAAAGTTTAAAATATAATATATTTATGTATGTGCATATTTAATTTTTTATTTTTTAGTCTTAGAAAATATATTTTAAAATTCTTTTTAAAAATCGAGAGCACTGTTGCTCATGTGTCAAAGACACTTTCCGTGAAACCCCCGGCTTTCATGCTGATTAGGATGTCTTTCAGAACTCGAATCATTTACAAGAAAAACATATTTATACATCAGCAAAAGTCATAAAGGATACGAAATTGCCATGAATCAGCTTATAAATACATTTGAAACATGTCTTCTTTGTCTAGAGCATGGCCCATAGAACCACAAGAAAAAATAGCAGTAAGCTTTCCGAACATCAGAGATATACCTCTGAAACGATCAACCATGCGACTATTGCATACCCAATTGCCTCCGTTTGATAGCTCGCTTGCAAGAACCAGCGCATCTGAAATAGGAACTAAATAATAGAAATATAACTAAGCATTGGCTGCACAATGAGAACATGAAAACATAGCACTTGCCTTTAGACCGTGGCCACGGCTCTGGCGTATAGCTGTACATATGCAAACAGAAAGAGGATTAGAGTGAAGCAGAGTAAAAGAAGATCCTTATGAGCAAAGATAAAAGGCCAAAGAAAGCTGCCATTTTACCTCTTCCACCACGGGAAGTGGAAGCCTTGAGCTTGTTCTGATCGACAATTTCGTAGTCAAGATTCAAGTCAGTGCACCTTCAGAAGGTCTAGTGACAAAGTGTCTAGCTCTAACACAAAAACAGAGAAAAAAAATACTCCCTCCGTCTATTAATAGATGTCTAAGATTTATCTAAATCTGGATGTGTCTAACCGCTAAATAGCGTTTAGATACTTATATTTAAACAAATCTTAGACGTTTATTTGTAGACAGAGGTAGTACTATATACAGTGGGTGTTCAGCTGGTGTAGTAAACAAAATCATCATCAGAGCTTTTATTCATCCGTGAGAGACCAAAGTCTTCAGGTTTTTTGCACTTGACAGGACAATAATCAGTGACTAATATTATTGTTGGTGGTCAAAGTTAGACTTTCTCCAACAGCTAAGTTTAAAGTTCTGATTTTTTTATATATTTAGGCTGGGCAAATGAGATTCCACATAACCTCAAACAGTCAAACCCCATTATGTACAAACATGTGTCCTACTCCCTTTGAGCTTGAACAACATGGAAGAAAAAGCTTTTAACCTAGCGTAGATAACAATGTGATGAACTTCTTCACAACCAACTAATCCTCTATCTTTCCTCCTGAACTGATTTGTATCGATTTGATGCATTGAGAAATTACGAAGATAGGGAAATAAAAAGTTCTATTGATAGAGTCCAGTGTTGGGTGAAACCGCTACAGTCCAATCTATTAATTACCATATCTTAAGACCACATAGGTAGCACTCCAGTGCAGAGCTCCTAGACGAATCGAAACATTGTGTCCTCCCACTGAAATTGCTGTCTGGAGACAGCCGAATCTACTCTAAAATCTTCTTATCTCTTGCCATAGAAGGTGTTAGGGAAATGGGGCGCTCACCAATTTAGATGGGCATGGAGGCCTGCGCCTGCCGACTCTATAGCACGGCGGCATGGAGCTGGCCGTCACCCCCTTCTAGAAGACTCGTTCAATTACCAATTCAAATTCAGCATAATAATGGATTTCCGAAACATATTCAGTTAAGCTCATAATACTGCAATAAGGAAGAAAGTAGGTAGATTCAGAGCTGCTATGCGTATGAAAAGAGGACAAACATTACTACTGAGAACGGAGCCTTGTCAACAGGAGTATCTCTATCTCTACTACTATAATGCAGCAGTTTTGAATTTAAATTTTTATTCCAATCCTGAGCCTCGACAGGCAACTGAGGAGTAGTTTTAACCGTTGATATGTCATATCGAACAGCCATAATATGTTGGATTCGCCACTGCCACTTTCGCGCCAATCCCGCGGGCATGTGTCTGGAAGCTGCACATCCCTCTGCACGCTTATCATGTCAGTATTATATTCAGCCCTCAACTCTTCTCTCCACCCCTTCCTTCTTTGAGAGACGGCACAATGATTCCATCCGCCACTTTCTCTCTGACAAACGGGAGACGCATACACCGTCGTCAGGAACATCGAGGCAATCCTACTCCAGATCGGCGCTTTGGCGGCGGCGCACGGGACTCTCGGAGGAGGCCGCCGGCAGGAAGCCCCGGGGCAACCACCAGGCTCGGGCCAGAGCTGCACCCACGCGACGGAGAATCAGCGGCCGTGGTGTTGCCGCCCGCGACGGCAGCGACGATGACTAGGAGACGAGGCGCTTCCCCTACGCGAGTCACACAATGGTGGCTCGGCGGCGACTTGACGGACTGGGCGGACGCGGGATTGCCCAAGGGCTATTGCAACTTTGCTCTGAACAGTTAGAGCATCTCCAGCCGCGTCTCCCAAACCGTCCCCAAATCGCGCCGGATTGAGCGTTTGGGGGACGTGTTTTGTTCGGCCGTTTGGGGACGTCGCTCCCCAGCCGCGTCCCCCAAACGCCGCCTAAACATTTAAAATATATTTTTCTAACACATAAACCATTTATATGAAATGTAGCATATGAAAAAAATTCGAGGATTGTTTTCAAATTAAATTACAACAAACAATAAAACAAGTAATCAAATATAATGAAAAGGGCTAGATGATACATCAAGGTGCCACGGTATTTCCTTTGATCCTCCACAAATGCTCAACGAGATCAGCTTGAAGTTGCTCATGCATATTGCTGTCACGGATCTCTGCGTGCATGGCGAGAAAATCAGCAAAATCAGTGCAACTCATGATCAACCTCCGCGAGAGGGCCTTGACACTCATAGGGACCAACATGTGACTAAATGATCATGTTGCTGCATGATCAGCAAGCCCGCATCACCTCCCACATTTGGTCGGGACCAGCTAGAGGGGTACGACAATGGCAAATTGTGCTTGAAGCACACCAAATGCCCGCTCGACATCCTTCCTGCAAGCCTCCTGTCGTGTAGCAAAGTGAGAATTCTTCTGACCTGATGGATTCGAGATTGTTTTGACAAAAGTGGCCCATTTTGGATATATACCATCGGCTAGATAATAGCCTTTGGTATATTGGTGGCCATTGATCTCATAGTTGCATGGTGGAGCATGCCCTTCGACTAGTCTGCTGAACACCGGAGACCGCTGCAACACGTTGATGTCATTGTGTGATCCCGCCATGCCAAAGAAAGAATGTCAAATCCACAGGTCATAATCTGCCACAGCTTCAAGCACCACACTGCAATATCCATGACGCCCTTTGTATATACCTTGCCAAGCAAACGGGCAGTTCTTCCATGCCCAGTGCATGCAATCGATGCTTCCAAGCATTCAAGGAAATCCTCTGGCAGCATTTTGTGCCATGATCCTTGCGCCTCTTTCCTGCCCTCTCAAGTAGTATTTGCCAAACTTTCCCCACAGCTCGCAAAACTTGTACATGCACTCAATGGCAGTAGACTCACTCATGCGAAGGTAGTCGTGTGTATCGGCAGGTGCTCCGTATGCAAGCATCCTCATGGCGGTACACTTCGAATGGATGAGAACCCGAGAACGCCTACAGCGTCGACCTTGAGCTTGAAGTAGGGGTCGAACTCTCGAACGCCGTGGAGGATATTCATGAACAGGCCCTTGCTCATCCTGTACCGGCGCCGAAAATTGTCGGCATGTGTTGCCCCGCCGGCGAAGTAGTCGTTGTGCAGCATGGCATGCCCCTCCATCCTCTGCCGGGCTTCGACTTCCTTCCTTCCCGGCTCTTGATCCCGCCGCCTCTTCCTCTTCTCCGCCTCGCGTCAAGCATGTCTGAGGGACGGTGATCAGCAAATGCTCCCGCAAGTCGTCGTCGAACGCTTGCTCTCCTCCAGCAGCAGGCAACCATCTCATCGTCGCTGTCCATGGCTAAAGCAAAATCAATGGTTAATTGCGCCGAGGCGACGACGCAACAAACAGCGACCAATCGCGCCTACCCGGGTAAGTCGTCGAGCACCTTCGTGCGGGAGGTGGGGCTGATTTGACGGCGCTCGGGAGGCGCCGACACGCGCTGCGGCAAAGACGACATCGGCTGAGCCCAGCCCGACAACTGCCGACTCGCAACGGATCGACGCCCAAACGGCCGGGAAACCAGCGCGCGGTGGGGTGGGAGGCGCGGGAAGGAAGGAGCGACGAGAAAAGAGGCGCAACCAACGGTTTATGCAAATAGTCGCCGACATGTGGGAGCCCGCCTCGCTTTTCGGGTCCGGGTCCCGTGCGTCCCCGTGGGACGGACGGCTCGGCGCGGACACGATCGGGCCGCGGACAAAAAAGGCTTTGGGGACGCGGCTGGAACGCTTTTTGTCCGGCGCGCCCAAATCCTTTGGGGACGCTGGGGACGCGATCGAGGAGATGCTCTTAATCGTCTCTGTCTCGAGTTGCAGTTTGCTGAAAGATTGACTTTCGTGCAGGCATTAAGGCCGGCAGGTGGGAAAGAACAACATGGGAGGTAAAAATCAACCACAACATTTCAAGATATCACATGCAATGGTCCTCACAATCTGACTCAAACAACCTTTTCTCCACCTCTTTTCTACACCACCAGCTCATCCCCTCTCCTCTCTCTCCTCACTCTCTCACACTTTTTCAACTTTTAGCATTAAGGAGGTGGGATCTCCTGCAAGAGACCACTTTAATCTGCATGTGCTGATTAGGACCATCCAAACTTACATGGCAGCTGGAGCAGCTGTCCACGGTGTAGCGTTGGCCATGCCCTAAGGCCGGCAGGTGAGGAGGAGAACAACATGCATGGTGGAGGTGGTCATCAACGTGCCCAGGTTGCTGAGACTGCCGAGGAAGACGAGGTCGGGTCAAGCGCGTCGTGCACTGCAGCCGCTGCAACCTGCAACCAGACGGGCCACTTCAGAACCACCTGTGCTGCTCCCATATGAGCCTCTCAAGCACACCTGCCGCAATGCTGCTGTAAAGAAAATTAAAAAAAAGTTATAAGTTAGCATCTACTGTATTAGGTAAAACTTCCTGCTTTCAGATTAGTGAGGCGAGGTTTACATGCTGCTGTTCGTTTCTTAGCTGTCATTAGCGAGGCAAGAGCCAAGGAGAGCATACCGCTGTTGAAATTTTAGCTATGATTACCTTCTACCTGCCCCTGCTAGGCTAGAGGAAATATAAGAAGAGTAGTTATATTGAAATGGCAGGCGATTGCATGAAATGAAATATGTACATGACCCCTCCTAAATCAAACAAATGACAGGTAGTAGACACTGAATGCTGGCTGTTGCAAGCTATGGTGGATTATACATGTCTTTTTCTTGTTATCACCGGTTCTATCTGCCCCTCAATGTACTCTACTCTGCTGTCGTCCGTAGTTGTTGTGGTGCTGCAGTTTCTTGATATCTTTGCCATTTACCGCTTGGTGTTTGGCTGTGTCTGTCGTCTGTAATTGTATGTGTATTGACGGACAGTAGCAGGTATTAAATGTTTATGTGTTCAATTAATTTTGTTGGTCATATGGTTAAACTGCAAGATGAATTATGTAATAAAGAGTTCTGTCAATGCTTTGTGAATGCCGCAGCTCATGCAAGGATTTTTTGGAGATTAAAAAATGGCTAGGTTCTGCAACAAGTTTCATCATCCAGATTGAAGTTTCTAATGGCATCATTAGCTTTCGAAATAATCTGCTAGATGTCCTCCCTGCCGACGCCAGAACCATTAGTTAGATTGTCATGTATTAGCTGTGTGAAGAAGATAGAATTAGCCTTGATAGAAGCTTCTCTGAGCAAGAGATTTATGAAACTATTTGCCAAATGGAAAAGAACAAAGCTGCTGGCCCTGATGGAATTCCTGTAGAATTCTATCAACATTGCTGGGGGATTATTAAGTCAGATTTGTTGCAGATGTTCAATGATTTCCATAAACATGCCTTTGGCCTGGAGAGAATTAATTATGGGATTATTATTCTTATTCCGAAAGGAGAGGATGCAGATATCATTCAGAAATACAGACCTATTTGCCTGCTGCAAGTTCTGTTTAAGATTTTCACCAAAATCATGACTGTCAGAGCAGAACCTATAATGGGGAAGCTTATCCACCCATGTCAGAATGCTTTTATTAGAGGGAGATATATCACAGATGGAGTGATGTTGTTACAGGAAATTCTTAGAGAATCCAAACACAAGAAAACACAGGGGGTAGTGCTGAAAATTGATTTTGAAAAAGCATATGACAAAGTAAACTGGAATTTCTTACTGGATTGCTGCAGACAAAAAGGATTCAGTGACAAATGGATTATCTGGATTAAGGAAGCAATTTCTAAAGGGACCCTCAGTGTTAAAATCAATGATGTGCTGGGCCCCTATTTTGGCAGTTTCAAAGGGGTTAGACAAGGGGATCCTTTTGCTCCCTTTTTGTTTAACATGGCAGCTAATGGATTGTCCAAAATGATTGTGAATGCACAGAAAAATGGCTTATTTAAAGGTTTGGCTGAGAATTTTGTGGAACATGGCATTGCCATTCTGCAATATGCAGATGACACCATTTTGTTGATCCAAGATGATCTTGGTGGAGCCAGAAACTTGAAATTGCTTCTGTACATTTTTGAAGTAATGTCTGGCCTGAAAATTAATTTTGACAAAAGTGAAGTCATGATGGTGCTTGATGATTCTAACAAGTTACAAGATTATGTTGATTTGTTCAATTGTCAGAAGGGTAAATGGCCTATTAAGTACTTGGGTACCCCTGTTTGTGCCAGGAGACTGTCTGTTGCAGAATTGCAATTCATAGAAGACAAAGTGAAAAAAAGCATGGGAGCCTGGATGGGTAACACTCTTTCTATTGGTGGCAGATTAATCAAGATTGATGCCTGCTTATCCAACATTGCTGTGTATCAGATGTCCATGAGGCTACTACATAGAACCAATATTGAAAATATCTCAAGGCCCATCAGGACTTTCTTTTGGGCTGGAGCTGCAGACAAGAAGAAGTACCACTTTGTCAAATGGAGATGGATTTGTAAACCCAGGAGTAAGGGTGGTCTGGGAGTGAAAGATCTGTACAAATTCAATATCAGCCTGATGTGTAAGTGGTGGTGGAAACTGGAAAAGGATGAAGGACCTTGGCAAGATTTCATGAGGAAAAAATATCTGGGGAATACTCGCATCTATTTCACCAAGCACAGAAAAAGTGACTCTCCACTGTGGTCAGACATGCTTCATATCAGAGAGATCTATCTATGTGGAAGGAGGATGATTGTTGGAAATGGCTGTAGGACCAGCTTCTGGGGTGATGCCTGGTGTGGTCACACCCCTCTGAAAGACAAATTTCCTGAATTATTTGATATATGTAATGAACAGAAAATCACAGTGGCAGCAGCAGCAAATATGGGTTGGAGACTCTCTTTTAGACGATGGCTACATAATGGGTTGATGGAGATTTGGTGTGGCCTTGTCAGTATTCTGCAGCAGATTACCTTGACTGATGCAATTGACAGGCCTAGCTGGAAGTGGACAAAAAATGGTCAATTCTCTGTCAGAAGTGTCTACAAGAAGCTTTGCAGCAATGGCATGGACAGATCCTTCAAGCATCTCTGGAAGAGTAAAATCCCTCTGAAAATAAAAATCTGGTTATGGCTTATTTGGCACAATGCCATAGCAACTAAAGATAATCTTTTGAAAAGGAACTGGACTGGCAGTCCATCCTGTTTGTTCTGCTTTACACATGAAACTATCCTGCACCTTTTCTTTACCTGTACTGCAGCAAAATTCCTGTGGAGCATGGTGGGGACAGCTGTTGGAGCCTGTAACCGACCGGGGTCCTTTGCGCAATACTTTTGGTGGATGCCAAATCATTCCAATGTTAGCCGCAATGTTCAAATTGCTGGTCTAGCAGCTATTTGCTGGGCTATATGGAAAGCACGTAATAAGGCCTGTTTTGAGAAAATTTATCCAAATAATCCTGTTGATCTAATATATCACACTGTGGTGTTTATGAAATACTGGGCAGGTGCTCATTCCACAGAGGAAGCTGCGCAGCTGAACCGTGGTGCCGATGCTCTCCTTTCTCTGGCTGCTGGGACGCTGAACAGAAGGAGTGGGGATACTGGCGCGAGCAATGTTCCTCGCCTGCTGAATCGACAAGATGATGACATGGATGTGGATGGAGATAAAGAAGACGATGATGCGGGCAACCTGGACGATTAGACGTGCTGCCCTGATGTGGATGAAAAGATACTCCTCATGCTTTTGCTGTTGGTGTCGTTTGTTTTGGCCTCCTGGGAAAGTCTTTCAGCTTTTGGCAGATGTAAAAAAGTGTGCTCTGATGTTAACTTCGCTTAGTGGTGATGGGTTTAGTGGTTTCTGCTGGCTTGCCATACTGTGAGACTGCTGTTCTCCAGTAGTTGGTTTGGAGTCTGTATATAGTCGTTTGGGTAGAAAGGCTTAGGTTGAACAAAGACTCTGGCATGTATTTTCGTTATCCAAAAGGTAATGAAAATCGATCCCCTTCGGGGTGGGTCGCTTGGAAAAAAAAAATTGACTGTTGATTTTATTTAACGTGGAGAATGATATGTGCACGTGCTGCTTACTAGTACAAAGTAAAGCTCCGCACTCATTCAATCGATCAGTATGACAAAAAGAAAGTTCCAAACAGATGGAAATCATGAATTCGAGCTCGTAAGTTGGTTAAGCCTCCGGAATCGTGGAGCTAAACAACTATCGATGACTGAAACACATAAGGAGCACAGCAAAAGGACCATCGCTTGCATATATACAGTCACAAAGCTGAACAGAATACTGATAAGGTGTACATGTCGTCCTGGATGGCTCACACTGATTATGACGGAAAAAAGTGGAATCCATTTTGATGATCCCACCAGATCACTCTCCTCCCCAGAACCTAGCAATTCAGAGGGACAGGATCAGCAGAGGAACAGGGCATAGGGGATTACCTGGCCGCGCACTGCCGGTTGGTCTCGCCGTCCGCCGCCGGGAGTGAGAAGGCGAAGGTGGGTTCAGGAGGCTGGAGGCGGTCAGTGAAAGGGAGCGGGTTATCTGATATGAAATCGATCCAGAGGAAACTCAAGGGAAATTAGAGCGTCTCTATCACACCCCACGTATTGCCCCAATTCGGGTAATAACCGTTTGTATGAGATTTTGGGCAGAAAAATAGACAACCTAACTTAGTATATTCGCCAAAACCATATTTTTTTGCAGGGTCGGTAAACGTAGCCTCCCAACCCGCAAAAGAACGGATTCCAGAGCCGAACCGAGGGCGATCCTTATCCCGTGTGAGGTGTTGGTGCGAAGGTAATTTCATCCACTCGTGTACATTTCACCTCGCACCCTTGCTAGTTTCCCCGCCGCTTCCGCGTGTCGCCGTAGACCCCAGCCGCGTTCTTGCTCCCCCGCCCGAGTCTAGCCGCTAGAAAATTAAACACGCCCACCGCCCCGCCACGCCAGTCCCGCACTCGCGGGAGGCTGTCCGCCGCCCAATTGGCCGGATCTCGCTCGTGGTCGGAGCCACCATTGATTCCGGATGGAGCTCGAGCGCGCCGGCGTGGTAGGCTTTCTACCCCATCACTCGTGTGTACGCGGAGCTCCACGCGCCTCCACGAATTAAAGATACGGTTCTAAACCGGTGTTATGATAGTCTCATGAGTTGAGCTATGGTCGACTATGGTTTAGAGCGTGCAATCAAATGAAGAGTTCTCTATGTACCTTAAGATGTTATGATAGAGCATGAGGAGATACAAGTTTGACCAAGACTAAGAGTGAAGCATAAAGATTGTACAACTTTGGATCATATGATCTTGTGGTTGGGTAAACCGTGTCAATTATGCTTTGTGACTAACCCATCATATATGTGTGCTTGTGTTGTCTATGTGGGTTAGATATCTCGAGAACCAATGCTTGAAGCTCGTCGTCCATTCGATGATAATGGACTTATGAAAGTGTCCTTCAAGGAAATATTTCCCATAGTGATGTATGAGGGAACAATCATGAGTCTTCACAAAGCACCAATGATCAAGTAAGGCATTCCGGCTTGAATGGAGCTTGAAGAGTTGTCATCAATATCAAGCTGGGTGCGCAAGACAAAGGTATGGCCTTGCTAGGTTTCTATTTTACCGGCCACAAGGTGGTTGTTGGGAGGCCGGATTATAGGATAGATAGCCGAACTATCAAGAGGGGCTTTCGGTTTGGTAACTTGATCGAATCGTCTTAGGGAGCTCAATCCATTGCATATGTTGCATCCCTATTCTTGTTGCTGCTTGGTGTTTCTCCGTGTGAGGTTCTTGATATTGTCGCTAGCTTTTCAACAAGCCCAAACTTAATCGAGAACGGAATTCGTATACATTTTCTATTGCGTTTTCGAGGTTGGAGGTTTTATCGGTTCTTCGTTGTGGAAGGTTTCATTTCTACCAGTTTTTACATTTAATGTCTTGCTCCTTCCTGGATTTATATTCTCCATTATGTATATCTTGTTATTAGCTTTTCAAAAAGCCGAAATTTGCTAAAATCGAAGTCCGGACGCAAAAGTTATCACTGTTTTGTAAGCATAGTTTTCTGTCAGCGGTACGGTCGGCAGCATCGGGCCTGGCGCCGGTTTGGTCTCCGCTGGAACGCTGCCAGGCCTGGTGCCAGCTCCCTTGCCGGGCCCCATGCCACTGACCGCCGAAAGGGGTATACAAGAGTTGTTCTGACGTGCAGCCCGGTATGTCGGCCCTAACGCCGGTTCGTCCAGCGTACAACCCGGCATGACGGCCCTGGTGCTGGTTTGTTCAGTGTATAGCCCGTCACTGCTTACTTTCTGCCGGTCTGCCTCCCAAGAAACCACCCAAACGACTAGTGTTCTTCCTTGGACTATAAATAGCCTTTCTTCCTCTTTTAGGAGATAAGGTCAACCATTACACTTGCTCTCTCTCTCTGACTCCATTGTTGAACCTCAAAAGCTTGCTTCCTCTCCATCCATGTCATGATTCTTGCATATTTTTGAGGGATTTGAAAGAGCAGATCTAGATCTACAACTTCACCAATTATTTCCTCCTCTAAGTGAGGGCAACCCTTGGGATCTAGATGTTGGATTCATTTGTTGTTTTCCTCATTTGTTCTTCCTCTCTAGTTCCTCCATAGCATTAGTTGCTTTGGTGGGATTCGAGTGTAAAGGATTTGAACAAGCTTGGTGTTCTTGCTTTTGCATACTTGCATAAGTATTGAGCTCTCCATTATGATTAATTCGAGTAAGAGACCATGAGCTTATTACTCTCGGATGGGTTACCACCTAGTTGGCTTGACAGTTGGTGCTCCGGTAATCTCTTCGTGAAAGATTGTGAAGAGGCACAGGCTTCTCCTTCGTTGAGGTTGTGAAGTGGTTGTGGACTTTGCCATCTCCGGAGTAGAGGAAAAGCTAATCATAAGGGAAAGACCTTTGTCCTTCGTGGTATTAGCTTGGAGAAGAAGGTGAGCCTTCGTGCCATTCGGCAGACCTTCGTGGTAGCCCCAATCTCCAACGTCACGTACCTCATTTCGTGTGGGGAACACGGGAATACATCTTCATCTCCGCGTGTCTCGGTTATCTCTATACTCGAGTTTACTTTTCTTGTGATAACCATTGTGCTTGAAGTACTTATATATTGCTATCACGTGTGATCATATATCTTGTGCCTATCTTGTTTAGCTTTAGTTGTTGTTGTTGCACTTAGTTGAGCCTAGGATATTTAGATTTTATGCTTGTAAAATAAAATTTAGTTTAATTCCGTATTCTTACATGTCAAATCCGTAACACTGTGTTTAGATGTTGGAAAACTGGCCTGGAATTGGTTATCTGGAATTTGTAGCCCGCTTTGACAAGTTTAGACTAGTCATGGAATTAAACCGCCGAAACACAAAAACTTTCTGAGCGCACCCTCCCGCGAGTGCTCTGCGGCCTCTTCCAATTCCGAAGTCGCACGCTCGGAAAGGCGTGGAAAATCTCCCGCAAGCCCCGTACCGCTTTGTATCTTCCGAACATAGAACGCCTCGCAAGCTTTGTTGCTCGATTACCGAGAAAAGGCAGCAGAGTCAGCTGCCGCCCTTGACCCTGCAACCACCCGCCGGCGCCGGCGAGGGCGGTAAGACCTCGTCCTCTAGCCTCCTCTCTCCCTTCCTGGCCTCCTCTCTCCATTCCCCTCCTCCTCTCTCCATTCCCGGGTTCCTTGGATGTTGTGGCCACTAACCCTAGATCCATGGCAGGGCCTGGGGATGATTGACGACGGCGGGGGGATGCAAACGGCGGGAGGGTATCGGCGGCCACTCCCCTGGCCATCCCAAACCAGCCTCTCCCTGTCCTCTTTTTTCCATTTTCTCTTTCTAGCTTCCTCCATGAATCTATGTTTTGTTGACCCTTTTTTTATCCAAACACATCATTAAAGTGCATATACTCCGAATAATTATCTATGTTGCAATTTTCGTTGGTACTTATATATTTGGTGACATATGTGTTGTTCTTGTGTCTTATTTATATTATTTTAATATTATAATGTGTGAAAAATAATATGTAAACATTGTACTATATACATGCTATTTTTATTGAGGTACACAAGTTTATTTTGTCTAAATTCAAGAAAACATCCAATTATATGGGTTGTACATCCAAACAGGAATTGGAATTGGTCACTGGCCTCTGATTCCAACAGAAAATTTTAAACGCACCCAAACAACAAAATTGGAATTGAAATCCATTTCCTTTCCATCCTGGATTTGGAATTCCTTTTCCAATTCAATTCCAGGCTAGTTTTCCAACATTCAAACACAGTGTAATAGTTTTTAAAATGCTCATCCCCTTTAGGCGACTTCTCGTCCTTTCAATTACAGGTCTTGTCAGATCCAACCAATATGGTTTCATCAAGAGTAGAACAATTCATGATTGTCTATCTTGGGATTTTGAATATTTGTTCCTTTGTCACAAATCAAAGAGGAAGATTGTTAGGATGGATTTTGAAAAAGCATTTGATTGGGTTGAGTGCTCTGCCATTTTTCTTATGCTTAGAATATATGGCTTTGGTGATAAGTGAATTGAATGGATTGAGGATATCCTTTCTTCAGCCACAGCATCAGTTATATTAAATGGAGTGCCCGCAAAAATCATCTTATGTGTGAGAGGTGTTGACAAGGTGACGCCCTTGTCACCCATATTATTTGTCTTTGCAACGGAGCTTCTTCAAGTGGTAATTAAGGAGGCATGCCAAAATGGTATGATCAGTCTTCCGTTGGAACATTCGTTTGGTCCGAAATTCCCAATATTACTGTATGTCGATGACATTTTGTTGATTACTGGCACAACTTCAAAATTAGAAACTACATGGATATTTTTTCTGCCTCCACTGGCCTACGAGTTAATTACGAAAAATCTCTCTGGTGCCTATCAACACACTCCAGTTGATATGGTCAATACGATTGCTCATGATTTTGGATGTAAAATTGAGAGTTTGTCATTCAACTATCTTGGCCTACCTCTCGGCACGAACTGTTAAAGGTACTGATAGGAGGCTACCTGGAATAAACTCGCTTCTTAGTTATGGATCAAGAGTGGTAGTTATTAAATCTATTGTCTCATGTATTTCCATTTTTTCTATGTGTGCACTTAAAATTCCTCTCGCCATTTTGGACCATGTTGAAAAGTGTGAGAGAGTTTTTCTTTGGTATGGCAATGAGATTGATAAGGTTGTAAAATGTTTGATAATCATCTCAATTGTTTCCTCACCGCTCTTTTGATAATCATCTTGATTGTTTCCTCCATTATTTCCTCGGAGCCGATATTTGGCCGGACCGCCGTGATCTGAAATCGGCGAAAAACGCCGTCTGTTTTGAATGTTTCTATTATGATCCTCCTCAGGCGACCTATGTCGCTTGTTGTTGACAACATCCTCTCCATCTGCCAAACGATTCGCTATCTCCATGAGTGCTGCTATTGTCTTTGGATTAGTCCTTCCCAAGTCCTCGATGAAATCCTTTCTTCGGATCCCACCGACAAAAGCATCTATCGCTCTTCGTCCAATTTCTGCCGAGTTTTGATAATATTCCACCTCTGTATGTACTCCTCATCGACTCATCATATTCTGTCGACAGGCTCTCAATTCATCTATTGACGCAGATTTCTTGCATGTGGACAAGAAATTCTTTACGAACAGGTCCTCGAATGTTTCTTAACTGTCGATAGACCCAGTGGTAGCTTCTTAATCCATGATTGAGCTGCGCCACTTAAATATACTTGGATACTTTGCATAGCCGTTGCCTTAGTTCCACCCGTCAGCATTGTCTCCAAGTAATCAACCAACCAATCCTCGGGATCTTGCAATCCGTCGAATTTCTTATAACTGTCAGGCAACTTGAAATCAGACGGACTCGCGTTTTACGGACTCGTCGAGTGAAACAGGGGAGTCCACACATATCTTCATCATCTACCTCAGGTGAATGCCGACGTTCTCTCCTCTCATGTCGCGCCTGTCACCGTGTTTGCGCTGGTGTCTCTTGCCGACGTTCTTGGGGGTTCTTGCACTGCCACTATAGGTCGTGGACTATTTTGCCTTGCAGCACCTTCGGGAGGTGTGCTTGTACCCGCAAACGATGTCCGACACGCGTGAAGCACACGTCCTTGGGAACCCCAAGTGGAAGGTGTGATGCGTATAGAAGCAAGTTTCCTCGATGAAATCAAGGTTATCGAACCAGTAGGAGTCAAGGAACACGTGAAGGTTGTTGGTGGAGGAGTGAGTGCGGCGCAACACCGATGAAACCGCGTCAACGTGGAACCTGCACAACACAATCAAGATACTTTGCCCCAACGTAATGTGAGGTTGTCAATCTCACCGGCTTGCTGAAAACAAAGGATTAAACGTATAGTGTGGATGATGATGTTTGTTTGCAAAGAACAAGAACAATGATTGCAGAGATTGTATTCAGATGTAAAAGAATGGACCGGGGTCCACAGTTCACTAGTGGTGTCTCTCCAATAACATAAATAACATGCTGGGTGAACAAATTACAAAGTGGGCAATTGACAAATAAAGATTCAATACATATCATGGTGATCACTATGAGATTTAATCAGGCATTACGACAAAGAACATAGACCGCTATCCAATGCATCTATGCCTAAATAGTCCACCTTCAGTTAGCATCCGCACCCTTCCAATATTAAGTTGCAAACAATGTACAATTGCATTAAGTATGGTGCGTAATGTAATCAACACAAATGTCCTTAGACAAAGCATTGATGTTTATCCCTACTAGCAACATCACATCCACAACCTTAGAACTTTCTGTCACTGTCCTAGATTCAATGGAGGCATGAACCAACTATCGAGCATAAATACCCATTCTTGGAGTTACAAGTATCAACTTGGCCAGAGCCTCTACTAGCAACGGAGAGCATGCAAGAACATAAACAACACATATATGATAGATTGATAATCAACTTGACATAATATTCTATATTCATCGGATCCCACCAAACACAACATGTAACATTACAAATAGATGATCTTGATCATGTTAGGCAGCTCACAAGATCTAAACATGATAGCACAAGAGGAGAAGACAACCATCTAGCTACTGCTATGGACCCATAGTCCAAGGATGAACTACTCACGCATCAATCCGAGGCGGGCATGATGATGTAGAGCCCTCCTATGATGATTCCCCTCTCTAGGTGCCGAGGCGATCTCCGAATCCCGAGATGGGATTGGCGGCGGCGGCCTCTGGAAGTATTTCCGTATCGTGGCTCTCGCAATAGGGTTTTCGCGATGGAGGCTTTAAGGTGGAAGGGCAACGCAGGGGGCGCCCGAGGGCCCACACCATAGGGCGGCGGCCCCCTTGGCCGCGGTTCATGGTGGCGGCGCCGTCTCCTCGTATCACTTTCTGAAGCTTCGTGGAAAAATAAGACCCTAGGCGTTGATTTCGTCCAATTCGAGAATATTTCCGTAGGATTTAAACCAAAAAAAAAAAGAATCAGCGCTTCGGCATCTTGTTAATAGGTTAGTGCTTAAAATGCATAATAATGATGTAAAGTATGTATAAAACATGTGAGTATTGTTATAAAAGTAGCATGGAACATAAGAAATTATAGATACGTTGGAGACGTATCACTGTCCCCATAACTCCAATTCCTGCCAAAGCCATGTTATACAATGCCTCTCTTGGATCTCCTGCGGGTGGCCTGTTCGCCAGTATAAAGGCATGTGTCGCCATATATCCTGCTTCCGGGTTTTAGGGATAATGTTTCCTCTGTGTCGATCGACATGAAGGCTATGTCGAGGTTCTGATCGATGCTTCCTCTCCGCCGGTATGTTCTGCGAGATCTTCCCCTGTTACGGCATCTCTGGGTTGTCTCCCGGTTCCCGAATGTCGGCTCAGCTCAGCTCCTTCGCCGCTTGACGTAGAAGCGGTGGCTCTTCTCTTTTCGAGTCTTTCTTTTTTCGAGTTCCTCCTGCACGGCTAATTTATACTGGTACGCTTGTAGTTCTGCGATCACAGTGGTATTCATCGGCTCCGTGCCATTCATGGCTCTTGCCGCTCTATCCCAGGCTTCTTGCGGAGTTGCACCTTTTCTCTTGGTTCGGACCGATGTATTTGGTACCCAAACCTCGCATGAGATCGGCGGATCGACGTATGGATTTCCCAAATCATCGAAAGCCTCCGGTTTGGCTCGGCTCGCTTCCCCAATGACGTATACTTGGTGATGTGTCGAAGCTTGATTGTCATCGATATTGGTGACACCGTCGTATAGATCGGCGAAGACCTCACGAACAGAAGTAGATCGGTCGATGAAGTCGAAAGTATCGACACTGTCCGAGTCGCTGCTTATATTTGAGTCCGCAAACGACCCGACGGATGTTGTCGACAAAATCTCTTCATCGCCGGACTCGAACGATGACACCGATCCCGAGGAATCGGAACCAGCTGCAACCGATCTCGCCGAACCCGATATCGCGAGACAATGAGATCCCTCCTTCCCGACGCGGAAGTGGAACCTTTCGAACGCCATGTACATGGGCTCCTCCAGATACGCATATACATCCATACGGGAGGGTGGGTGAGGAACAAAATCGACTAGAGCGGTTTCAATGTTTACTCGATCCATCGCGTTGCTTGCTACCGAAGATGTTGATGATGTCGAACGTGCCATCGAGATCAGATCATTGTCGCCTCTAATTCCCACAGACAAAGCCAATTGACAAGGGATTAACTTGTCAATGCCTACAAGTTGTAGACTAGGGTTTAGTTGGAAGTGGAGGGCAAGTAGATCTCGAAGGTTTCGGAAAAGACTCGACGCTATGAAAACTAGGGTTGCGTAAAACAATGATTCGATCCTTCTTTGTCCCTCGACTCTCCCCTATATAGGAGGTGGAGTAGGGTTTCGTGATGTACAAGTTACGAGTTCGGAAGACTATCCGAGTCCGTCCCGTAATAGTTACAAGTCGATATTTCTAATACAACTATATCTTTCCAAACTATCTCTTGACTGGGCCTCCGGCCATAAAACTTCGTCGTGGCTCCAAGAAATTCCGGTACCATCTTCTAGGCCCATTGGGAATGCCTATGTCATCTAGTGCTTCTCCCAAACAAAGAATGTCACTCATCTGGAAAGAAGATTTTAGCCTAATTAACACATACGTAATAAATTATGTTCCAGGTCACACTTACTTTACTATATTTAAAAATACCGAGTATATCGTAGATGAGCACACATGAGCACCCGCGCACGAGCACGCTAGCCTAGTGAAAACCATAGTCACAAAGCATCAAAATTGACAAAAATACCACAAGTATCTTGATATCAACTGGAGTGTTGCCCCCACTGAGGTAATATTTCACACTAATGAGGCACACATGACATCAAACCTAAATCTTGGTTCACCATTTTGACCGATATTTTATAGCTTTGGTTGTTATAATGAGTCACTTAACTTCTTAAGCAATAATGGACAATAAAAAAAACTTAAGAAACAACGACTACGTACATACGTAGTATATGCACAATGTATACGATTTCATAAGTTCATCTCAAAAAAGTGTATGATTTGATTGGGACAGTTCATGCTACATACGTACTTACTCATCATGGTCTACTCCAAAGGTGTTTAGATCTACACAGTGACATGCACAAACATGGTCCAAAGTCATGAACAGATGTATACGTACGTTGCGTACCAATTGTCGAGAGACAGGTAACCCTATATCATCAGCATTCATAAAAATAGCCCAGCGTACACTGACGTACGGGGCCTACAGTATGATTGTCCCACAAGCCAGAGTCTACTTCTAGCCCGCTGCCGTAGCACACACTGAGAATATACCAGTAGGCAGTAGCAGCTAGCACCCTGGAATCCCCTGGGCTGGAGGCACGATATCCTACTACAGCTACTATATGGCCGCCCCTGCCTGACTGGTATGATGTGTGTGTACTGAGCTGGTGTGGTGCAAGAGAATCTGGAGCTCGGCCAAGAGCTCCCGACAAAACCCACTTCACCAATCAGCTTGCTTTACCGTGTCTGTGTGTGCGTGCAATCGTGTGGTAGGAGTTGGCAGCTAGTAGTTAGCGCATCTCTAACGGGTCGACGCATTTCGGACGTCCGAAATATCCAATTGTGTTCGTTTGCGTTTCGCGGAGCGGCCTAGGGTGACCGTTTGCGTCGGTACCTTCGACGGTGCGGACGCATTTTTTTAGCGGGACAGCGTCAAGCTCGTTAATGGCGTTTTATGTCCCGTCGAGATTGCCGCGGCGAAACTGTTCCCGCGCGACGACGGTCGTTTCGCACGAGCCCAATACATTGGCAAGTTTCGCCGCGTGCGCGGCGCGGAAACGATCTGCCATTAAAGCCATTCTCGCCTGGTGGCTATTTATGGTGGACACCGCGTGGGTGCACACCTCAAGCAAAACCCATCATCCATCCATGGCCGACCACAACCTTAGTTGGGAGCACGTTGTTCGAATGTGCCGCCACCTCCACTCGGAGGAAGACGAGGAGGAAGCCGCCGGGCGTTGAGGCCGGCAGGAGGACCTGGAGGCGGCGGTGACGGAGGCGAGGCGGGAGAGCGCGCGGAAGGGCGCCTCGCGGCGACCAGCAGGAGATCACCAATGCCATGGTCGAGCTCGCTGACGCCAGGGCGGAGCTCGCGGAGGCGCTGGCCGATGGCGGCCCTCCAGCGCGCTCTGGTCCCACCAGTGGGGCCGTCATCCACGACACGACGACGACGCCCGTGCCCGCCGCTCGAGTGCGCCGATGACTAGTTCGTTGGTCGGGTCCTTCGAGACCTCGGCCGGGGCGCCAGCCGCCGTCGGGCTTGGTTGGCGGAGGAGGAAGCCCACAGCATGCGATCGCCATGGCTCGGGGTTAATGTACATGCTCCGACTGGACTCGCTCCGGCGGAGGGCCCATCTCCCGGCGTGCATGAGAACCGGGAGCTGGCGGGCGCATCGCGCGTGACGCAGCGGTAGCGGAGGCTAGGGAGAAGTGGCCGCTCGTGCAACAGGTTGGGGTGCGGCGGCGCCGACGCAGGAGGCCAACCTATGGCGGGGACACTCATGTGGACCCTCCGGCCGAGGCCCCCGAACACCGCAAGTGAGGGGTGCCAACTGCGGCGGTCTGAGCGTGAGGAAGCGTCGCTTCGGACGTAGGCGCCTCCGCACGATTAGGCCGCATGAGTAACCGAGGTGTAGGCCGCGCGATGGCGAGTAGGTACATTGTAGTTTTAGGTTAACTTGACTAACCATCTCTAAAGATGGTCCTTTTTTCCAATCGATAGTAATGAAAACATATTTTGCTTACTCTATCGCTGCCGCGATACATTAACGCGACATAACACTTTGCGTCCATGAGACGACCGACGTATATTTGGGCCAGTTTGCGTCTCCGCGGACGGCTGGTCACTTTACCCGTTGCGAGACCCAGATTCATCGACGGCCACTAACAACCGTCACTAAGCGTCCGTTTATCGCGTGTTAGAGATGCCCAGGAAATCTCCAGCGCGATAAGGCGAACGATTGCGACCTGGCCGTGACTGAAATCGCGCCTGGTCCATCAATGCATAATGCAAAAGTGCCGTTCGCTACGTGACGCATCCTGGCCAAACATGCCTGATTGCGTTCTGCTGGCTCATGTGACGCAGTGTTCACGTCGCCGTTCGCCAAGCAAGGCAGCACCCAGCGATGAGGCTCTTCTCAACGCCCCGACCGGCGCCATTAACGTCGGCAGCTTCACGCCCGTTATGGTGATGTCACGCCGAGCGCGATCCCACCTCCGCCAACCACGCAATGGCGACGCCACGCCGCGGCCACCGCATGCCTCCGGCCTATATAAAGAGCGCTCTTTCCTCATCCACTCCTCCAAAGAACCCCTAGCGCCAAAGCTCCACCGTAGCGCCGCCTAGTGTTCTCGCGTGATGCTGGACCCGCGAGGAAGTCCATGGTCCGGTGGTCGCAGCGGTCGGGCCGCGCCTGGCGCCCCGGGACGGCAGGCCGCAGCGTGCAGCACGGGCCAACGCCGCCGTCGATGCGCCTCTTCGCTTTGCGGAGGACCGCGCTTGAGTTCCTCCTCCGCATCGACGACGACCCGCCCAGGCGGCCTCCCGGATGTCGCGGTTTGATGGCGAGCCGCTGATTATCTACGGAGGCCAGGCCGCACTTCTGGCCCGGTTGGAGGTCCTGCTCGACGGGCAGGCAAGATGTACCGCACACCGGTGTGGGGCCCGTGACCCGTTCCGAGCCCGACACTCACCTTCGGGAGGGACGGCAGATGATCGTCAAGGTATTCGATGACACCTCGCCGGCACACCCTGAATCCGCCTTAATAAGTTAGAACTTAGAGTGTTCTTTCTTTGCGTCAATGCGGCTACGGGCAGACGAAGCCAGAGAGGGAAGGTTTATGTCCTGTTCTTCCTCGGTAGAACCAACAAGGCACCGTCATGCCTCCCGCTGGATTTTCCATTGGTTGACTGGTGTGCCCTAATCGTTCTTTCTTGGCAGCGAACATAATGAAATCAACACAACTGGCTTTTTATTTTTAAAATATTTATCTTTGTGTCAACCATGGTTCAAACTATGTATTAGTTTGTGTAAACCATGTTCCAAACTATGTATTAGTTTGTGTAAAATAATTTTCCAATTTGTAATATTTGGAACTATGTTCAAATGGAAAAGAGAAAAACAAAAAAAAACAAAACATGTCGAGCCGCAGGAGCCATCCCAAGACGCAAACGGACGCGCAGACGAAAACGGTCATTTCAGCGTCCGCTGCGCAACGCAAAGAGACGCGCGCGGACAATAAAATGGGTCGCGCCGCTGGAGATACCCTTAGCCCTGTTTGGAAAATGGTGTTTCGCTTTCTATTTCCCCCATGTAGTCTCTATCTTCGTGGCGAAACCTCACAGGGACTACAGTACGAGAGAGAGTCATGACTCTTGAGCCATAGCTCATAGACATGATGAAGCAGAGAGAAGCTTAGCTTGGCACATCACTCATGAGCCATGAGAGCAGTAGAAGTGCATGATGAAGCAGGGAGCAGCTTGAGACATTCTTTATTTCTTTTGCATGCAATTGGTCGCTTTGGGAGGTGCTGCTTAGACTATGAGATTGCATGCTAGCATAGGCTAAGCACTAGGCCAACACTTTGATTAGTACTTATACTATATAAAAACCATGGAAAGACACTGAGATTGCAGTGTGTTGGTCTAAGCTAGGTAGCTAGCTAGGCATGGCATGGCATTTCTCAAAAGCTACATCTCCTTTAGTCCCTCCCCTTGGGAAGTATCCTGGTGTCCTTTCCTCTTTGCTTTTACTCACTTTATGGTAAGAATCGGCACGCAGCTGCAGGACAAGAGAGCAAGCTAGCAACCATGGATGGATCGATGGAGCTGTTGCGGACTTGTGGTAGAGAAAGCATCATCCCTGGCTCACTGCTGCTCCTCTATAAATCCAGCCTCACCCCCGTGCTCCTTCCACCATCCTCCACACCCGTGCACAGTTCTCCAATTACTCCCCAAGTTAACCTAGCTCTATCTTTGTCTCTCCGGTCGTCGTCGTCGTAGTAGTAGCTGCCTGCCTGCCTCCTTGTCTTTGCTTCATGTGTGTCTTGCATACCCATCAAGATCTAGCTTTGTTTCTCCCACTAATCACTACTCACTACTACTCTCCACCTATGTAGAAAGAGAGAGGGACATGAATAATCCATTTGGTTTCCTTGGCCTTTCTTTCTGAACTATTTGCCTATTTGGTGAACGAGATAGAGGTTTGATGATCGATCTAATCAAGATTGTGCTGTGCCTGGCTCCCTGTATGCCACACATGTAGCCCAACCCAAGAATGTGGTTGCCTGCTGTGGGTGGCGTGCAAGGTGCCAAGCATGCATGTATGTGTATGATCTTTCATTCGATTTTTCTCATTGGTTATTTGATGTGTTTTCATCCCATACATCCTTTTGATCAGCATCTCGATGTTGCTGCAGTTACAGGTCGATGGAAAATGCTTCAGGTCTTCTCCTCTCGTAGCTAGTGATTAACATGGTCCGAAGAAACCAGCGAGGTTAATTATGAACTTATGGTGTTTATCTTGTGATGAACTTTAGCACATTACTACTGTGTGAAATGTTACTGTAGCATATGCTTGATTTGATGCAAATGCTTAGCAGGCATGATTAATATATAGCTAGATATGCATGATATATTCCTTTCTGCCCCCTCCCCTTTTGCTTCATTCCTATGTCTATGGATGCATGCTTTGAGCAATCTGCGGTGTTTCAATTTGCTTTCTTTCATCCAAAATTTTGCTTTTTGTTGATGAAAGTAACATTTACATACTTTTAGGAATTGTGCTAAAAATTTCGTAAGATACAAGCAATTAGCTAGGAACAAGCAAGGTTCAGTAGCCATTGCACATATTATGTGTACCCAGAAATTGGCTAGCAAGAGCTTTTGCCCTTTCACTTGGTCATTTTAATTCAAGTGTGCGCTTATTTCCCCTTTCAGAAAATGTTTCCCCAATGTGCATATCATATGCTCGCGTTTGCCCGATTTCTTATAAGAGGTCGTTTCTCTACAGCAAACTGAATCTATAAAATTGGATATTGATGTGTTTTTGTTAAAAGGCTTTGAAGTGCATGAAAATGCAGAAGCTCTAGCTCGTTAGGAGTTAAGTCTGAACTTCGAAGTTCTTAAAAAAAGGGCAATAATGCATTTATTTCTGTTTGAACATGCTGATTAAATTTTCCTTCTAAAGTGACATTATTACTATCACTTGGTACCTAGTAGTATAATTTGCCTTGTCGTTGGATAAGCTTACATTAGCGGGAAGTTTTTTTTTTCAAAATGGGAAGAAAACCCTAGCCTCTGCATTTATTGATGCACACAACTTTATTTATTGCAGCATTCTTAATTTCAGCGTTTAAAGCTCATGGGTAAAAGAGAGTGTAGATAAAAATCAACCAGCGAAAAATAAACAGAACAAGTCTCCTATGCATCATGTAGTCGTCTTGTAAGCCGCCAACCAGCCCGATTGAAGATATCCCGTGCAACCATCTCCAGACGGGTACACCAGAAACCATATAAGTACGTTACGCTTCGGTAGTAGGTAAGACCACTTGTGGATCCAATGCGTAGCCATGCGGGTAACCTATAAAAGATGAGCAATTCCTTTCTTGTTAAAGATGATATAATTTCTGCAGTTCTATAAAGACCATATAATAGCACAAGTTCCTACTCAAATCCGTGCCTTGGTATCTTTATCTATCCCACTCAACCAATTTTCGAACATATTCGTACAATTTGTTGGTGGTGCAATATTAAAAGTAAAGTAAACTATTCTCCAAACAAGACGAGCAAAGGGACATAGAAAGAATAAATGGTTGATCGATTCCTCTTAGTCACTTCTTACAACCATTCAATTAAGTTTTGACAAATTATCTTTAGTGAGAATGACTATTCTACGAAGGAACCACATAAAGATCTTAATCTTTAATGGTACCTTGAGCTTCCAAATGTATTTTCTTAAATGGACCGTATCTCCATTCATAAAATAAGCGTACATAGATTTGACAGTGAGCGTCCCAGAAGTAGTAAGTTTCCGCACAAACTTGTCGTCATCACTAGATAAAATAACGAGCATAAGCCGCTGAACCAAAAGTATCCATATCTCCCACTTATTTTATGAAGGAGTCCTCCTAAACTCAATACGCAACGGGTTATTTGCTAACACATCGGACACCAAGACGTTTCTTCGGCAAACAATGTTATATAGCAACGGATATTGTTTAGCAAGGAGCGCCTTTCAACCAACTGTCTTCCCAAAACCTTGTTTTTTTAACAAATGCCAAAACCTTGCTGATTGACCATTGCCAAACACAAAGGATCCCCTCTAAAAAGAAATCATTCTTAACTCTCATTAGACCCTTCCAAAATTGAGAAAATCCAATCTTTCCAAAACCCCTTTGGATATCTCTAAGAAGAATAACATAAACATCGGCAGACTTGTGAGAACGGAATTTGTGAGGACAAGTCGATCTCCATATGAGAGTAGCTTAACTTGGTAGCACCCAAGTTTCTTTCCAAACCGGTTTTCAAATGGGTTCCATTCCTTATTCACAATCACCTATAATGAATCGGAATTCCTAGATATTTAAAAGGCAAAGAACCAGACTCACAACCGAAAATGTGTTTGTACTGATTTTCTAAATTCTTTGCTTTCCCAAAACAGAAGATCTCACTTTCATGGAAATTAATTTTCAACCTAGACAACTGCTCAAAGATACATATAAGATCAACTTCATGTTTACGGCCTTCTGAAGATCATGTTCAATGAAGAGAACTGCACTCTGTAGTTCGTACCCTACTCAAGAGTCCAGAAAGACAATATTCTGTGTCGGAGGGTCTTGTACATTCCCAAAATAAAGCTTCTTTATGTATTTAATTTAACCAGATATATGTACGCATGTATGCATGCTATATATGCACGCAAGCAAAACATTTCAACTCAGTAGCGTTTAATTTGTACAATTGGTTTCATCCATTTCAACTATTACCTCCGTTTTCATATTAGTTATCGTAGATCTGTATAGAGTGTATCACCAGTATGCAGCATCCTGCACGGAACAGAGTCTGTAATAAACCTCAAGTGGCTCTTATCTTGTTTTGAACAAATATCAGGGATGATGATCAATTTTCATAAGTGTAATTTAGTTCCTATTAATGTTGAACCTGAGGAGGAACAAATTTATGCTCAAATGGGTTGAAAACTTGAAGATTTTCCTCTAAAATATTTGGGAGCGCCTTTACAATGTAAAAATTAAGGAAAGACGATCTCCATCTTGTCACCGATAATGTAATAAAAAAGAAGGGGGCTGGAGGGGCAAATTATTGTCTTATAAGGCTAAGTTAATTCTTATTAAACCATGCTTATCTAGCATCCCAACCTATCTATTGAGTATTATTAAGTTTCCAAAATAGGCTATTTCCAACTGTGAGATAGCACATTGCTTCTGGGACAACTATGAAGGTCACCATAAGTATCACTTAGAGCAAATTGGGGGCTCTTAAATCAGAAGATTGAATATGGTGGGCTTGGTATCCCTAGTTTGGCTAAGCTGAATTTGTGCTTGCTGGCATCTTGGGTGAAAAGGTATCATCTGACTGACAACAAGCTGGTGAATTTTTTTATTGATCATAAGTATAAAACCATGAACCAAATTTGTTTGTATACCCTGTTGTTGGTGTTTCTCCTTTTTGGAAAGGGGTGATTTGGGAAGCTAGGAAAACTAAATTAGTGTATCAGTGGAAAGTGAGAAATGGGAGAAAGATCAAATTCTAGGAGGATCACTGGTTTGACAATTGTTGCCTAGCCCGTACAATTCTTGGATTTGTATATAATTTGCCAATCAGCAGAATGTTTCTGAGATGTGGGATGGTACCCAACTTAGAATTACTTTTAGGAGGTGTTTTGATCAGTACCTCTTGATGTGATGGTCTGATCTGCATATTACAGAATCTATCATCCTTCACGCTGGAAATTTGATTCTAAAGGATTGTGTTGGATGAGATCCTTCTATTACGTAGTTAACTTTAGGGGAGTGGAGCCAGTGCATATCCCCTCTGTGTGCAAGATGCATGTTCCACCTAGGTTACAAGCCTTCCTATGGTCACTTTTAAAAAAAAAGTTGCTAACTACTTAGCCATTCATTTTAATAAATCCAATGGATCAAAAGTGTTTATACTGGTGCATAAAACTGGACCAGTATGATTTCTACTGGTTGCCTGGAGAGGCAAAATCCCGCACGTTCTGAAGGAGACCAAAAGGAGGCCCGTCCAAACTAGAGCCCACTGATATCGTACCTGTATGTAGTCGGAAAAAAAATTCTAAATAGCTGTATTTGATCCTCATGTCCTCTCGATGGTACCAGTCGGCGACACTGCGTACGACACGGTCCTCGCAGAGCTCGGCACGCGGGCACAAGCTTGTCTCCGGCGGGCAGGCATGAACTCCGGGATGGAGGCGATGTGCTTTTACGGCGGCCTGACAGACGGACTGATGTCCGGGGAGAGGCGCTGCTGCAGCATCCTCAAGGAAGGAATTGGGCGCCGGATCTCCCTGCTACCAGCGCAGGGGACTTGGGCTCGTGGTGCCCCCTACCTCGGCCAGCACGCGCGCGGACGCGGCAGCCGAGCGCGATGGATATATGCATTTTAACTCAAAACTGAACTGAATCTCCCTGGACGATTCGATGTTCCAGTGGTAAAGAAGTCAGGGCAATACCGGCTCGCATTTCAATTTGAGCACCACCTGCTGGTTCACGATGATCGCGTTGGTCATCCACATGGCCACATGGTATGTGTGCGTTTGGTCCGGTACCCGTTGTTGATGCAGAATTACAGATGCGTCAATGCAGGATGCTGGGATGGATCAAGCTGCACGCTCTGGCTGCATGGCTCAATGGCTGCATGGTGCTGACGATGGTCTGGACCTGCCTGCTGCCACAGGGACCCTTGGTGCGTATGTACTTGCAGTAGTCGTGGAAGGTGACGGTGCCCTTCTGCTACATGGACGGCGACTGCAAGCGAACGAGCTCACTGGCCGACGCGATGGGGAGGTCTCCACGAGGGTCGTAGATGGTGCGCCGTCCAGGCCTTTTGTCCCGGCGCAGTCTGGAGCCGGGACAAATAGGCCGGCTATGTCGCCCCGAAATCACCGAGAAGCTACGGGGTCTTTTGTCGTGGTTTTTTAAGGCCTTGTGTTCTGGTTGGAGGCTCCAACCGGGACAAAAGGGTCAGAGGCCTTTTGCGGCCTGCTGGCAGCCCTTGTCCTGGCTGGAGACACGAGCCGGGACATAAAGTCCAACCGTTCGTTCCCGCACGGAAACAGATTCGTCTCGCCATTACTGCACATGAAAAACAGAGCACGATCCAAGTTGCATCGCCGCCGGCGCCATTTGGCTGACCTTTTCACCTCCCTCCCCTATATACATGTCTTGTTCTTTCTTAGATCTCCATAGCCACCAAAACTGCAATATTAGCCACATCTCTCTCCCAAAAAAGAGCCTGGCCGGCGCCGGCCTCTTTCTCCCGCGTCCTGGCCGGCCCTCTCTCGAGTCTCTCATGGATCCAAAAATGTTGAAGCTCGTGCGCGCCCTCGACTTCCCTCGATCTGAAGTCTACTACGATGTCATTGAAAAGATGAATTTCAAGGTCACGTACACCCTCCGAGCGAAGAGGGTGGAGAGGTGGACCCGTGCCGTCAAGAGGGATTTCCTCGACGCCGCGGAAATCAAGGTTGGCTTTTCCATGGCTTTTGTTATCAAAGATGTAGCAAAGAAGCATTTCTTAGAAGGTGCTTAAAATTTAGAGATATCATCAAGCATCCAAAATCCCAATGGAAACTTTTTTCTGTGTTTCAAGGTCGTGGGCTCGGACTGCGAATTCACCGACCCTCGCGAGGGTAGAGCTAGTCAACGCGTCGCCGTCCTTCAACTCTCCGTCGCGCAAGAGACTTTGGTCTTCCAAATTGTTCATGCAGATGAAGTGCCACAACTTCACATCGATTTCCTTGCGGACAAGAACATCTGATTCTGTGGCGCGGCAATCCACAATGATGTGAATATGTTGCTTACCTACTGAATTATTCGTATTCCGTCTGTGATCAACCTCCAGCAGATCCACCGAAACCCTGTCCCAAATAAGCAGACTCCGAGTTTGTATGATTTGGAAAATTATTATATTGGAACGGGTCTCGAGCAGAAGAAGAAGTTTAATAAGAAGAACAAGCCGCCGAAGACCTCCAAGGAATTAGCAGAAGAAGAGGCATTGTTTTTGGATGGGGCGATTTTCCCTTGAGCCATAAGCAACTGCAGTATGCCGCTCTCGACGCTCGTCTCGGCTTCGAGTTGGGTAGGAGACATTTCCGGACACTTAGCTACAATAGCTAGTTGGATCGCCTCGAACTTAATATTTATGAGTAGATGCATGGTGGTGTGGTGTGTGGTGTCTTGTGTGTCTTCTATGTATGAACATATGAATCGTCGCGATCAATATATTAAATATTTCTATTATATTGTTATTTATATTCCTCATGTTTTTTTAATAATAATGGACATATTATTTGTCCAAATGGGATTTCAGATTCAAAGATATTAACTATGCCATATTATATGAATAATGGATATGTTATTTAAATTCCTCACATACTATACTTTTTTTTACCCTACCTAAACACTTCAGAATGATCTCATATTTTATAGGTGCATACGTTATGAAAAGTTGTAGTAGTGGTTAAAATTCCAGCTCAATCGGAGTTACATAAAAAAAAATGAAAAATGAAACAGTGAGCAGATTTCAGCAATTCCTTAGACCCGATCCGTTTCCACCCCTACTTGTATCCCAGATTATACAGACTTGTGCAGACTTGTGCAGATAGTCTCTGGCTTCCTTAGATCATGGAATTAAGGTCGTGAAATTCTTACAGAACATCCGTAAATTATTGACCAAAATCATCATGACTGGCTCACACGAACCCCGTCACATCCATGCAAGAAACCATATGCCCTCAAACCTTAGAAATACATAATTAGCAGCGCTGACTCGATGGGTTCAACTTTCTCCACCACTTTATTTGGCCATATTATATGAATAATTCATATATTATTTGATAATAATATTAATAAATGAATAAAAACAAAATTATGTTATATTCAAATTCCTCACACTTTTCTAATAGTTATGCATATATTATTTGTCCACTTGCGGTTTAAAGATTTAAAGATATTAATTATTTGGCCATATTATATGAATAATGCATATATTATTTGATAATAATATTAATAAATTAATAAAAACAAAATTATTTCATATTCGAATTCCTCGCACTTTTCTAATAGTTATGCATATATTGTCCACTTGCGATTTAAAGATATTAATTATTTAGCCATATTATATGTATAATGCATATATTATTTGATAATAATATTAATAAATGAATAGAAACAAAATTATTTCATATTCAAATTCCTCACACTTTTCTAATAGATATGCATATATTATTTTTCCACTTGCGTTTTAAAGATTTAAAGATATTAATTATTTGGCCATATTATGTGAATAATGCATATATTATTTGATAATAATATTAATAAATGAATAAAAACAAAATTATTTCATATTCACTCATGTGCTAGTTTATAGTGTGATGCAGCCATTTCTGCATACATGCATGCATCGCCAAGGACCATGGACCAGTACTCCAATGGCAGCAGTGCAGTGTTACTACTAAAGATTCACCTTTACAAGGAGAGCTGCCACTCGGACCTGGCCACAAGAGAGAGAGAGAGAAGAGAAGGTATACTGGTGGTGATGGTGAGGGAAGAGGGGAGGAGGGCACTGCCATGACCCTCTGGCCATGTTGGAGTTTACCTTAGTGGTTTTGGAGGAGCACCTGGGTGGGTCCCCTTTTCTTCTTAACAGGGGTTTGCATTATGCAGCCTTTTTTTTTGAGGGAAATGCAGGCCTGTTAGACAAACATCATTGCAGCTGCTTGCTTGATTGGTAGAACACCTGCTAGGGTGTTGGAGTTGGAGGTCTGTGAGACATAAGACATTGTATCAGTTTCTGGATTGTGCAAAATTACAATGAAGCTGAAAATATAGATGAACAGTGTACAGGAAAAAGGAGATGATGGCAACTGATTATCACAAGATGTGCTTTGCATCACAGAACAGTACTACATGGCAACAGCTGGGTGACAAAACTTGTAAATTTCCCATTGATGAATTGTAAGTGAAGTGGGTAACCAGCTCATCTAGATTTTGATACACATCCAGGAAAACAGATAATACGTCAGTTTCTGAGCTGTCCGAATTCTACTGAAGCTGGAACTAGATGCAATAGTGTACATGGAACAAAAGGAGATAATGTAAACTGATCATCACAAGATGTGCTTTGCATCACACTATCATATGGCAACAGTTGGGGAACATGACTTTGAAATAACCAAATTATACTGAAGCTGATATCAGACGCAAATATTGCACAGAAAAGAAGAGATAACGGAAACTGATCATCACAAGATGAGTTGTGCATCACAGTACAGTATTATATGGGAACAGTTGGGAACATGAGGTATTTGCCATAAACACAACCAACAAACAGTATGTACATGTAAAAATGTGCAATGGTACTGTGTCATCAACCTAGTATCATACACACAAACAAATAAATTCATGGACTTCTTTGATCCAACAATGTCTTTTACACTACAAATGAAGTGAATCTATACACCAGCAAGAAAATTTCTGGAAAAAAGGTATTAGGCTATGCTACTTGTCCACATGGTCTTCATATTTCTGACCAACCTCTGATCACTCACGATCAGATATTGCGGTGAATGTTATGGAGCATCGTGTTGTCTCTTGAGACAACAAAGGAGAATTCTGTGCCATGATGGTGGATATCAGCTTGGAGGATGGAGCGAAAGCTAAGTTATTTTCTCTCCTCATGCTCCTGATCTTAAGGTCCATGAAGTCGCTAATTGTAGCTGGCTTGCTTATATTCCCAGAGTCAACATCCTTTTCGCCTGTTAGCATCTCGACGACGGCTGACATAGTGGGTCGATGCCTTGTGACATCTTGTGTACACAAAAGCCCAATTATCAGGAACCTGCAGGCTTGTACAACATCCAAGTCATCGCCCAAAGAACTGTCTATGATTTTCTCCAAATCTCCTCGTTCATAATACATCCATGTCTGCAATAGGAGAACCCCATTGGTGACTTCCGGAAACTGTAGCAGCAAAAACATAAGTTCATAATTAGAAGATTTGCTCCCTAGCATACTGCATAAAATTAGGATTGTATGCTGCGTTAATAACGTCAGACTCCTGGTTAGTGTCTACACAAGCTCTAAGGCTTGGTTTACAACTTCACATCTCATCGGATTCACAATCAAAACAATGTACAGCAAGTTATCTACTGTAGCACATCGTGTGCCGAGCCAGACAGCTACAAGATCCAAACTACCAACACCATCCGTTTCAATCGCTGATGACTATCTTGTATTTTAACAATGCGAATATTTAGGCTTTCAATCAGAAAATGGTAATTGCCGAAGAAAAAATGTAGAAAAAGGGTAGCAGCTAATGTGCATCGTAATGGTAATAATTTTCATATTGTAGTACTAATTTAATAAATGAAAATTTGAGATGGCACAGCTAACATTCTGAAATGCAAGAATGGCATGCATAGACAGTAGACCTCATATAGGAATTAAAGACCGCTTTTATGCGCACCAAATTAAAGAAGTACGATTATCAACTGGAATACAATTTGGCTCATAGGTGTAGATGCACCCATTGCCCAAAAAGCATATTTCAAACTGTCTAAAAATTCTGAGAAAAATATCTGGGAGTACATCTAGACATTCCAAGTTCACACACAAAGAATTGCAAAGAAATGACATTTTTTGTGGCCTATGTAAAAAACACAATTTTTGGTGCTCCAAAATAGCTTTTCAAGAGACAATTTTTTTTTGTCTTTTTTACACAGAACACACAAAATATCTTCTTTTCGCAAAACTTCGTAAGTGAACATAAAATGTCCAGATGCACACCTGAGAATTTTTTTAGGAATTCTTTAACATTATGAAATAAAATTAAAATGCAATTTTCTTAATAATATAAGAAATTTAGCTTTTAGTCAAAACAGCATGTCCCATTATCAACCACTAAAATAATATCACAAAATAACGTAAGCCTAGAAATATAAGAAATTTAACTTTTTAGCAATAAGGAATGGCGAAACAAGAGAAACAAATATGGTACTGTATTTTTTCTAACCTTTTCAAGAAGCATCTGGTCTTCATAGGATAGTCTTGTACTCGTGTTTGATCTCCCACTAACTATTTCTAGAAGTAGAACACCAAAGCTATAAACATCTGATTTCCGTGTTACTTGTCCTCGAATGGCATACTCGGGAGCCAAGTAACCTCTGTCAAGTAACACTGAGTAAGTAATGCCACAAGTTTATCAGGCCATAGTTATTAATTATGAATAACTATGTCACTATTTGGTTGTTCAATTGAATTGCCTTAGATTCTCTCTGAAATAGTGGTTGCATCATATGTGAAAGGGATTCTTTTGGGACTAAATATTATACGAATCATCCAACAACTTGAAAAGCATATTATAAGCACTAGCTTCCAAAGGTACAAAAGATAAAATGATGAAAATAAACATGCACTGTGGATGGTAGAATTCCATAGGACAAAGTTCACTTACAATGTTCCTGCAACCCGCGTGCTAATATGTGATGCATTTGGAGGTAGAAGCTTTGCTAAACCGAAATCAGAAATTTTGGGAGTGAGATCCTTATCAAGAAGTATATTGCTTGCTTTGATATCGCGGTGAACAATGTGGGGATTGACAGTGTCATGGAGGTATGCTAATCCCCGGGCGATACCAATGCAAATATTTACTCTACTTCTCCAATTGAACTGGATGTTGCTGCGGCCAGAACCTAATAAGAAATAAAAAGAGAAAATCTAAGAAACGTAAGAATATCTAGACCTTATATAGCAAATATGTGAACTGAAAACATTACTGTGGAAAGGATTTAAGTAACCAAGAATTACCTAGAAGTGTTTGTGCAAGGCTATTGTTTTCGAGATAATTGTAGACAAGGATCCTCTTGTTTCCTTCCACACAATAGCCATAAAGGCTGACAAGATTACCATGAGATATGTTGGAAATTGCCATAAGTTCGTTCATAAACTCCTTTAGTCCTTGTCTTGACTCTACAGATAACACCTTGGCAGCAATAAGTTTTCCATTCTTTAGCCGGCCCTGCACCATTATATTATCAAACTTTAAACACATGTACTTTTGTTCCCTTAGAATTTCAAGGTCTTAATAATTGAAGGTTATGCATATTACCTTATACACTGATCCAAAACCCCCTTCACCAATCTTATTGGATGGGTTAAAATTTTCTGTTGCTCTTACTATCTCCTTATAAGTGTATCTTGTTGTATTAGTACCAGAAGGGATGTCTGTACAAAATCGGTAAAATTATTAAGATATGGAACATATCAAGGGAGAAGGCAACCATATCTGTTCCACAGAAGTGTGTAGAGTGCAGTCTGCAAGAGATATGTACCTTCATTATGCTCAGAAATTTGTTGGCGTGTTGCCCACTTATTGCGAAAGATAGAACAACAATCCATTGCTTCAACTCTCGAACTATATATGCCCCGCAGCTGCCAGTCCAAAAAAATATGCTTGCACTTACAATAGGCACACAAACATTTCCTCAGCCTTAAACAACTGTCATCATATCCTGAAAAGAAAGAATGACACTTGTGGTTACAACCAAGAGAACTATACTGAATGAGTCTACAGTAGCCACCAATTACTGTGGACCATCGTGTTCAACTAGTTGTCGGTCTGTGGGGCTCCTAGTTTAGCTAGATGGTTTGAGTTCGTTGCACTGGTTTCTGGCCAGTTTTTTTCCTAATTAACTTGGTAACTCTAGTATTTCTTGTATAGAGATTTGAAGAGCTCCCGTGTTTTGGGATTTGTCGGGAAAAAACTGTGGATGGTATCAGTCTAATACTCCAGCATCGAGTATGAGTAAGTATTATTTGGTTAGTAAGTAGTAACTATTTGCAGAACAAATCATGCACATTCTGTCTTGCAAAAACATAGTGCAAATCCTACTTCCGCAAGAAGGACCTCCCATTGCACTTCCACATTTGCAACCAGCAGCTAAATCAGGGACTATTTTCTTATAGATTAACTACTCGCTCTTCCTTTTTTGCAGAGAAGAGCAGAATCGCTGATGTATGAGTTTTTTTTATCAGGGAAGCATACCCAGCTTCTAGATGACCAGCTGAAAGCAACTAGCTAACCTATACCGGACTACAAATAAGACTAGGTCAACTATAATAACATAACTACTTTTTTCGAAGCGTGGTGCATTATGGGTTTTTGTCTATCAGTATCCCAGCCTGCGACGGCTGCTCTAAATTTTATATTCTAACCACTTGCTTAATGAATGAGCTGAGCCTTTTCCATATAGTCCTTTATTAATTGACATTTCGGAATTTTCTATTCAGCGAGATGTCATTCTTGGATACCAGTTGGAAAGTCTCCTAGTATTTTCAGGTCAAAAAATATGTCATTCTTGGACAGGCACCACCTGGTGGATGATTGCCATCAAGATGGCCAACTAATGTCAGCAAAAAATGGTAATGTCTTTGTCTGGACAAAGATGATTGTATACTCTAGCTACCTCTGCTACCAGTAAGACAAATCTATGGTTGACCTGATACACGCAATAATTTAATGCATGATTATTGCGAAAAGGTTCCACCCCGTCATCTGTGATTCACACAGCCTACACATTTCAGCTGTCCAATATTAATTCTTGACCCCTAATCTGCGTTCACACAGCCTCTACATTTCAGCTGTACAACACACGCAATAATCTAGGGGGGAACGAGATCCGGTGACATGCCATGGGCATGTCACCGATGAACAGTAACCGTAACATGCGCCTAGTTTTTTGCCGTTGGATTAAAAATCGTCGGTAAGATGAAAATGAACAGGACGTGCTACACTGTATATGCTACAGTGCGTGAACTACAGGAACACCCACAGTGTATATGCTACAGTGCTTGTGCTACAGGATTGACTCGCTACAGTACGCCATCTGGTTCGCTCATTTTCGATCCAACGGCCCAAAGTGCATGTCACGGTACTGTTCATCGGTGACATGCCATGGGTACTTTTCTATTCAGTGTACGGTTACTAGGCGCATGTTACGGTTACTGTTCATGGCCACAGTAACCGTAACATGCGCCTACTGTACCTTTTTTTCCGCTTGGAATGGATGTAAAATTGGCATGGCCACAGGTATTTAGTGTTGAATAAATATATCTGTTAGACTAGTTAACTTTAGATAACGTATTTGTGTTGACGGTTTCATCTAGCAAGGTTGTTAGGTATTTTATCCGGTTGTTTTGGTTATAAACTTATGACACGGTCTGCGCGTTGAACCACATTTTCAGGATTGCCTGGACAACACGTTCTGATCATGGGGATGGCATGATCAGGTCAGTAACGCGGCGATCGCGCGGCATGCTTGCTTGCCCTTGGAATAAAAGGAGAAACCGAAAAAGCAGCAAGCTGCACGCTGCGCAAAAACATTGTGTGAGTTTATCGTGAGATGGAGTGTGAGGTAGACGATGAATTGCAGGTGCTGGCATTCGGGTAGCTCAAGTTGAACAAAATACCGGTAAGCACACCAATTCTACTGCATCCAACCCAAGTGGGGCCTTAATTAACGTAAACCGATCAAAACCGTTAAACGAGTGTAATATTGTCAACTATCGCACAGGGCAAGGTAGGAAACTGCAATTTTCATCAGCGGGCAGGGGAGTCGTACGTACGAGCACAAAAAAAGGTGTTTTCTATTCAGCGAGATGTCACTTTTAGATACAGTAGGAAACTTCCTACTGTTTTGAGGTGAAAAAGAAAAGGTGTCATTCTTGGACAGACGTCACTTTGTGGATGATTGCCATCCAAGACGGTCAGCTAATTTTCGATAAAGGACGCTTTTTTACTCAAAGAGTTTTAAGATTACACCTTGCATCTGCATAACTGAGATACCCACACCGCCGGTCGAATCCAAACGTATCAAAAAGACACGCTCAGCAAATGTCAGCGAAAGATGTTGATGCCTTTGTGTCGACAAAGATGATTTTATAGTCTTAGCTAGCAATAAGACAAATCTATGGTTCAACTAATGTATCCCACACGCAATAATTGAATGCATGAAAGGTCCGCCATTCATCCCAGCCCCATCATCCGCGTTCACACAGCCCTCCGCATTTCAGCTATCACACAGAGAAACAGAACTGCAATATCTATCAGTGCTAGCCGTAGTAGGAGCGCAATCCAAGCCGACCTCCGTCCCACGATTTCCTCCCAAATCTCACTCTGATGAACCAACCAAAGCTAGAAAAAAAAAGCAGCCTAGACGATCCCCTCTAACCCTTGTTGGGGTCGTTCGTGAAGCAGAATCAAGATGGCAGGCAGAGAAGTAGCAAACTGACCTGATTGATTAGCTGGCGGCTCAACCCGGAGCAGCCGACGGAAGAAGACGCGGCGCAGGCCGGCGGCTCTAGCGAGGCACCGAAACAGGTGTCCAAATTCGCGTCGAAAGCCCGGCCGCCACCACTGAAGAACCTCTTGAGCTGGCTGCAATCTGGCGGAGTCTACGAAACGAGCGGCGAGCGTTCGAGGGGAGAGGAGGAGGATGAGGATGCGGGTGGGAAATGGCGGCGTTGGGTGGACTGTGGCGGGTAAAGGTTCCAACGGCGGTACTAATTGACTTCTTGGCTGCCGCGGGTTACGCGGAAGGGAGGAAGGAGGAAGAGACCGGGCACGTGGGCGACTCTCCAAGTCGCGATGAGAATTGAGAGCCGGCTGGACCGGTCAAACCAACAAAGCCGTGTTGCGTGTCTCTGTCTGGCTCGGGTGTGGACGGGACCGGACGACGCTACTGCACAGTCCGGTCGGGCTCGACTCGCGCGCGTACTCACCGTCACTGTTTACTCGCTGCTCGGAACCTAAGAGTCAGCTTGACTCGACTCGACTCGCGTACAAACAAACATTTCAAAAGAAAATACTGTATATGCAAACAACGTTACTTCCTCATTTTTCTTGCGACGACGAGGAGTAGCGAGTCGGTGTCACAAACAGGAAAAGAAAGGAGCATGCACGAAAAGCGAGGGTACATACACGGGGCACACACATAAAACGTTTCTTGGTGACGGGTCCAAGGAAACTAACATCTCTTCTCTGTAGATAATCACGCCAGCAAACGGAATCACGACCCACAGTAACTAACCAAAGAAATCAGGGCACTAAAGTAGAGCCTAGTTGATATACTTCGTATATAGTATCTTATCGACGACACCGGTGATCGGCGAAGTTTCCATGTTGTGTGTGTTCGGCCGCCGGCCATCACATGCTGTTGGGATATGGAGTACCTTTTTATCTGACACCTAAAATTGACGTAGAGGTTCACACATACGTACCTATACTCAGCCTATAAACGCACGCACCTACGAGCACCTTCGAAAACTGAGTCTAATTAAAAAACTGATTCTACGGGTTCTAAGATTGGCGAAGTCACCACGGGCGCCTCGACGTCAACGGAAACGCCGCCTCCCACGAAAAAAATATTCCACCTTTTAATGAGACACTAAAGTGTATCAAATTTAGGATTTTAACCCTGATGGGCTAGGGATTCTGTTGGCCTCCTAAGTCCTAACCATCGAAACATAGGTTGATTCTCTTGAGACGTGGATTACTACTACTTTTGTTATGACGGAAATAGAGACCGTGGTATTGTACTCGCCCTTATCAAATTAATCGACGTGTATTTATCTACATTAGCAAACAAAACATTCGATCAGGTGTAATTAAAGAGACGAAGCCAAAAAAAAAAGTTCTCCATTTCCTCCTGAAGTTTGCTTGTGTTCTCTCTTCTTTTCTAAAACGAGACAAAATCCTTGCCCCAATCTATTAATTATTAACAAAGAAAAAATTATGCAGTTAATTTACAAAAACAGTGCAAAAACCAACTCAAACATACCAAAGTGAAAAGCCCGAAGATTCTCCCAACACACAACAACCACGGTCCTTGCGCTACAACAAAACCCTCCCATGACATTTGGATTTTGTCCCACAGCCGGCTCGTGCAATTATAGGCCAAATATTTCAATCAGAAAAGTGGTGCCAAAGATTGTACCAAAATGACAATGTTCTGATTTGCTCGTTAATGTATCAATATTTTTTTTCTTTCAAAATGGAACCCCTATGTTCTGCATCAAAATGATGCACACATATTTATTTATTAGTATTAATGTAGCAATTGTTGTGTGAGTGGAGCAAACGACATGTCAATGTCAATATGTCATGGCCGGCCTCGAACTAGCATGGTATGTGATAATCTAGGGCAGCCATGGCCAAAAACTCTATGACACCCTTTATCATTTTTTTTTAAATAACCATGTGACATAGTATCGCCATAGATAAACACGATTATTATCTATGAGAGAGTGATCTATTCAATTTATCTAGACATTGAGATAGATTAAACATGCTCGCGTCATTCCGAGGGGCGGCTTGGGCGAAACCCTAGCCGCCGCCCCCATCCATTCTCCTGCCACCATCACAGGAAGCCGGCGGGTAAAGCTCCTCCTAGTAGTGTGCCAGGCTCTTATCTCCAAGCGACTTGTTGCGGGGGTTTCTTGGTCCTCAAATGGTGCTATCTCTAGCCGGAGCTTCACAGTGGCCGTGGACTGCGCGGCTCATCCGGCGGAGAAGGACACCGGGGCGGTGGCCTCGGACTTTTTCATCGACCTTGACGATCGTCGTGGCTGGCTCATGTCCGCGTGGTAGGGGTGGTGGTGGTTTCCTTTTCGGAAAAAAATAATCTGAACTTAAGTTTTTGGGGTACTGTGTTAAAGAAGATGCTCTGACCAGATCCTGAATGGACGGGGGTATGTAATATAGGCAACCGATTGATTTTGTACAGCTTGTACAGACCCCGCGCTGTCGATCTCCATCTCTTCCGCGTCTCGGTCTTCGACTCGGCTACTGAACCTGCGCGGCGTCCCTCTAGTCCTGCCGGTGCCGGTGCCGGAGCCCTCTCCATTGATCCGCGTGTCCCAGAGCTGTAGCCCTGCTCCGGCCGCTGCCGTCATCGGCCGTGCCTTCACTGTGGTGCCTACCCGCCATTCCTGACCGTGCCCAAGCGTTCCTGGTGAGCACCCTGCTTATTTCGCCCCCTCCCGCGGTCCCGCCCTCTCTCTCCCTCGCTGAGCACCGCCGCATGCCGCTGCAAAAGCTCGCCTCCAGCCAGCTTCTGATCACCCCGGCACCTCGCACCGCTCCCAATCGGCTGATAGCTCCACGACATCTGGAGCACGCCAGGAAGTGTCCACGGCCTTCGCTCTAGGAAGTGGCCGGCGTACCACGTTTGCATATCTTCCGCAATCACTACTGCAAGTGCACAGGTTTGGCCTCTCTTTCTGAGCTCTTTTCAGCAATTGGCATTATAGACAGACGGTCAATACATTACCTTCCCCTTTGTTCAGGGTAAACAAGCAGATCGGCTCCGCAGCTTACATCGAAGACCCAGGTCCTAGACTGACTCCCAAGGTAATTTGTCCTCTATTCTAGTAATAGGTATACTCAAGAGTAAATCTAATCGATTCATGCCTAACAAAATTCCAATTGCTGAAGTTAGGGATTAATTAACCAATTGGGGATCAATTTATTTTATCCAATTTCATTATATATGAATAGTACAAAAAGGCTGAACACATTCTCATCTAGACCAACGTCATCTTAGAAACTTTCCATCATCACAATCCATGAACTCCGACTAGTCTATGCAAGACTACAAATAAAATTAGATAGAATCGGAATAGTAACACTTAGCAACAACAAGATAATCCTCGTGCTGCTTAGTGGTAAGTTGTATTCTCGTCGGTGCATTCATTCACTCTTTTTTTCTTTTCTTTGTATTGTTCTTGTTGTTGTCCTCAGACTCTTAGCCTCCTGTCCGCGTGAGGGTCGCTGAAGCCATGGATCCGACGGAAGCCCTTCCAGACAACGCGCTCGCCAACATCCTCCGCCGACTCCCTGTCCGCGACCTCGCCGTCTCCCGTTGCGTGCGAAAGGCATGGTGCGCCGTAGTCAATGTCCATCGGCTCTTGCTCCCGCACGTCCTCCCACGCTCGGTGTGCGGCCTCTTCGTCAACTATATCGACTACGAGCGTCCGCGATTCTTCGCCCGCCCCTCGATGGAGCTTCCAGCCATCAACGGCGATCTTGGCTACTTGCCTGGCTACAACACGGGTCATCATCAAATCGTGGATCACTGCAACGGCCTCCTTATCTATGGTACTGAGTGGACGACGGAGTTCTTCGTGACTAACCCTGCCACGAGACGGTGGGAGAGCCTTCCACGCCTTGATGCACAGAACTACAACACATACCTCGTGTTTGATCCTACTGTATCACCGCACTATGAGGTGTTCGCGATTCCAATGGTGCCCGAGAAAATTATCCCAGTCAAGAAGCCTTCCAATTCTGAAGAGCTAAGTCAATTCTCAGGACCATATTGCCTCAATGAGTTGTTCTTGTTACTGGAAGATACACCACCAGTCAAGGATTTGGAAGAGGAGTACGAAGATGGACCATCGGAATTGTCATCTCAAGAAACCATTGAAGAGGAAACAATTGAAGAGGACGACTTACTGGCGATATCCGCACTTTCACCAACTGAGTGTACAGGCAAGCAAGACGATCCAGAAGCAGAATGGCCACCATCCTCATGGATGCTAGACGTGTTCTCATCTAGTACAAAACAATGGCAAAAGAGGTTATTTGTCCGTCAAGGTGAGGCTTTGGAGACAGTGGCCACTGTGCGACTAGATAGGTTGAACCCAACAGAATGGGGGCCGAGGTGGCGCTATAGTGTGTACTGGGAAGGAGCACTCTATGTGCATTGTCGTGGTGCATTTGTGGTGAGGTATACATCACAAAGGCTTACAAACCGTCCTTCTGAATTCTGGCATTAGTGGTGGCTTTAACACGTGAATTGTTCTGCACAAACATTGCATGAGAAAATGTTCTTAAACATATTCTTTTTATTTTGCAGGTTGTTGCTACAAGATGGTAAGTACCAACTAGTGAAAACACCAATAAATATTGAGGAAAGCCAACATGCAGAACCTTATTTAGGGAAATCGGAAAAGGGGATTTACTTTGCAACAGTTCACTGTCACTCTGAACTTCGGGTTTGGATTTTCAATGTATCAGGTGGTCAGATATCTTGGGAGTTGAAGCATCACATTGATCTTAATCCACAGACAATGATATACCAGCCTAAGGTGATTAATGAAACTTGGTTCTTATATGGTGATAATGATGAAGATGGAACCAATAAAATCCTCGGGCGTGAGAATTGTGAATGGAACTCCGATGACGACAACATTCTCAATATTGATGATGATTATGAATTTTCCAACAGCTATTATTCTTTCCTTGGATTTCACCCCTATAAAGAGATTGTTTTCTTAGAGGTATCATCATTTAGAGGAGTGGCTTATCATCTGAATAGCTCAAAAGTCCATTACCTGGGCAAATTCCGCCCAAAGGATTATTATCAGGGACATTCAAATGGCATATATGAAACATTTCCATACACCCCTTGCATGGTTGGGGAGCTTTCAGAATGTGGTTGAGATTATTCCTTTACTGCTTGGCTTGGGATTTGGTGGTTTGGGTGGAGGGTCGGAGGTAAAGAGTAAAGAGCCAAAAGTTTAACCAGACTGATGTTGGTTGGTTTTGTTTTAGTAAAGTGCTAGAACTACTTATAATTTTTTTTTTCGATATGGGAGCATAGCCCCGGCCTCTGCATCAATCGATGCACACAGCCCTTTCATTTATTTAAAAGATATTCAAAGTGCGTACTTATTACAATCATGCCGTATCTAAAGTCGAGACAAGAACCAACCAAACAAAGATGAAAAGTATACAAAAACTATCCATCTTCAATTCTTCTAATATGCCGCCATCCAGTAGCCTGGAAATAACAGTCCCGAGTGACCGTCGCTAGATGGTTGCATCCAGTAGCCATAATATCCCGCTGGTCCTCCGGAAGTAGGTATGCCCATACCTGTATCCAATGCACCGCACGAAGAATAACCTGCAAAAAATTGGTTCCCTTCTGTTTATTAAACACAATATCATTTCTACTAGTCCATATTGACCAACAAATTGCAGAAACACCAATACGAATACGTTCCTTGTCTTTCTTAGGCACTCCATTCAACCAATTACCGAACATATTAGTAATGTTGGATGGAGGAGGTATGTTATAAGAAAAGAAAACCATCCTCCAAATTAGTTTTGCGAACGGGCAGAAAATAAACAGATGGTCAATGTTCTCATTCTCATCACAGAAACAACATTTTTGACAACCTGTCCACTTTCTCTTTAGCAAATTATCCTTAGTTAACAACACCTTATTACTAAGGAACCACATAAAAATTTTAATCTTGAGCGGGATTTTGATCTTCCAAAGGTACTTGCGCAAAAATCTAGTATGTCCATTCATAAGATCCAAGTACATAGATTTAACTGAGAACACACCCGACTCTGTTAAGTTCCAAATAAACTTATCATTTTCATTAGTAAGATGCACAGACATTAAACGCTCACATAGATGCAGCCACTGATTCCACTTGTGTTCATTTAGAGATCTCCTAAAACCAATGTTAATAGGCACTTGCCTCAAAACCGTAGATACCAACACATTTTTTCTTTGGACAATATTATACAGAGACGGATATTGTTGCGCTAACGGCACATCACCCAACCATATATCTTCCCAAAACCGAATCCTCGACCCATCTCCTACCTTGAATTTGCCCCTCTTAAAAAACTCAGTCTTAACCCGCATTAATCCCTTCCAAAATGGGGATAATTAATCGCCATTTGTAAACTGCCTTCTGGGTCATTTTGTGAACGTGATCATCTTATAAGTACATTCATTATTTAGGAGGTGATCTCTTACTATTTATGCATTTTATTTAGCTAATTGATTCTTATTGTAGTACCAGGATATGTTCTTGTTTCATGTCTACGTTTCTTCACGCTCTTGTTCAGTTTTAAACATGCACAAGTAGATATGTGTGTGCCACTAGAATCTGAATCCTAGTCAAATTCTGCACCCCAATGAAATCTTTGGCGAAGTGTTGCTTATTTTTACTAGCCGGTATTAATTAATTGATTAGATTCAGCTGTGGGCTAAGGGCATCTCCAACCGGCGACCCAAACGGACGCGCGGGCCATCCGTTTTGCCGTTTGGGCACGAACACGCGGACAGCGGCCGCGTGTCCGCTTGTCGCACGCGGCGCCAACGCGCGACCCAAAGAGACGCCATGTGGTTCGTCTTCCTTGCGCGGCGCTAACCATGGGTCGACGGGACAGCCATGGCGGGCGGAACGCGCTGGAAAGTTCCCCGCACACACTGGTTCCCGCGCGCGTAAACGGCATTGGGCGCGCTCGCGCCCAAGTTTCCCGCCAGGCCGCGGCTATAAAAGACGGCGGCGGTCTCACATGACCGCATCACCATCCTCTCCTCCACCTTCTCCGGTGCCATGTCGCGCACCTTGCAGCCACGTGGCAAGTTTCCTCGCCGCCGGCCAGGTTCCCGCGGATGAGGAGGAGCGCGCGGACGCTGGGTCGCCGACGACGAGGCGTCTGCGTGCTGCCGAGGCAGCGGTAAAGAAGGCCGGCGACGCGGAGATGGTGGAGGCGGCCGCGGAACCGCCGAGACCGCGGCCGAGGTCTGGAGGAGGAGGGCGCCGCGGAGGCCCGCCGAGGAGGACCTCGCCCGGCGAACATCAACGCCGCCATCGAGAGCGTCTCGCCGACCTCACGCGCGTGACGAAGGAGCACGAGGCCACCGGCGGGCCGGCCGCCGCCGATCGACCTCCTCGCTATGCGAGCAGCCCGTCACCTCATCCAGATGCCCTCGCCCGAGCGGCGCGCCAGGAGGATCGGTCGGCGAGCGCCGCCGCAGCGCATGGCGCGCGGGAGAACCACGAGGCCTGTGCCCCGCCCGCGTCGCCGAGGCGCGCACCGCCGTGGAACGCGCGCCCGCAGGAGGGGATGCGAGCGATGATTCCGCCGCAGAGGCGGAGCGCCGGCGCCCGAGGTGCGGACGAGGGGAGGAGGATGGGCCATTAAGCCGCGCGCCACCCAACCCGTAGTCGGGTGGAATCTCACGCAGACAGCTGCCACGTGAAATCCACGGGACGGCAGCCCGAGAGTCGCGCGAGGCCGCGCCCTGCATTTATTTAGGATAGAAGTAGGAGCTAAAAAATTGTAATGGGTTCTTTTTAATGAAAAAAATTGTTTATGTCTATGACACGCTGAGGACAAGGGGCGACGCGAGCAGCATTTTCGTCAAGGTCATACGCAAACCGCCAAGATTTGGGTTTCTCGATCCACGCCATGGCATCCGTTTTAGGGATGGGTCCGCTAGCCAGGTTTTTGTCCCTGGACCATCCGACGCGCAGGGCGGATGGGTCGCCTTGAAGATGCCCTAACTGCTGCATACTCTGGCAACATTATTAATGAATCATGAAGTCGATTTCTTGGATGTCTACCCTGAATTGTTAAGTATGCAATTTGGCTTCAATGGTTCTGCACAAAGTGTGTGCAAAATTAGGAAAACGAAACTGCTACCCATACGACAGATGATCATACGATTTTGGTACGACATCTCATCCAACGCTAGTGCTGCATGCAACGGGCGTGATCAATGCTTCTTATGAATCGTCGTACCAAAATCGGACAAGTTTTGTCGCGTGTATAGCATCACTTAGGAAAACTACTGCGTGCACTGGGACAACTGCTTTCGTTCATCGCTGGAATTATGAAAGGAGCTAGCTAGCTAAACATTCTTACCTTCCACCGTGGATCGTTTTGCTTTTGTTCAGAACATGGAGCATCAGGCCTACGCGATGACTTTGTACATTATTACTAGAAAATTTGCCGCGGCGACGTGCCTTGTTTGTTAGACTGATTGCCATTGCATTCTAGAAGTACCGCAATATATAATCATCTGAAGTACATAAGTGCTGGTGGGGAAGGATTGATCAAAAAAACGTAGAAGTGGTACTCTAGCGGCACGGCAGAATTTTTCCTTAGCACACCTGGGTGATCGTGAAGCGGTGAAAAAAGAGGATAGTATGAACAAAAAAACACCGGATGATCGTAAGGTGATGGAAAAAAAGAGAGATAGTCTGACAAGGTGCACTAGTTGAAAGATGTGACGTATGAGGGAACAAGTTTTTCAGATATATCGAAAAAAGGCAGTAGTATTTTCGTCATCTAAAAGAGGCGGCGGATGGTTTATTTATTTCCGGAGTTGCTACAAAAGAAAATGCTAGTATTTTCTCCGGCCGAAAGAGGTAGCGAGTGATGGAGTATGTATGTCTTTCTGATTGTACCGTAGGACTATGTAATTGTACTTTTGACGGACAATGTACTAAGTATATTTTTTTGATGGCACAGTAGGACGACACAACATTATTTTCCCCGGAAAAAAGAGAAAACAGGAGGTGCACCAGTTGAAAGATGTGACGTATGAGGGAGCAAGTTTTCCAGAGATATCGAAAAAAGGCAGTAATATTTTCGTCATCTAAAAGAGTCGGTGGATGGTGGATTTATTTCCGGAGTTGCTACAAAAAAAATGGTAGTATTTTCTCCGGCTGAAAGAGGTTGCGTGTGATGGAGTAAGTATGTCTTTCTGATTGTACCGTAGGACTATGTAATTGTATTTTTGACGGAGAATGGACTAAGTATACTTTTTCGATGGTACTGTAGGAGGACACAACATTATTAGATTCCTCGAGTTCTAATGGTAGTAGTTTGTTGTCCCATAGGGGTGTTCGCGATCGAACACTCTCAGCGGGTTTCCTAATACTACTCCTGGTCATGATCCTTTTTTCCTTTTCCTTTACCTTTTAATTGTTTTTATAAAAAATGACTATTGTTTCCTTTAATCAATTAATGGAAAGGCCTGCGCTAGGAACCAGCCGGGATCAGCCGGGTTGATAGACGTTGGATACGACCATGTCTACACAAAACGATATGTCGCTTTCATCTCGAAAGATACTTTGTGAATTTGGCCATACGTTTCAGACGCTATGACGGAGAAATGCGTGAGCAATGACCAATCCCGACAACTCCAAAAAAATTGCATGATGCGCCCACACGGTAGAGCCCACAACCACGTTCACTTCTTTCTTCTCTATTTTTAACCGGTTTGTCTACTCTCTAGTCTCAAATGGGTAAGCTTATTCTTTTCTGAAGATTCTCTATTTATATCACATTTCTTTCTATTTTAAATTTGAAATAGAGGTTCTACCTTCATGTTCTAATTTTTCTATATCCATTACATGACATACCAAAAATAGTTTTAAAAATATGAGAACCCTTGGCGGTAAACATATCCAACAAACTTGGCTGACATATCCAACATTAAAAATTCATATGTAGCATAATGTGATTTTTAATTTTTCATTATCTCTCGGCCAATAGACCTAACAAATCCTTTCCAGCAAAACTCGAGAACATATCCAACATTATGAAAATCTGTATGTGGCATTTAAATAATCTCATTTTTTATCATCTTTTGTCAACAAACTTAAAAAAATGTCAACAAAACTCGCCAACGCACCCAACATTTTGAAAATTCATATGTAGCGTCGAAATAAAATCTCATTTTTCATCATCTATTTGAATATTTGTTCCAACAAAACTCCCGACGTATCAAACAGTACAAAAATTCTTATGTAGCAGCAAAATAAAATCTCATATTTCATCATCTATTTGTCAATAAACTAAAATATTTTTTCCAACAAAACTCGCCAACATATCCAACATTATGAAAATTCACATGTAGCTTTAAAGAAAATGTTATTTTTTGATCATCTCTTTGCCAACTCGTCCAAAATCATTTACAACAAAACTCGCATTTTTTTAGAAATGGGGGAACTCCCCGGCTTTGCATCCAAAGGATGCACACAGCCTTTTATTGCATCATCCAAAAATAGTAAATACTTGTGAATACAAAACAAACATAGGATCATGGATCTGCTAAAGTTGCGACATGAATCAACCATCTAAAAAAAGAGGACAAAGACGATCTAAGCATCTTGTAATCTATTAATATGCCGCCAACCACCCTGGTTGAAGATAGCCCGATCGACCGCCATCAAGCGAGTGCACCCAGAATTCATATGGGCCCGCTGGTCCTCGGGGAGTAGATGAGACCACATAGTTATCCAGTAAGTAGTTCGATGAATAGCCTGCAAAAATTGAGAAGAACCCGCACCGTTAAAAACAATATCGTTTTGACAATTCCAAATTGCCCAAAGTAAAGCGCAGACTCCTATACGAATCCGCTCTTTAACAACTTTGTCAATACCATTCAGCCACTTTCCTAACAAGTTTTTAATATTTGTTGGAGCAGGAATATTAAACGTGAAATAAATAACTCTCCACAACAAGGTTGCAAAAGGACACCTGATGAAAAGATGTTCTATAGATTCCTTAGAATCACAGAACACACATTTAGTACAGCCAGTCCACTTCTGGTTTGCCAAGTTGTCTTTAGTAAGTAAGACTTTCCGATTCAAAAACCACATGAAAATTCTGATTTTCAGTGGCACTTTTAATTTCCACAGGTATTTTTTCAAAAACCGAGTGTGTCCACTCATGAAATCAGTATAAAGAGATTTAACTGAAAACTTCCCAGAAGTTGTTAAGTTCCAACAAAAGATATCCGGCTGATCATTAAGTAGTACCTCCATCAAACGTTCTACTAAACTCAACCAATCTTCCCATGTTGAACCCCTTAAAATCCAATTGAAAGTAATATTCAGTGTTGGTTGATTAAGAACATCCGCGACCCTCACATTTCTATGAGCCACCTTGTTAAAAAGTACCGGATAGTGAACAGAAAGAGGAGAATTGCCAAGCCAAGAATCCTCCCAAAACCGCGTAGTCAGTCCATTGCCAACACTAAAAGATCCCCGTTGAAAGAACTCATCTTTCACACTTAGAATACCCTTCCAGAAGGGTGAATCCGTGGGTTTAGCTTGAACTTGGGACATGGTATGAGACCTAAGATATTTGTTATGCAACAACTCCTGCCACATACCTTGTTCATTAAGTAACTTGAAAAGCCATTTGCTTAACAAGCACTTGTTTTTAATATCTAAAACCTCAATCCCTAAGCCCCATTGATCCTTCGGTCTACAGAGAATGTTCCATTTTGTCAATCTATATTTTTTTTTAATTGATCGCTTTGCCAAAAGAAACGCGACCTATAGAAATCTAGTCTTTTCCATACCCCTTTGGGTATTGGAAAAAAGGATAATAGAAACATAGGTAAACTTGACAGAACGGAATTAATTAAAACAAGACGATCTCCATAAGATAGTATCTTTCCCAACCAACACCCTAATTTTTTCTCAAACTGATCCTCCACAGGTTTCCATTCTTTGTTTAAAAGTTTTCTATAGTGAATAGAAATTCCCAGATATTTAAATGGTAACGAGCCAACCTCACACCCAAAGATTTGTCGATAGTCTTGCTGTATATCCTTAGCTTTACCAAAGCAAAATATCTCACTCTTATGAAAGTTGATTTTCAGACCCGACAGTTGCTCAAACAAGCATAGAATAAGCTTCATATTAACAACTTTCTCTACATCATGCTCCATAAAAAGAATCGTGTCATCGGCATATTGTAGAATTGATACCCCACCTTCTACAAGGTGGTCTATCAATCCCCCGACTTGTCCATTCTCTTTCGTCCTTGCAATGAGAATAGCCAACATGTCCGCAACAATATTAAAAAGCATGGGCGAGAGGGGATCACCCTGTCGGAGACCTTCCAAAGTTTGAAAATAATGACCTATGTCATCATTCACTCTTATACCGACACTTCCCCCTTGAACAAACCTCGCCACCCAATCACACCACATAGGTGGAAAACCTTTCATACGCATAGCTTGCTGTAAAAATGCCAAATTCACCTTATCATAAGCCTTCTCAAAATCTATCTTAAAAATGATACCATCCATTTTTTTCCTATGAAGTTCATGGATGGTTTCGTGAAGCACAACAACTCCCTCTAAAATATTTCTTCCTGGAATAAACGCAAATTGTATTGGTCTAATTACCTTATACGCCAAAGCAGTCACTCTATTTGTGCCAACCTTAGTAAAAATCTTGAAACTAACATTCAACAAACAGATAGGCCTATATTGCTCTATTCTACTAGCATCTTCTTTTTTAGGGAGTAGTACACCAAAATTTAATTTAAATAGAGGCAAATCACTAGTCCGCAACTGCACAAACATGGCCATCAGAATCCTCCTTTATCACTTCCCAATTTTTTTGGTAAAACTCCGTTGGCAAGCCGTCTTGCCCGGGAGCTTTATTTCTCTCTATTTGCATTACCGCTTCCTTCACCTCATCCTCCGTAAATACCGCCGTTAGAAGTGATTGTTCTTCCCTACATGAGCTGGACTACCCGTATCAACCAAAAGAGGAGTATGATCCGATCCTGTACGAGTCAGGCACACGTACAGTTACTAAAGGAAACTTCTGTTCCCATTGAACATATGCTAAAATCCGATCTAACTTCTCATATGTAGGCGTATCTCGTCTGCTGGCCCAGGTAAACTCTCTACCTGAATTTTCCAACAGCTATTATTCTTTCCTTGGATTTCACCCCTATAAAGAGATTGTTTTCTTAGAGGTATCATCATTTAGAGGAGTGGCTTATCATCTGAATAGCTCAAAAGTCCATTACCTGGGCAAATTCCGCCCAAAGGATTATTATCAGGGACATTCAAATGGCATATATGAAACATTTCCATACACCCCTTGCATGGTTGGGGAGCTTTCAGAATGTGGTTGAGATTATTCCTTTACTGCTTGGCTTGGGATTTGGTGGTTTGGGTGGAGGGTCGGAGGTAAAGAGTAAAGAGCCAAAAGTTTAACCAGACTGATGTTGGTTGGTTTTGTTTTAGTAAAGTGCTAGAACTACTTATAATTAATCGCCATTTGTAAACTGCCTTCTGGGTCATTTTGTGAACGTGATCATCTTATAAGTACATTCATTATTTAGGAGGTGATCTCTTACTATTTATGCATTTTATTTAGCTAATTGATTCTTATTGTAGTACCAGGATATGTTCTTGTTTCATGTCTACGTTTCTTCACGCTCTTGTTCAGTTTTAAACATGCACAAGTAGATATGTGTGTGCCACTAGAATCTGAATCCTAGTCAAATTCTGCACCCCAATGAAATCTTTGGCGAAGTGTTGCTTATTTTTACTAGCCGGTATTAATTAATTGATTAGATTCAGCTGTGGGCTAAGGGCATCTCCAACGGGCGACCCAAACGGACGCCGGCCATCCGTTTTGGGCGTTTGGGTGGCCGCACGAACAGGGACAGCGGCCCGCGTCCGTGTCCGTTTGGTCGCACGCGCGCCCAACGCGACCCAAAGAGACGCCATGTGGTTTGTCTTCCTTGCGGCGCGCCATGGCAGGCCTCGACGGGACAGCCATGGTGGGCGGTGAACGCGGAAAGTTCCCGCGCACCAAGGTTCCCGCGCGCGCCAAAACGCCATTGGGGCGCGCCGCGCCCAAGTTTCCCGCCAGGCCGCCGGCTATAAAGACGGCGGCGGTCTCACACAGACCGCATCACCATCCTCTCCCTCCACCTTCCGCCATGCCGCGCACCTGCAGGCCACGTGGCCAAGCTTCCTCGCCGCCCGCCAGGTTCCCGCGACAGAGGAGGAGCGCGCGGACTCGCGGTGGGTCGCCGACACGAGGCGCTCGCTGCTGCCGAGGCAGGGGCGGAAGGCCGGCGACGCGAGAGAAGGAGGCGGCTGACGGCGGCACGAGACCGCAACGGCCGGTACGAGGCCGCGGAGGAGGCGGCCGCCGCGGAGGAGCCCGTCGACGAGGAGGACCTCGCGCTGGCGAACATCAACGCCGCCATCGAGGAGCGCCCGCCGACCTCACGCGCGTGACGAAGGAGCACGAGGCCACCGCGCCGGCCGGCGGCCGATGAGGCGACCTCCTCGCCATGCGAGCAGCCCGTCACCTCATCCAGATGCCCTCGCCCGAGCGGCGCGCCCGGGGAGGATGCTGAGTCGGCGGAGCGCGGCCGGCAAGAGCGCATGCACCGGCGCAGGAGAACCACGAGGCCCAGGCCCCGCCCGCGCGTCCGCCGGGAGGCGCGCACCGCCGTGGAACGCGCCGCCCTGCAGGAGGTGGAGCTATGCGGGAAGCGGATGATTTCGCCGCAGAGGCGGAGCGCGCCGCGCCCGGTGCGCGGACGGAAGGAGGAGGATGAAGGCCTCCGCCGGCCCCGCGCCGCCGCGCCACCCAACCCGTAGCCGGGTGGAATCCTCACGCGACAGGCGGCCGAGTGAAATCCACGGCCGCCCGAGAGAGCCGTCGTGGCCGGGAGCCGTACTGAAAAAGAGAGTAATGGAGCTTAATGAAAAAATTGTTTATGTCTATGACAAGTATTAGTCTAATATGGCGCAGCTTTCGCCCACGCACCCGGCCAAGATTTGGGCCGGGTTTGCGTCGATCCGGACGCCGCGGGCATCCGTTTTAGGGATGGGTCCGCGCTGGGCCAGGTTTTTATCCGGCTGGACCCATCCGGACGCGCAGGCGCGGGATGGGTCGCCCGGTTGAAGATGCCCTAACTGCTGCATACTCTGGCAACATTATTAATGAATCATGAAGTCGATTTCTTGGATGTCTACCCTGAATTGTTAAGTATGCAATTTGGCTTCAATGGTTCTGCACAAAGTGTGTGCAAAATTAGGAAAACGAAACTGCTACCCATACGACATATGATCATACGATTTTGGTACGACATCTCATCCAACGCTAGTGCTCACTACTAGAAAAACAGCTTTCGGTGAGCCCCATAAGTCGCGAAGGTAAAGGAATCTGACTAATGGTACCTTTAGTCGCGTTCGACGCGAACCGCGACCAAAGGCTGGCCAGGGCGTGGTAGTTGCTTGGCAGCTTAGCCGCGCTGGCCCCAACACTAGCAGTGGTTTTTCTTGGCTTAACATGCTAAGCCGCCCTATATATACCCACCCAGAGCCAACACTTAGCCATTTGGTGCCATTTTCTTCACAAGCTTCACAAGTGGGTGTTAGGTTTGCTTTTGGTTCCTCTTATGCACATAAGGTGTTTGATGAAATGCCCCAAGAGCATGAAACAAACATGATATGAAGTGTTGGAGCCACACTTGAGCTTTCTCATTTATTTTTTCCTCCTCGATCGCGTTAGCAACTTGAACCTTTGATGTGTTGATAAAATGTGCATGTGTGTGTAGTTCATTGTTTAATTTATATTGTTTGTAGCTAGTTAGTTTAACAAATGCATGATGGTTAATTATATATTTTATATTATAATAATGCAGATGAATCGACAATGGATGTACGGTAACCGACTCTGAGTTCAAGTACGGGTTTGAATGATTTCCTCGTAGTGGCTAATGCGAACAAGCAGGGGGGTTTGTTATCTGTCCATGTGTTAAATGTAAGAATCGGAAGGGTTACTCTTCCTCAAGAGATGTTCAGCTGCACCTGCTTCGGCACGGTTTCATGCCAAGCTATAATTGTTGGACCAAGCATGGAGAAAGAGGGTTATAATGGAAGAAGATGAAGAAGGGGATGATTTCATCGATGAAAGCTATCTTGCTCATTTCGGTGATACTTTCATGGAGGATGCTGAAGGTGAAGGGGAAGGTGAAGGGGAAGGTGAAGAAGAGGCACGTGATGATCCCGTTGATGATCTTGGTCGGACCATTGCTGATGCACGGAGACGCTGAAACGAAAAGAGAGGGAGAATTTGGATCGCATGTTAGAGGATCACAGAAAGTACTGATACGTCTCAAACGTATCTATAATTTCTTATGTTCCATGCCACTTTATTGATGATATCTACATGTTTTATACACATTATATGTCATTATTATGTCCGGAACTAACCTATTGACGAGATGCCGAAAGGCCGTTGTCTGCTTGTTTTTGGTTTGTAAATCCTAGTAACGAATATTCTCGAATCTGACGAAATCACCGCCCAAATTCCTATTTTTCCGGAAGCTCAGAGCACCGGAGGGGATGAGAGGGGAGCCTGGGGCCCCACACCACACCCCGGCGGCCGGGGGGGCGCGCCCCCTATTGGTGTGGGCACCCCGTGGCCCCTCCGACTCCCTCTCGGCGCCTATTTAAGCCTCCCCGACCTAAAACCCCGACAGAGACCACGATACGGAGAGAAACCTTCCGAGCCGCCGCCATCGCGAAATCAAGATTCGGGGGACAGAACCTCTGTTCCGGCACTCCGCCGGACGGGAATTGCCCCGGAGTCGTCTCCACCGCCGTCTCCACCGCCATCTTCACCGCCATCGCTGCCTCCATGATGGGGAGGGAGTAATTCACCCCCGGGGCTGAGGGCTCCGCTGTAGCTATGTGGTTCATATCTCTTTATGTGATCTAGTTGAATATCGTCTATGTGATACTCTAGTGATGTTATTAAAGTACTCTATTCCTCCACGTGTGTAATGGTGATAGTGTGTGCACCGTGTGAGTACTTGGCATAGGCTATGATTATGATCTCTTGTAGATTATGAAGTTAATTATTGCTATGATGGTATTGATGTGTATTATTCCTCCTACATATGCATGATGGTGATAGTGTGCATGCTATGTTGGTGTAATTATGTTGATCTATCTTGCACTCTAAGGTTATTTAAATATGAACATTGCATTGTGGAGCTTGTTAACCCGGCATTGAGGGTTCGTGTAATCCTACGCAATGCGTTCATCATCCAACAAAAGAGTGTAGAGTAGTCCTATTATGTGATCATTGTTGAGAGTGTCCACTAGTGAAAGCAGATCCTAGGCCTTGTTTCCAATACTAAAACACCGTTTACTTACGTTCTGTTGCATGTTTACTCGTTGCCATATTTTATTCAGATTGCTATTACCACTCATATACATCCATATTACTTGTATTTTACTATCTCTTCGCTCGAACTAGTGCACCTATACACCCGACAAGTGTATTTGGTGTGTTGGGGACACAAGAGACTTCTTGCTTTTGATTACGGGGTTGCTTGAGAGGGATATCTTTGACCTCTTCCTCCCGAGTTCGATAAACCTTGGGTAATCCACTTAAGGGAAACTTGCTGTTTCTACAAACCTCGCACTTGGAGGCCCAACACCGTACAAGAATAGAAGCACCCGTAGACATCAAGCACTTTTCTCGGGCGCCGTTGCCGGGAGGAAAGGTAAAAGTACTCACACTCCGGCTCGGTAACAATTTTCGGCGCCATTGTGTGTGTGCTCGAAGCTATTTCCTTAGACTCTACAATTACATCTTTTGTTTCTTGTTTTTATTTTTCACTAGTTAGGCATAATGGAAAACAACAAAAAAATTAGTGAGCTTCTTATTCTATTTCCTGATTTAAGACATGGATGGTTTGATGCGAAAATTAAAAACCTATGGAACCTTATTTACATGATAGTAGCAATGTTATTAGTATGAATGCAATTACTGCTAATGCTATGAAGAAGTCTAAGCTTGGGGAAGCTAGTTTACATAACAATAATCTTTTTAGCTCCTCCGCTTTGGAAGAAATATTTTGCTCGATAATGCTTTATCTCCCATATGCGATAACTCTAATGATGCTTCTGAAATCCACCTGCTGAAAGTATTCCGTATAAAATACCTATGGAAATTATTGAACGTGTTATGGATAACCGCTATGAAGGGGATGGAACTGTCCATCCTAGGAATCATTTATGTTTTTGCATGAATTATGCGGTTATTCAAGTGTGCAGGTATTTCAATGGATGAAGTTAGAAAGAAATTATTTGTTATATCGCTATCCGGTGAAGCGGCGCATTGGTATAAACTATTGAAGGACGGGCGCTCTCTTGATTGGAAGGATATTGTGCCTCTATTTTATTCCAAGTTCTATCCTCCAAGTGAAATTCACAAAGATCGAAACCATATATATAATTTTTGGCCTCATGATGGAGAGAGTATTGCCCAAGCATGGGAGAGATTGAAGACTTTAATGCTCAAATGCCCCAATCATGAGCTTCCAGTAATATCATCATTGATAATTTCTATGCAAGACTTTCTTTTCAAGATAAGACCTTGCTGGATACTACTTGTTCTGGATCATTCACGAGCAATAAAGAAGAGTTTAAACGGGACCTTCTTGATCGGATTAAGGAGAACGCTGAAGATTGGGAGAACGACAAAGGTAAAGAGTCAGGTATAAATTATGATTATGAATGCATTGAAACTTTCATGGATACCGATAAATTTCGAATATGAGTGCTACTTATGGTCTTGACTCTCAAGTTGCTGCAAATCTTTATAAAGCCTTTGCTTCTCATTTTGAATTGCCTAGGAAGAATTTTGATAAGTATCATGAACCTTTTAAAGAGGCTTGTATGAAGGATGAAATTGTTATTAATGATTGCAATAAGCATGCTCAAACTCCTAAGAATGCTATTTCCTATAAGCATGTTAATTTTTGTGGAATACATAGACCTTGTGGAATTAATCAAATTGAGGAAGAATATTGTATCCATCATAGGAATGAAAAAACTAGAAAGTGGTCTAGGGCTCTTGATGATCTTGGAGAAAAAGTGTGTGCCCTTTATCCTTTTATTTGTGAACTTTGCCATAGAGTTGGTCATTTTAATTTTCAATGTTCCTCCAATGATAATTCAAACCCCATGAGTGCTGCAAATTTGTATTGTGATGATGAAATTACTCCTAATAAGCATGATGAACTTACCTTATTTTTGAAGTGTGAAGAGTTGTCAAGAAAAATTTCTTTGTTAAATATTAACGATCTTGATATTGATGATGTCCTGCATGGTTGTCTTTCTTATTGCATTGATAATAGCCATACAAATACTTACATACAAAATATTTTAGAAGATGACACCTTGCCAAAATATGATAGGACCGTGTGTTTTCAACTAATTAATGAGAAGGAGGATCCTCCCAAGTTTCTTCTATTGTTTCTAAAAGTAAATCAGGTTATGCGACAAGCCACCCTTCAAGCCTCTTCCTCCTAAAGTAGGGAATGAGGAGAAGGAAGAGAAGAAGAAGAAGAAGGAACGAAGAAGAAGAAGAAGGAGAATAAAAGAAAGAGGTAACGGCGTATCCCCGCGTGAATGAGATAACGCTAGGTAACCGTAAGTATGTTGCTCCTAATGATTATTGTGATAATGAATCTGAATACGATGATCTTCCTATGCCCTTTACATACATTAGCGATCATGATTTGAATGAGCACACTACCTTTGATATTGGAAATCTCTTTGGTACTGATTATGAAAGTAATGATGATAGCATTATTCATGTCCCCTTAAACGATGATATTGAAAGCCTTAAGCTTGGGGATGCTGTGCTTGAAGATCCTATATTTGAGATTTCTACTTTTAGTGAAAATGATGATATTACATATTCATGTTTAGATAATTACTGTAGAGATGTATATGACACATGCTACGATTATCCTTATGAAACTTGTCATAGTTATGATGGGCTTGCCAAAACAATTCTTTTAATATGCAACTTGTTTACCATGTTCAAATTCTTGATAATAATCTTGCTCCAATTACTATTAATGAGAATAACTCTTCTTATGCCAAAATTAATGATACTTCTATGCATATGAACCATGATAAGAATGTTTTAAGTGACGGGTATATTGTGGATTTCATCAATGATGCTACTGAAAGTTATTATGAGAGAGGGAAATATGGTTATATGCATCTTAATAATATTAAGTTTCCCTCTTTATGTTGAGAATCTTTAAGTTACTCGTGTTTTATCCTCTTATGCTTGTCACTTTGCTCTTCATGAATTCATTTGTGTATAATATTCTTTTGCATAGGAAGCATGTTAGGCTCAAATGTGTTTTGAATTGCCTCTTGAAGCTCTCTTTTGCTTCAAATACTATTTCTTGCGGGTGCATCACCAAAATTGCTGAGCCCATCTTAATGGCTATAAAGAAAGAACTTCTTGGGAGATAACCCATGTGTTATTTTGCTACAGTACTTTGTTTTATATTTGTGTCTTGGAAGTTGTTTACTACTGTAGCAACCTCTCCTTATCATGTTTTTGTGCCAAGTAAAGTTTCTATGTTAAAGTTGATGTTATATTTGGGATCGCTGCGCAGAAACAGCATTGCTGTCTGTCACGAATCTGGGCACAGTTCCCTGTAGAAAATTCGAAAAATCTTCCAATTTACGAGCGTGATCCTCAGATATGTACGCAACTTTCATTAGTTTTGAGTTTTTCCATTTGAGCAAGTCTGGTGCCATCTTAAAATTCGTCTTTACGGACTGTTCTGTTTTTGACAGATTCTGCCTTTTATTTCGCATTGCCGCTTTTGCTTTGTTGAATGGGTTTCTTTGTTCCATTAACTTTCAGAAGTTTTGTGCAATGTCCAGAAGTGTTAAGAATGATTGTGTCACCTCTGAACATGTGAATTTTTGATTATGCACTAACCCTCTAATGAGCTTGCTTGAAGTTTGGTGTGAAGGAAGTTTTCAAGGGTCAATAGAAGAGGGTGATATAATGTGATCGAGAAGAGTGAAAGGTCTAAGCTTGGGATGCCCGTAGTTCATCCCTGCATATTTCAAGACTCAAGCATCTAAGCTTGGGGATGCCCAAGGCATCCCCTTCTTCATCGACAACTTATCAGGTTTCTTCTAGTGAAACTATATTTTTATTCGGTCACATCCTATGTATTTTACTTGGAGCGTCTGTGTGCTTTTTTTTGTTTTTGTTTTGTTATCTTAGTTCTCTGAATAAGTTCATCCTTGTGTGGGAGAGACACGCTCCGCTGGTTCGTATGAACACATGTGTTCTTAGCTTTTAATTTCATGGCGAAGGTCGAAACTGCTTGTTAATTGTTATATGGTTGGAAACGGGAAATGCTACATGTAGTAATTGGTATAATGTCTTGAATAAGGTGAAACTTGGCAATTGTTGTGCTCATATAGATCTTGTTTAAGCTCTTGCATCATGTACCTTGTACCCATTAATGAATAATTACATAGAGCTTGTTAAAATTTGGTTTGCATGATTGGTCTCTAAGTCTAGATATTTTCTCGTTGAGGTGTTTGAACAACAAGGAGACGATGTAAGTCTTATAATGCTTACAATATGTTTATATGTGAGTCTTGCTGCACCATTTCATACTTGAGTTTGCTTCAAATAACCTTGCTAGCCTAAACCTTGTATCGAGAGGGAATACTTCTCATGCATCCAAATACTTGAGCCAATATTCATGCCATTTGTGTCCACCATACCTACCTACTACATGGTATTTCTCCCATTCCAAAGTAAATTGCTTGAGTGCTACCTTTAAACCATTCAAAATTTATCACCTCTGATTTGTGTCAATGTTTTATAGCTCATGAGGAAGTATGTGGTGTTTATCTTTCAATCTTGTTGGGCAACTTTCACCAATGGACTAGTGGCTTCATCCGCTTATCCAATAATTTTGCAAAAAGAGTGGCAATGGGATTCCCAATCCCAAATTAATTAACAAAAATAGACACTCCTCCATGGTATGTGATTGTTGGACGGCACCCGAAGGATTCGGTTAGCCATGGCTTGAGAAAGCAAAGGTGGGAGGAGTGTCATCATAATAAAACTAAAATAAAAAGGCACTCCTTCATGGTATGAGATTGTTGGCAGGCACCCGAGGATTCGGTTAGCCATGGTTTGTGAAAGAAAGGTTGGAAGGAGTGCCCAAAAACAAAATAAAATGGGAGCCGCTCTTTGAAGGTTTGCCTGGCAAGGGGTTAGAGTACCCGCTACCATTCGTTGATAACAACAAACACCTCTCAAAACTTTACTTTTATGCTCTCTATATGTTTTCAAAATCAAAGCTCTAGCACAAATATAGCAATCGATGCTTTCCTCTTTGAAGGACCATTCTTTTACTTTATTGTTGAGTCAGTTTACCTATTCTTTCTATCTTAGAAGCAAACACTTGTGTGAACTGTGTGCATTGATTCTTACATATTTACCTATTGCACTTGTTATATTACTTTGTGTTGACAATTATCCATGAGATATACATGTTAAAGTTGAAAGCAACCGCTGAAACTTATATCTTCCTTTGTGTTGCTTCAAAGCTTTCTACTAAGAACTTATTGCTTATGAGTTAATTCTTATGCAAGACTCATTGATGCTTGTCTTGAAAGTATTATTCATGAAAAGTCTTTGTTATATGATTCATTTGTTTACTCATTATCTTCATCATTGCTTCAAATCTGCGTTCATCTCATGTGCTTTACAATAGTATGATCAAGGTTATGATGGCATGTCACTTAAGAAATTATCATTGTTATCGTTTTACCTGCTCGGGACGAGCAGAACTAAGCTTGGGGATGCTTGATACGTCTCAAACGTATCTATAATTTCTTATGTTCCATGCCACTTTATTGATGATATCTACATGTTTTATACACATTATATGTCATTATTATGCGTTTTCCCGAACCTATTGACGAGATGCCGAAAGGCCTGCTTTCTCTGTTTTTGGTTTCAGAAATCCTAGTAACGAAATATTCTCGAATCGGACGAAATCACCGCCCAAATTCCTATTTTTCCTAAGCTTCCAGAGCACCGGAGGGGATGAGAGGGAGCCGGGGCCCCACACCACACCCCGGCGCGGGCAGGGGCGCGCCCCTATGGTGTGGGCACCCCGTGGCCCCTCCGACTCTCGGCGCTTATTTAAGCCTCCTGACCTAAAACCCCGACGAGACCACGATACGGAGAAAAACCTTCCAGAGCCGCCGCCATCGCGAAATCAAGATTCGGGGACAGAACTCTTCGTTCCGCACTGCGGACGGGGAATTGCCCCAGTCGTCTCCACCGCCGTCCACCGCCATCTTCACCGCCATCGCTGCCTCCATGATGGGGAGGGAGTAATTCCCGGGCTGAGGGCTCCGCTGTAGCTATGTGGTTCATATCTCTCTTTATGTGATCTAGTTGAATATCGTCTATGTGATACTCTAGTGATGTTATTAAAGTACTCTATTCCTCCTCCACGTGTGTAATGGTGATAGTGTGTGCACCGTGTGAGTACTTGGCATAGGCTATGATTATGATCTCTTGTAGATTATGAAGTTAATTATTGCTATGATGGTATTGATGTGTATTATTCCTCCTACATATGCATGATGGTGATAGTGTGCATGCTATGTTAGTTCTTGGTGTAATTATGTTGATCTATCTTGCACTCTAAGGTTATTTAAATATGAACATTGCATTGTGGAGCTTGTTAACTCCGGCATTGAGGGTTCGTGTAATCCTACGCAATGCGTCATCATCCAACAAAAGAGTGTAGAGTAGTCCTATTATGTGATCATTGTTGAGAGTGTCCACTAGTGAAAGCAGATCCCTAGGCCTTGTTTCCAATACTGAAACACCGTTTATTTACTGTTCTGTTGCATGTTTACTCGCTGCCATATTTTATTCAGATTGCTATTACCACTCATATACATCCATATTACTTGTATTTTACTATCTCTTCGCCGAACTAGTGCACCTATACACTGACAAGTGTATTTGGTGTGTTGGGGACACAAGAGACTTCTTGCTTTGTGATTACGCGTTGCTTGAGAGGGATATCTTTGACCTCTTCCTCCCCGAGTTCGATAAACCTTGGGTAATCCACTTAAGGGAAACTTGCTGCTGTTCTACAAACCTCTGCACTTGGAGGCCCAACACTGTCTCTACAAGAATAGAAGCAAGCTAGACATCATACCCTGGATGCGATGATGGTCGAAAAAGGCTGCACACTGGATTTGCTGAAATGGAAGGCACGGGCAGGTGTAGCTGACTCGGCATTTGAAGACTTGCTGAAAATGTTGAAGAATATGTTTCCAAAGAATAACGAGTTGCCCGCCAGTACGTACGAAGCAAAGAAGGTTGTCTGCACTCTAGGTTTAGAGGTTCTGAAGATACATGCATGCATCAACGACTGCATCCTCTACCGCGGTGAATACGAGAATTTGAATGAATGCCCGGTATGCACTGCATTGCGTTATAAGATCAGAGGCGATGACCCCGGTGACGATGTTGAGGGCGAAACCCAGGAAGAAGGTTCCCGCCAAGGTGATGTGGTATGCTCCTATAATACCACTTGAAACATCTGTTCAGGAACAAAGAGCATGCCAAGTTGTTGCGATGGCACAAAGAGGACCGTAAGTCGGACGGGGAGTTGAGACACCCCGCAGATGGAACGCAATGGAGAAAGATCGACAGAGAGTTCAAAGATTTTGCAGCTGACGCAAGGAACATAAGATTTGGTCTAAGTACGGATGGCATGAATCCTTTTGGCGAGCAGAGCTCCAGCCATAGCACCTGGCCCGTGACTCTATGCATCTACAACCTTCCTCCTTGGTTGTGCATGAAGCGGAAGTTCATTATGATGCCGGTGCTCATCCAAGGTCCGAAGCAACCCGGCAACGACATCGATGTGTACCAAAGGCCATTAGTTGATGAGCTTTACAGTGTGGGGCAGACCTGGTGTCCGTGTGTGGGATGAGCACAAAGAAGAGGAATTTGACCTACGAGCGTTGCTTTTCGTAACCATCAACGATTGGCCTGCTCTTAGTAACCTTTCGGACTGTCAAATAAGGGATACAATGCATGCACGCACTGCTTACATGAGACTCAAAGTGTACATTTGCCAAATTGTAAGAAGAACGTGTACCTTGGGCATCGTCGATTTCTTCCGAAAGGTCATCCAAAGAAGAAAGAAAGGCAAGCATTACAACGGCAAGGCAGATCACCGGCCGAAGCCTGCGGAACACACTGGTGCTGAGGTATTTGATATGGTCAAGGATTTGAAAGTCATCTTTGGAAAGGGTCCTGCGGACATTCAGCCTGGGAGCGGAACGTAGCCATGGAAGAAGAAATCTATATTCGGAGCTAGAATATTGGAAAGTCCTAGAAGTCCGCTCTGCAATCGACGTGATGCACGTTACGAAGAATATTTGCGTGAACATCCTAAGCTTCTTGGGCGTGTATGGGAAGTCAAATGATACAAAGGAAGCACGAGGACCAGCAAAGTTTGAAAGACCCTGATGACCTGTATCCGGAACGGTTTCAAGGTCGTGCCAGCTACGCTCCGACCAAAGAAGAGAAGGTCATCTTTTTGAATGCCCGAGCAGTATGAAGGTCCCGTCGGATTCTCGTCCAATATAAAGGGAATAATAAACATGGCGGAGAAAAAGTTCCAAAACCTGAAGTCTCACGACTGCCACGTGATTATGATGCAATTGCTTCCGATTGCTTTGAGGGGCTCCTCGAAAATGTTCGAGTAGCCATTGTGAAGCTATGTGCATTCCTCAATGCAATCTCCAGGAGGTAATCAATCCAAGTTCTACCACGGTTACATAACGATGTGGTCCAATGTCTTGTCGGTTTCGAGTTGGTGTCCCGCCATCCTTCTTCAATATTATGACGCACCTCCCGGTTCACCTAGTCGATGAGATTTCCATTCTCGGTCCCGTATTTCTACACAATATGTTCCCCTTAGAGGTTCATGGGAGTATTAAAGAAATATGTTCGTAACCGTGCTAGGCCAGAGGAAGCATCGCCAAGGGCTATGGAAATGAGGAGGTAATTGAGTTTTGTGTTGACTTTGTTCCCGACCTTAAGCCGATTGGTCTTCCTCAATCGCGGCACGAGGGGAGACTAAGTGGAAAAGGCACGATCGGAAGGAAATCAACGATATGTATGGACGGCCATTCTCTGACTGAAGCACACCACACTGACCAATTCCAGCTTGGTGGCTCCGTACTTTGAGAAACACAAGAATATTTTACGCTCGGACAACCCGGGAAGCCTGAATCGGATTAGGAAGGCCCACATGGAGACTTTCGGCAGGTGGTTGAGAAAACATTTAATGAGTGACAATAAGGTTGTAGATCAGCTGTACATGTTGGCCAAGACACCATCTTCGACTATAACGACTTTCCAAGGGTACGAGATAAATGGGAATACATTTTACACGATCGCCCAAGATAAAAAGAGCACCAACCAAAACAGTGGTGTCCGCTTTGATGCAGCAACCGAGAATGGGCAAAAGGTCACATATTATGGTTACATAGAGGAGATATGGGAACTTGACTATGGACCCTCCTTTAGGGTCCCTTTGTTCCTGTGCAAATGGTTCAAGCTAACAGAGGTGGGGTAAAGGTGGACCAGCAATACGAATGACAATGGTGGATTTCAACAATCTTGGTTACCTTGACGAACCATTCGTCCTAGCGAAAGATGTCGCTCAGGTTTTCTATGTGAAGGACATGAGTAGCAAACCGAGGAAACGGAAAGATAAGAAAACGATCAGTACATCATGCGATGATCCAAAGCGCCACATTGTTCTTTCAGGGAAAAGAAACATCGTGGGAGAGGACAAGACAGACATGTCAGAAGATTATAATATGTTTGCTGAAATTCCGCCCTTCAAAGTGAACACCGACCCAAGCATTAAGTTAAATGATGAGGATGCTCCATGGATACGGCACAATCGTAAGCAAGACACAAGGGAAGAAATGATGTGTAATAATTTATTATTGTACCAAACTTTGTTGAATGAATCATGTGAATTATATTACCGTGATGTGTTTGGTGTCCATTTTCGAATGATTCAATTGACTCGAGATAGCACTGATGATACATGAAATTTGGAGTGACTAAGTCATACTCCGCATACATGAAAATTGGAGTGACTAAGTCATACTCGCATACGGAAATTTGGAGTGATACTCCTGCATACATGAAATTTGGAGTGATTTAGTCATCCTGCCTAGGCGTATAATATGCATACTCGTAGTCTTCATAGCCGCCGCCGTTGTACCGGTAGTCGTCGCTGTAAGTTGTCGTCGGTGCTGCTGTCTGCGGCGTGTCGTCGCTCATCCAACGTCGAGCGCGTGCTAAGGAGTAGGAGTGCCCACGTACCGGTGGCCCGGCCGGCCGTTAGAGAGGCGGAGCGCGCCTTACTATTGATGAAGAAGGCGTCCCAGTATGCTGGTTATCGGGATGCCAGCGGGGATTCATCCGCTGCTCCGGCGTGAGGTCGAGGTAGTAGTGGTTCGTGATGGCCGCCCGGCGTAGCGAGGGACGGGAGGGACCCGCCGGCGCTTAGGCTCCAGCCGGCGAGGACGCGGTAGCCCGTGGGCAAGGGTAGTTTGAGGCGCAAAGCTCCTCCACCTGCTGGTAGGTTAGAGTGGGTGCGGTGGAAGCCATGAGAGAGTGATGAGAGATTGTAGAGATGTGATAATGCTGGCCAATACATATATGTAGTGAGAAATGGCGGCGAAAATGGGAGCGGGAAGACAGGAGGCGGGAAGAAAGTGGCGGGAAGAAAGTGGCGGGAAGAAAGTGGCGGGAAGAAAGGGAAGAAATGGCGGGAAGACGAGGCGGGAAGAGGGGGTCGCGGAAGAAAGAGGCGGGAAGAGGGGCCAACGAGAAGACAGAGGCGGCCGAAGAGCTGGTGGGAAGAGGGAGGCGGAAAGATTTTTAAATGAATTAGTTTTATTTTTCTGAATTTTTTGATATATTATTTGAATTTTTAAGATTTTTAAATGAATTAGTTTTATTTTTCTGAATTTATTGATATAATATTTGTATTTTTAAGATTTTTAATTGAATTAGTTTTATTTTTCTGAATTTTTTGATATATTATATGTATTTTTAAGATTTTGAATTGAATTAGCTTTATTTTTCTGAATTTTTTGATATATTATTGGTATTTTTAAGATTTTGAATTGAATTAGTTTTATTTTTCTGAAATTATTGATATATTATATGTATTTTTAAGATTTTTAAATGAACTAGTTTTATTTTTCTTTACTTTTTGATATATTATTTGTATTTTTCAGATTTTGAAATGAATTAGTTTTATTTTTCTGAATTTATTGATATATTATATGTACTTTTAACATTTTGAAAAAGAAAAGTAATTTGAAAATACCTTTAGTCGCGGTTGGCCTCGCCAACCGCGACTAAAGGGTATTTTTCCGCGGGAAACGAAAACCCGGCGAAAATACCCTTTAGTCGCGGTTGGCCACCCCAACCGCGACTAAAGGGGGGGTCCTATATATACTGGCGGGCGCGAACGGCCGCGCCAGTTCTTCTTCTTCCTCTCGTTTTCGCCGCGCGCCCTCGTCGTCGCCTGCAGATCCGCGCGCCCTCGTCGCGTCGCCGTCGCGCACCCGCGTCGTCGTCCTCGCCGCCGTACGTCGCCGCACCCCCGTCGCGCCCTCGCCGTACGTGCCGCGCCCGTCTTCCTCGATCGATCCGTGCGCCGCGCGCCGGCGCCGTGCGTGTGTAAAACAAACAACCGCCGCCGCGCCGCCGTGCCCGACAGCCGCGCCGCCACTCTAACGCGCCGCCGCCACCGTCCGTCCGTAGAGGCGCGCCGCCGCGCCGCCGACCAGAGAGCGAGAAGGAGAGGGCGACGCGCGCGCGTTAGAGAGATCTGAGAGAGAGAGAAGGGGGCCGGGCCGTTTTTTTCTTTTTTTTTAGTTTTTTTCTTGTTAATTTTATAACAAAAAATTACTAAAATTTGACTTAAAAATGATTGTGTAAAAAAACAACTACAATTTGACTTAAAATGACTTAAATTTTGACTTAATATGACTTAATAAAATTAAAACTTAACATATATATTATTATGACTTAATAAATTTTTTAGTTAAAATGACTTAAATTTTGACTTAATATGACTTAAAATTTTGACTTAATGAAATTAAAACTTAACATATTATTATGCTTAATAAAATTAAAACTTAACATATTATTTTGACTTAATAAAATTAAAACTTAACATATTATTATGACTTAAATTAATTAAAACTTAACATATTATTATGACTTAATAAAATTAAAACTTAACATATTATTATGACTTAAATTAATTAAAACTTAACATATTATTATGACTTAATAAAATTAAAACTTAACATATTATTATGACTTTTAAAAGAACTCTAGACTTGACTTAGAAATTTTTTGACTTAACGAAAATTTGACTTAACCACCGCGCGTATACGGAGGGGGACGGCAGCGCTCGTCGCCCTCCGTATACGCGCGATGTTTTTTTTGGGATCGAGAGGGGGCGGTGAGGGTTATGTGTCGCGGCACCGCCACTCGGTCACGCGGTCACGCGAGGTCGATCGTCCGCATATACACATCTAATACGCGCGTCCCCCCTCTCGCCTCCCTCGTCGCCCTCTCTCTTTATATGTAGAAGAGATGTGATAATAATGCTGGCATATACACAATTAATTTGTTTTGACTACATGTTTTCAGGACTGACATATGGCGGACGATAGAGCTGACCCGATTCTGGACAACTATGATCTGACGTTGAAGACCATATATTCGGCATCATAAAAGGCGATATTCCATATGTGCCGACCGGACAAGAAGAAGATGATATCTCTTCTTATCTGACGGTGAAGATGAAGGGCGCCGTCAGCAAGATGATGCCGAAGAAACGGGAAACGACGATCTTGAATTGGAAGTAGCAACCACCTCCGGCGCCGAGGTATATATATACATTGAGCCTCTGGTGATACAAACTAACCGATTTGAATAAATATGTGTGTACTAACGCGCGCGACTCTCTTTCTTATTTTAGCCCTCGGCCGGATCGTCGAAAAATCGAGTACGTCGTCGTCAAAGCGTGGCGCAACCAAGACGATGAAACCAAACGAAACATGCACCATCGAGGTTGTCGACGAAGCAACCGGCAGGCCGCTGGAGCCCAGCAAGAACGCCACCAAGTTTATCAGCCAATGCGGAGCCGTTGTTAGAGAGAACGTCTCGATCACCGTCCAGAGTGGAATGAGCCAAAGAAGGCACGTCTTGGTTTCACTTTTGTCGATAAGAGAACAAAAAAAGATTGCTTCAAGAAGCTTATAGAACATTTCGTTCTACCTCCGGAATACCGCAGATACGATGAGGCGGGTAACAAGATTCAGGAAAACAAGGAGAGGTGCAAGCTAGTCAAACAGTTCGCTCTTTCTAAGATGGCCGACGCATTCCGGAAATACAAGCAAAATCTAGCCCATGACTTTGTCAAGCAGGGCAAGACTCCGGATTTCAAAGGACAATATGAGAAACTGCAACATGATTGGCCAGAATTTGTGAAGCAAAAGAAATCGGAAAGTTCCCGCGCGCACCAAGGTTCCCGCGCGCGCCAAAACGCCATTGGGGCGCGCTCGCGCCCAAGTTTCCCGCCAGGCCGCCGGCTATAAAAGACGGCGGCGGTCTCACACAGACCGCATCACCATCCTCTCCCCCTCCACCTTCTCCGGTGCCATGCCGCGCACCTTGCAGGCCACGTGGGCCAAGCTCTCCTCGCCGCCCGGGCCAGGTTCCCGCGGACAGAGGAGGAGGAGCGCGCGGACTCGCGGTGGGTCGCCGACGACGAGGCGCTCCGCGTCGCTGCCGAGGCAGCGGTGAAGAAGGCCGGCGACGCGGAGATGGTGGAGGCGGCCGCGGACGGCTGGCACGAGACCGCGAACGGCTGGTACGAGGCCGCGGAGGAGGGGGCGGCCGCCGCGGAGGAGCCCGTCGACGAGGAGGACCTCGCGCTGGCGAACATCAACGCCGCCATCGAGGAGCGTCTCGCCGACCTCACGCGCATGACGAAGGAGCACGAGGCCACCTGGCGGGCCGGCCGGCCGCCGCCGATTAGGCGACCTCCTCGGCCAGTATGCGAGCAGCCCGTCACCTCATCCAGATGCCCTCGCCCGAGCGGCGCGCCCGGGAGGATGCTGAGTCGGCGGAGCGCGGCCGGCAAGAGCGCATGCGCCGGCGGCAGAGAACCACGAGGCCCGGCCCCCGCCGCGTCCGCCTGGAGGCGCCACCGTGGAACGCGCGCCCTGCAGGAGGTGGAGCTATGCGGGAAGCGGATGATTCCGCCGCAGGAGGCGGAGCGCGCTCGCGCCCGAGGTGCGCGGACGGAAAGGAGGAGGATGAAGGCCTCCGCCGAAGCCGCCGCCCGCGCCGCCGCGCCACCCAACCCGTAAGCTGGGGTGGAATCCTCACGCGTACAGGCCGGCGAGTGAAATCCACGGCCCCGACGGCGAGCCGGCGAGGAGTCGCCGGCGAGGCCGCGGGCCCCGTACGTATTTAGGATAGAAGTAGGAGCTAAAAAAATTGTAATGGGTTCTTTTTAATGAAAAAAATTGTTTATGTCTATGACACGCGGCTAGGGCGGACAAGGGGCGGACGCGAGCGACCAGCCTTTCGCGTCCGCGGCCACGCAAACCCGGCCAAGATTTGGGCCGGGTTTGCGTCGATCCGGACGCCGCGGGCATCCGTTTTAGGGATGGGTCCGCGCTGGGCCAGGTTTTTGTCCGGCTGGACCCATCCGGACGCGCAGGCGCGGGATGGGTCGCCCGGTTGAAGATGCCCTAACTGCTGCATACTCTGGCAACATTATTAATGAATCATGAAGTCGATTTCTTGGATGTCTACCCTGAATTGTTAAGTATGCAATTTGGCTTCAATGGTTCTGCACAAAGTGTGTGCAAAATTAGGAAAACGAAACTGCTACCCATACGACAGATGATCATACGATTTTGGTACGACATCTCATCCAACGCTAGTGCTGCATGCAACGGGCGTGATCAATGCTTCTTATGAATCGTCGTACCAAAATCGGACATGTTTTGTCGCGTGTATAGCATCACTTAGGAAAACTACTGCGTGCACTGGGACAACTGCTTTCGTTCATCGCTGGAATTATGAAAGGAGCTAGCTAGCTAAACATTCTTACCTTCCACCGTGGATCGTTTTGCTTTTGTTCAGAACATGGAGCATCAGGCCTACGCGATGACTTTGTACATTATTACTAGAAAATTTGCCGCGGCGACGTGCCCTTGGTTGTTAGACTGATTGCCATTGCATTCTAGAAGTACCGCAATATATAATCATCTGAAGTACATAAGTGCTGGTGGGGAAGGATTGATCAAAAAAACGTAGAAGTGGTACTCTAGCGGCACGGCAGAATTTTTCCTTAGCACACCTGGGTGATCGTGAAGCGGTGAAAAAAGAGGATAGTATGAACAAAAAAACACCGGATGATCGTAAGGTGATGGAAAAAAAGAGAGATAGTCTGACAAGGTGCACTAGTTGAAAGATGTGACGTATGAGGGAACAAGTTTTTCAGATATATCGAAAAAAGGCAGTAGTATTTTCGTCATCTAAAAGAGGCGGCGGATGGTTTATTTATTTCCGGAGTTGCTACAAAAGAAAATGCTAGTATTTTCTCCGGCCGAAAGAGGTAGCGAGTGATGGAGTATGTATGTCTTTCTGATTGTACCGTAGGACTATGTAATTGTACTTTTGACGGACAATGTACTAAGTATATTTTTTTGATGGCACAGTAGGACGACACAACATTATTTTCCCCGGAAAAAAGAGAAAACAGGAGGTGCACCAGTTGAAAGATGTGACGTATGAGGGAGCAAGTTTTCCAGAGATATCGAAAAAAGGCAGTAATATTTTCGTCATCTAAAAGAGTCGGTGGATGGTGGATTTATTTCCGGAGTTGCTACAAAAAAAATGGTAGTATTTTCTCCGGCTGAAAGAGGTTGCGTGTGATGGAGTAAGTATGTCTTTCTGATTGTACCGTAGGACTATGTAATTGTATTTTTGACGGAGAATAGACTAAGTATACTTTTTCGATGGTACTGTAGGAGGACACAACATTATTAGATTCCTCGAGTTCTAATGGTAGTAGTTTGTTGTCCCATAGGGGTGTTCGCGATCGAACACTCTCAGCGGGTTTCCTAATACTACTCCTGGTCATGATCCTTTTTTCCTTTTCCTTTACCTTTTAATTGTTTTTATAAAAAATGACTATTGTTTCCTTTAATCAATTAATGGAAAGGCCTGCGCTAGGAACCAGCCGGGATCAGCCGGGTTGATAGACGTTGGATACGACCATGTCTACACAAAACGATATGTCGCTTTCATCTCGAAAGATACTTTGTGAATTTGGCCATACGTTTCAGACGCTATGACGGAGAAATGCGTGAGCAATGACCAATCCCGACAACTCCAAAAAAATTGCATGATGCGCCCACACGGTAGAGCCCACAACCACGTTCACTTCTTTCTTCTCTATTTTTAACCGGTTTGTCTACTCTCTAGTCTCAAATGGGTAAGCTTATTCTTTTCTGAAGATTCTCTATTTATATCACATTTCTTTCTATTTTAAATTTGAAATAGAGGTTCTACCTTCATGTTCTAATTTTTCTATATCCATTACATGACATACCAAAAATAGTTTTAAAAATATGAGAACCCTTTGCGGTAAACATATCCAACAAACTTGGCTGACATATCCAACATTAAAAATTCATATGTAGCATAATGTGATTTTTAATTTTTCATTATCTCTCGGCCAATAGACCTAACAAATCCTTTCCAGCAAAACTCGAGAACATATCCAACATTATGAAAATCTGTATGTGGCATTTAAATAATCTCATTTTTTATCATCTTTTGTCAACAAACTTAAAAAAATGTCAACAAAACTCGCCAACGCACCCAACATTTTGAAAATTCATATGTAGCGTCGAAATAAAATCTCATTTTTCATCATCTATTTGAATATTTGTTCCAACAAAACTCCCGACGTATCAAACAGTACAAAAATTCTTATGTAGCAGCAAAATAAAATCTCATATTTCATCATCTATTTGTCAATAAACTAAAATATTTTTTCCAACAAAACTCGCCAACATATCCAACATTATGAAAATTCACATGTAGCTTTAAAGAAAATGTTATTTTTTGATCATCTCTTTGCCAACTCGTCCAAAATCATTTACAACAAAACTCGCATTTTTTTAGAAATGGGGGAACTCCCCGGCTTTGCATCCAAACGATGCACACAGCCTTTTATTGCATCATCCAAAAATAGTAAATACTTGTGAATACAAAACAAACATAGGATCATGGATCTGCTAAAGTTGCGACATGAATCAACCATCTAAAAAAAGAGGACAAAGACGATCTAAGCATCTTGTAATCTATTAATATGCCGCCAACCACCCTGGTTGAAGATAGCCCGATCGACCGCCATCAAGCGAGTGCACCCAGAATTCATATGGGCCCGCTGGTCCTCGGGGAGTAGATGAGACCACATAGTTATCCAGTAAGTAGTTCGATGAATAGCCTGCAAAAATTGAGAAGAACCCGCACCGTTAAAAACAATATCGTTTTGACAATTCCAAATTGCCCAAAGTAAAGCGCAGACTCCTATACGAATCCGCTCTTTAACAACTTTGTCAATACCATTCAGCCACTTTCCTAACAAGTTTTTAATATTTGTTGGAGCAGGAATATTAAACGTGAAATAAATAACTCTCCACAACAAGGTTGCAAAAGGACACCTGATGAAAAGATGTTCTATAGATTCCTTAGAATCACAGAACACACATTTAGTACAGCCAGTCCACTTCTGGTTTGCCAAGTTGTCTTTAGTAAGTAAGACTTTCCGATTCAAAAACCACATGAAAATTCTGATTTTCAGTGGCACTTTTAATTTCCACGGGTATTTTTTCAAAAACCGAGTGTGTCCACTCATGAAATCAGTATAAAGAGATTTAACTGAAAACTTCCCAGAAGTTGTTAAGTTCCAACAAAAGATATCCGGCTGATCATTAAGTAGTACCTCCATCAAACGTTCTACTAAACTCAACCAATCTTCCCATGTTGAACCCCTTAAAATCCAATTGAAAGTAATATTCAGTGTTGGTTGATTAAGAACATCCGCGACCCTCACATTTCTATGAGCCACCTTGTTAAAAAGTACCGGATAGTGAACAGAAAGAGGAGAATTGCCAAGCCAAGAATCCTCCCAAAACCGCGTAGTCAGTCCATTGCCAACACTAAAAGATCCCCGTTGAAAGAACTCATCTTTCACACTTAGAATACCCTTCCAGAAGGGTGAATCCGTGGGTTTAGCTTGAACTTGGGACATGGTATGAGACCTAAGATATTTGTTATGCAACAACTCCTGCCACATACCTTGTTCATTAAGTAACTTGAAAAGCCATTTGCTTAACAAGCACTTGTTTTTAATATCTAAAACCTCAATCCCTAAGCCCCATTGATCCTTCGGTCTACAGAGAATGTTCCATTTTGTCAATCTATATTTTTTTTTAATTGATCGCTTTGCCAAAAGAAACGCGACCTATAGAAATCTAGTCTTTTCCATACCCCTTTGGGTATTGGAAAAAAGGATAATAGAAACATAGGTAAACTTGACAGAACGGAATTAATTAAAACAAGACGATCTCCATAAGATAGTATCTTTCCCAACCAACACCCTAATTTTTTCTCAAACTGATCCTCCACAGGTTTCCATTCTTTGTTTAAAAGTTTTCTATAGTGAATAGAAATTCCCAGATATTTAAATGGTAACGAGCCAACCTCACACCCAAAGATTTGTCGATAGTCTTGCTGTATATCCTTAGCTTTACCAAAGCAAAATATCTCACTCTTATGAAAGTTGATTTTCAGACCCGACAGTTGCTCAAACAAGCATAGAATAAGCTTCATATTAACAACTTTCTCTACATCATGCTCCATAAAAAGAATCGTGTCATCGGCATATTGTAGAATTGATACCCCACCTTCTACAAGGTGGTCTATCAATCCCCCGACTTGTCCATTCTCTTTCGTCCTTGCAATGAGAATAGCCAACATGTCCGCAACAATATTAAAAAGCATGGGCGAGAGGGGATCACCCTGTCGGAGACCTTCCAAAGTTTGAAAATAATGACCTATGTCATCATTCACTCTTATACCGACACTTCCCCCTTGAACAAACCTCGCCACCCAATCACACCACATAGGTGGAAAACCTTTCATACGCATAGCTTGCTGTAAAAATGCCAAATTCACCTTATCATAAGCCTTCTCAAAATCTATCTTAAAAATGATACCATCCATTTTTTTCCTATGAAGTTCATGGATGGTTTCGTGAAGCACAACAACTCCCTCTAAAATATTTCTTCCTGGAATAAACGCAAATTGTATTGGTCTAATTACCTTATACGCCAAAGCAGTCACTCTATTTGTGCCAACCTTAGTAAAAATCTTGAAACTAACATTCAACAAACAGATAGGCCTATATTGCTCTATTCTACTAGCATCTTCTTTTTTAGGGAGTAGTACACCAAAATTTAATTTAAATAGAGGCAAATCACTAGTCCGCAACTGCACAAACATGGCCATCAGAATCCTCCTTTATCACTTCCCAATTTTTTTGGTAAAACTCCGTTGGCAAGCCATCTTGCCCAGGAGCTTTATTTCTCTCTATTTGCATTACCGCTTCCTTCACCTCATCCTCCGTAAATACCGCCGTTAGAAGTGATTGTTCTTCCCTACATGAGCTGGACTACCCGTATCAACCAAAAGAGGAGTATGATCCGATCCTGTACGAGTCAGGGCACGTACAGTTACTAAAGGAAACTTCTGTTCCCATTGAACATATGCTAAAATCCGATCTAACTTCTCATATGTAGGCGTATCTCGTCTGCTGGCCCAGGTAAACTCTCTACCTGAAAGAGCTATCTCTCTCAAATCAAGATTCTCAATTATTGCATTAAAAATAACATGCCAACAAGCAAGTTGTCATTGTTCTTCTCCTCTTTTCGTCTAATTATGTTGAAATTCCCTCCAACCATCAAAGGCAGTGTTTCATTATCACAAATTCTAACCAACTCTGCTAGAAAAGCTGGCTTATTTGCATCTTGCGCTGCCCCATAAACAGCAACAAAAGCCCATTCAAACGCATCCGAATTATTTTTGAGATAAAACTTAACACAAAAATCACCAGAGACCACATTCCTCACAGTAAATATGTGTGTTCCTAAACCCCGCAAGAATGCCACCAGAGCGCCCTTGTGGAGGTAAAACAAACCAACTAAAATCGAACCCAGCGGACAAATGTCGAAGAAAAGGAGCGGAGAAGTTACTCCGACCAGTTTCGGAAATAACAACAAAGTCCAGACAATGCTCCCTGACCGATTCATTAATAGTAAGATGTTTAGCTGAATCTCCTAACCCATCACTATTCCAAATAAAGCCTTTCATCTTTTTCGTTTTTGTATTTTAATGATACGTGCATTCCTTCTAACCGGCACCCTAACCTCCATCTCTTTCTTCTTAATTCTAGCTAACTCGCCTAGGTATCCAACAATATAATAAATCGTATGTAGCATAATTGAAAATCCAATTTTCATCAAAGAGCCCGTGTAGAAATTTGAAGAATAATGCAGTAATTTCTTTGTGCTCCAAACAGAAAAAGAAGAGCTGTGCAGCAAATCATCGGATCAATTTCCGTCACTGCTCGCCAGAGGAGGCACAATCTTGAGAGGTCGTGATGAGAAGGCGCTAGGTTCCTGCTGCCACCTCCGGTTCGGCGCGACCGTGAGGTCTGCCGGTGCCGCTCCTACCGGCCATGTCGAGCCCGCTTGTCTGCCGCCATGCCCGCTTGTCTGCACAGTTCGAGTATCAACCCTTTTTTTATTGTGAGATAGTTCGAGTGCCAACCGGTGGCCGATTTTAATCAGGCCCTGTTGTGTCTGTGCGGTGGTTTGGACCGGCCTACATGGGCCACTTAACCGCGCACGAGTAGGTCAGCTGCCCAAAGCTCCGCCGCCGTTTCTCGTCGATCTTCGCCCCCGTCACGTGAGGATGGATCCGACGGAAGCCCTGCCTGACGACGCGCTCGCCAACATCCTTGGCCGTCTCCAGCCCTGCGACCTCGCCGCCTCCCGCTGTGTGCGCAAGGCGTGGTGCGCCGTCGTCGACGCCCATCGGCTGATGCGCCCGCACATCCTCCCGAGCTCGGTGCGCGGTTTGTTTGTCAACTACATCGACTACAATCGCCCACGCTTCTTCACCCGCCCCACGACGAAGCGGCCCTTGATCAATGGCGATCTTGGCTTCTTGCATGGGTACAACAAGGATTTTGAGCCAATCCTGGATCACTGCAACGGCCTTCTTATCTACGGTACTGGGCGGAGGGAGTTCTTCTTCGTCGTTAACCCCGCCACGAGACGATGGGAACATCTCCCGCGCCCCGATGCAGGCAACTACAACACATACCTCGTCTTTGATCCTGCCGTCTCACCGCACTATCAAGTGTTCACGATTCCAATGGTGCCCAAGAAAATTATCCCAGTCAAACGAGTGCCCGACAAGAAGCTTTCCAAGCCTAAAAAGCTAAATCAATTCTCAGGACCATATTGCCTGCTTGAGTTATTCTCGTTGCCGGATGATATTCCGGCACTCGATAACTTTGAAGAGGAGATCGAAGATGGACGACCATCGGAATTGTCAATGGAACATACCATTGAAGAGGACGACTTACCAGCAATATTCGTGCCGTCACCAACTGAGTGTAGTGGCAAGCAGGAGGATCCAGATGAATTGGTGGAGTGGCCACCATCCTCGTGGATGCTGGATGTGTTCTCCTCTAGTACAAAACAATGGCAAAAGAGGTTGTTTGTACGTGAAGGCGAGGCTTTGGAGACAATGGCCTCGGTGCGACAAGATAGGGTGGAACCAACCTGCTGGGGGCCAAGGTGGCGCTATGGGGTCTACTGGGGAGGAGCACTCTACGTTCATTGTCGTGGCGCATTTGTTGTGAGGTATATATGCCGCAAAGGCTTATACAAACCTCCCTTCCGAATTCTAGTATTAGTAGACATGTGAATGTTTCTGCACAAACATTGCATCATATATATCTCTCAAAATTGTCTTACACATATCTTTTTTTATTTCACAGGTTGTTATTACAAGATGGAAAGTACCAACTAGTCAAAACGCCGATAGATATCGAGGAAATCAAAGATGCAGAACCTTGTCTTGGGAAATCGGAAAAGGGGGTTTACTTTGCAACAATCCACGACGAATATCAACTTCGGGTTTGGATTCTCAACGAATCAGTTGGTCAGATGTCTTGGGAGTTGAAGCATCACATTGATCTTACTCCATGGGGGACAATATATTTGAATCAGCCCGAGGGCATTGGTCGCAACACTTGGTTCTTACATGGCGATAATTATGAAGATGGATTGCCCGGGAGTGACAATTTTGAATGGAACTCTTATGACGATAACGTCCTGAATATTGAAGATGATTATGGAAATTACTCTGGTTGTGTTTCTATCCTCGGATTTCACCCCTATAAAGAGATTGTTTTCTTAAATGTCTCATCATTTAAAGGAGTGGCTTATCATCTAAATAGCTCAAAAGTCCAGTACCTGGGAAAACTACGCCCAAAAGATTATTATCAGGGACATTCAAATGGCATATATGAATCATTTCCATACACTCCTTGCATGGTTGGGGAGCTTTCAGAATGTGCTTGAGATTATTCCTTCACTGCTTGGTTTGGGATTTGGAGGTTTGGGTGAAGGGTCAGGGGTGAAGAGCAAGGAGCCACAAGTTCAATCGAACTGATGTTGCGCGGTTTTGGTTTAGGAAAGAGCTAGAACTTACTTACAATTGACATTTGCAAACTTCCTTCTGGATCATTTTGTGAACCTCATCATCTTATAAGTACATACATCATTTGGGTGGTGATCTCTTACTATATATGCATTTGATTCAGTTGATTGTTTCTTCTTGTAGTACGAGGATATGTCTTGTTTCATGTCCTACTTTTCTTCACGCTCTTGTTCACTTTTAAACATGCACAAGTAGGTACAGTATGTGGGTGCCACTAGAATCTGAATCCTAGCCAAATTCTGCACCCCAATGAAATCTTTGGGGAAGTATTCCATTTGCTTTTTTTACCAGCCGGTATTAATTAATTGATTAGATTCAACTTTGGGCTAACTGCTGCATACTCTGGCAACATTATTAATGAATCATGAAGTCCCTTGCTTGGTGGATTAGTGTGTGCAGTTCATATCTATAATATCTATAAAGTTGATCCCCACTATGTTCATTTAATGTTTGCAAGCTCCTTCCTCAATGAGCCACATCATCTATATTATTTGTAGCCATCAGATCATCATCTAACCGTCCTGAAAACTCCTTAGAGTCATGCGTGAAGATTTGATTCTTTGCTTGCCCACCCAACATCAGTACGTGTTGGATGCAACAACGCAATAGTCACATCGTTTCCTCATCCCCTCATCTCCACTTCATTAAGGAGTACTGCAGCTTAGATTTGATCATTACGCACTAATGCATGCTGCGTCCCTCACTCCCCCTGACATATGTTTAGGCAACCAACGATTGGCGAATTGGGAGCGAACGCAGTCGAACACCATGCGGTTTTGCAGTCTTCCCTTCGGTCAGTAATCAAGAAGCAACGCCTCATCTTCTACGCGGCACCCATGCGCTCTAAGTTCCAAATAACTGCCCACGTATTGATTCCCCTCCCATTATTTCATTCTTCCTCTTCACCTTCTACATCAGATCCAATTCCTCTACATATCGAGCACCATTATAATGCAGAAGGATCTGATGGATTTCGTCACCCTCCTCATCTTCTCAATCAAACAAATGCAGAAGCAACCAACGGATTTGCTCTCCTATTAATCTGTGGAGATGCTTCGTTGCCATCATCATCATCACCACAGCTTCCATGAGATTGATGGGGGCGGATTTCAAGTCTTCGTTGTCGACGTCCATCTCCTGCTGGGACTGCACGCGCTGGCCGGGACAAATCTGCAGTCATCGTCTTCGATTGCGACCTTATTTAGTTACCAGGCTGTCCCAGGTTCTTCCTTAATCCCATCACTTCATACTATAGGTTTATACACTGCAAAATTACTATCTGGTAGTCAATGCCTCAGATGTTACCTCTGAGAACAACAATAAGCCTGGCCGGGCAAAAAAAAGATCTGCTGGATTTTTTATTCGTTGGCCAGATTTGCGTCAGTTTCAGTTCATATGAAATTCTTTTGTTTCCTCACAGAGGTTACAGGGAAGCATAACACATCGATATGTTCATATTGATCCTTTGCTCCGAATGGGATTTTCAGTTTCTACAGAGAATTGCGGTACAGATGATGCTCCCAGCGTTTAGTCAATGACAAAGGTACTAACTCTATGAACACATCCCTGACGCTTTATGTATATTACCCTCTTTACTGGACTTATTCTTGATATTCTTTTTGCTCCCTTCTTCCAATTTCAGATAGAGCCATCATGTCTATACTCTATACCCTGCACGTTGCAAGTATTTCTGTTCAAATGTATATATCTCTAGGTTGAGAAGCCAAATTCCAGCCCATTGATCATTCATCTTTTTTTCTTATTTCACTTTCAGGCCATAAATCCAGTGCTATTGTTGGATCCTTTCTCCTTGGTTTCAACATTGCGAGTTTGCATATTTCCAAAACAACCTCATGTGTGTACATATTATTCATTTGTGTCCTCTACAGAATACACAGTAACAATTTGCCATCCTAACAATTTGTTTTATTTTTTATGTACCGTTGCCATGTTACAACTTTGCACAATACCTATTTCAACCATTCATTTCTTCCAGGCCAGTCTTCCTCAATATCAAATATAAAGGGTGGATGTAGGTGATCAGTGATAGCTCTCTTGCAATGATTTACCTATGGTTAATTCTGATTAGTAGTTGCAAGGCATGTATAGTTGAGGTTGTTAGCATGTGCATGTACAACAATGCAATTATATGAACGTAAATAGTTTTATGGGGTCATTTTGTTTGATTCATATATGTACTTTTACTTAATTTGACCCCATAAAATTTGATAAAACAATAATTTCTATTATTTCCGCAGCAACGCGCGGGGTATCTTCTAGTTGTCAAATAGGATTAAGTACGCAATTTGGCTTCAACGGTTCTGCATAAAATTGCTTTCGTTCATCGCTGGAAGTATAAAAGGTGGAAGCTCCCCTAAACCTTTTTGAGACGCGCTAGATATTTAATCGGTCCCAGTCACGCGCTCCAAATGCATTTTTCGTCCGGCGCAACATTATACTGTGTCGGGCACGCCGACGCCGTCCCCGTTCCACGTGGGACGCTTCGGGCGCGCCGAACAGAGCGCGAAGCGAGGCGGGAAGTGGTGCAACCGTTGCCTACCTCGTCACGGAAGTTAATGGCGTCCAGCGGCGGTGTAGTTTTCACAGAGGCGCAGCGACTCTCATCGCGCCTAGCTCTCCGTGCTTGCATTAATGCGTGCCACCGCTCCCTCACCTTCCTCCGTCGTATAAAAAGGGGTGACCGCGCATCGCCCCTCACACAAACTCTAGCGCCTCAATCCCCAACCGTAGCCGCCACCATCTCAGGAGTCGAGGGTCATTCCATGGCTGGTAGAGGCCGAGGTCGCGGCTGTGCTGGAGAAGCAACGCATGCACGATTATTGTTGTCGTCTTCGTCTTCTGAGGGGGAGTGGGAGTTCGAGTTTATCGTAGTCCTCAATAGCGACCCACTCGTCATTCAGAGGCTGCCGGACAAGTTTGCCGAGTTCGTCGCCGACAACGAGTCGGCCGCGCTGTCGCTGTGGGAGGCTAGTTGCGGCTTTTGCCGGTGGCTGGTGGACGTGCTCCTCGACGGGCGCGGCAAGATGTACCTCCACACCGGCTCGGAAAAGTTCGATGCTCACATTTAGCTACCAAGGTGGCGAGGAGATGAGCGTGAAGGTGTTCGACGACACACCCTGCAGCCACCACCACCACAACGACGACGAAGAGGACGATGATTGAACATGGCGAGTGTTCTTTCTTTGCAGCGAAGATGGCGCCGACCAACTGAAACCAGTAGTGTAGGTTTCTGGATGTTCTTCCTGCGTATCGAAGAACAACAATTGGGCACTTTAGGCCCCGACTGGAAATGCTCGCCGCGTCCCCCAAAGCGTCCCTCAAAGCAATTTGGGACGCGTCGGACGAAAAATCCGTTCCAGCCGCGTCCCCCAAAGCCCATTTTTGTCCGGCGTCCCGAGCCCGTTCCCGTCCCACAGGGGATGCTCCGGGGACGCCGGACACAACGAAAATCGAGGCGGGGAGTGGCGGGGCCGACCCGTCAGCGGCACAATAAATTTTAACCTAACCGTCGCCTACCTCCCGACGGAAGTTATTGGCGCGCAGCGATGGTGCAGTTCCCGCAGAGGCGCAGCGACGCGTCCCGTCGCGCCTGCCGGCGTTAATGAGCGTCACCGCTCCTCCGCCTCCCTCCGGCCTATAAAAGGGTCGCCTCTCATCGTCCCTCTCACACACAAACCCTAGCGCCTCTTGATGCGCGTAAATGTACACGTCCGTTGGGAACCCCAAGAGGAAGGTATGATGCGCACAGTGGCAAGTTTTCCCTCAGAAAGAAACCAAGATTTAATCGGACCAGTAGGAGCCAAGAAGCACGTTGAAGGTTGATGGTGGCGAAATGTGATGCGGCGCAACAACGGATTCCGGCGCCAACGTGTAACCTGCACAACACAACCAAAGTACTTTGCCCCAACGAAACAGTGAGGTTGTCAATCTCACCGGCTTGCTGTAACAAAGGATTAACCGTATTGTGTGGAAGATGATTGTTTGCAAGAAAACAGTAAAACAAGTATTGCAGTAGATTGTATGCTATGTAAAGAATAGGACCGGGGTCCACAGTTCACTAGAGGTGTCTCTCCCATAAGATAAAAGCATGTTGGGTGAACAAATTACAGTCGGGCAATTGACAAATAGAGAAGGGCATAACAATGCATATACATGATATGATAAATATAGTGAGATTTAATCCGGCATTACGACAAAGTACATAGACCGCCATCCAACTGCATCTATGCCTAAAAAGTCCACCTTCAAACCCCATTCAGTATTAAGTTGCTAAGCAACGACAATTGCATTAAGTATGGTGCGTAATGTAATCAACAACTACATCCTTAGACATAGCATCAATGTTTTATCCCTAGTGGCAACAGCACATCACAACCTTAGAACCTACTGTCACGATCCCAGGTGTCAATGAAGGCATGAACCCACTATCGAGCATAAATACCCCCTCTTGGAGTTAAGAGCAAAAACTTGGCCAGAGCCTCTACTAATAACGGAGAGCATGCAAGATCATAAACAACACATAAACAATAGATTGATAATCACCACATAGTATTCTCTATCCATCGGATCCCGACAAACACAACATATAGTATTACAGATAGATCATCTTGATCATGTTAGGCAGCTCACAAGATCCAACAATGAAGCACAATTAGGAGAAGACGACCATCTAGCTACTGCTATGGACCCATAGTCCAGGGGTGAACTACTCACTCATCACTCCGGAGGCGATCATGGCGATGAAGAGTCCTCCGGGAGATGAATCCCCTCTCCAGGGTGCCGGAGGCGATCTCCGAATCCCCGAGATGGGATTCGGCGGCGGCGTCTGGAAGGTTTTCCGTATCGTGGCTCTCGCGGGGTTTCGCGACAGGCTATAAGTAGGCGAAAGGGTAGGTCGGGACGAGGGCCCACACCATAGGGCGGCGCGGGCCCCCCTTTGGCCACGCGGCCCTATGGTGGCGGCGCCTCGTCGCCCCACTTCGTATCCCATTCGGTCTTCTGGAAGCTCCGTGCAAAAATAGGACCCTGGGCGGTGATTTCGTCCAATTCCGAGAATATTTCGTTACTAGGATTTCTGAAACAAAAAACAGCAGAAAACAGCAACTGGCTCTTCGGCATCTTGTTAATAGGTTAGTTCCAGAAAATGCGTAAATACGACATATAATGTGCATAAAACATGTAGGTATCATCAATAAAGTAGCATGGAACATAAGAAATTATCGATACGTTGGAGACGTATCAGCATCCCCAAGCTTAGTTCTGCTCGTCCCGAGCAGATAAAACGATAACAAAGATAATTTCTGAAGTGACATGCCATCATAATCTTGATCATACTATTTGTAAACATATGTAATGAATGCGGCGATCAAAACAATGGTAATGACATGAGTAAACAACTGTATCATAAAGCAAAGACTTTTCATGAATAGTACTTCAAGACAAGCATCAATAAGTCTTGCATAAGAGTTAACTCATAAAGCAATAAATCAAAGTAAATGTATTGAAGCAACACAAAGGAAGATTAAGTTTCAGCGGTTGCTTTCAACTTATAACATGTATATCTCATGGATATTTTCAACATAAAGTAATATAACAAGTGCAATATGCAAGTATGTAGGAATCAATACACAATTCACACAAGTGTTTGCTTCTTAAGGTGGAGGAGATAGGTAAACTGACTCAACAATAAAAGTAAAAGAATGGTCCTTCAAAGAGGAAAGCATCGATTGCTGTATTTGTGCTAGAGCTTTTATTTTGAAAACATGAAACAATTTTGTCAACGGTAGTAATAAAGCATATGAGTTATGTAAATTATATCTTACAAGTTGCAAGCCTCATGCATAGTATACTAATAGTGCCCGCACCTCGTCCTACTTAGCTTGGACTACCGGATCTTTGCAATGCCATGTTTCAACCAAGTGTCACAAAGGGGTACCTCCATGCCGCCTGTACAAAGGTCTAAGGAGAAAGCTCGCATTTTGGATTTCTCGCTTTTGATTATTCTCAACTTAGACATCCATACCGGGACAACATGGACAACAGATAATGGACTCCTCTTAAATGCATAAGCGTGTAGCAATGATTATTATTCTCATATGAGATTGAGGATATATGTCCAAAACTGAAACTTCAACCATGATTCATGGCTTTAGTTAGCGGCCCAATGTTCTTCTCTAACAATTTGCATGCTCCAATCATTAAGGTGATAGATCCTTCAGACAAGACGGACATGCATAGCAACTCACATGATAATCAATAAAGAGTAATTGATGGCGTTCCCCATAAGCATGGTTATCGCACAACAAGCAACTTAATAAGAGATAAAGTGCATAAGTACATATTCAATACTACGATAGTTTTTAAGGCTATTTTGTCCCATGAGCTATATATTGCAAAGACGAATGATGGAATTTTAAAGGTAGCACTCAAGCAATTTACTTTGGAATGGCGGAGAAATACCATGTAGTAGGTAGGTATGGTGGACACAAATGGCATAGTAGTTGGCTCAAGGATTTTGGATGCATGAGAAGTATTGCCTCTCGATACAAGGTTTAGGCTAGCAATGTTATTTGAAGCAAACTCAAGGATGAACCGGTGCAGCAAAACTCACATAAAAGACATATTGTAAACATTATAAGACTCTACACCGTCTTCCTTGTTGTTCAAAACTCAATACTAGATATTATCTAGACCTTAGAGAGACCAAATATGCAAATCAAATTTTAGCAAGCTCTATGTATTTCTTCATTAATGGGTGCAAAGCATATGATGCAAGAGATTAAACATGAGCACAACAATTTCCAAGTATCACATTATCCAAGACATTTTAGAATTACTACATGTAGCATTTTCCAATTCCAACCATATAACAATTTAACGAAGAAGAAACTTCGCCTTGAACATTATGAGTAAAGCCTAAGGACATATTTGTCCATATGCAACAGCGGAGCGTGTCTCTCTCCCACAAAGTGAATGCTAGGGTCCATTTTATTCAAACAAAAACAAAAACAAAAACAAACCGACGCTTCAAGTAAAGAACACAAGATGTGACTGAATAAAAATATAGTTTCAGGGGAGGAACCTGATGATATTGTCGATGAAGAAGGGGATGCCTTGGGCATCCCCAAGCTTAGACGCTTGAGTCTTCTTAAAATATGCAGGGGTGAACCACGGGGCATCCCCAAGTTTAGAGCTTTCACTCCTCTTGGTCATAGTATATCATACTCCTCTCTTGACCCTTGAAAACTTCCTTCACACCAAACTTCAAGCAAACTCATTAGAGGGTTAGTGCACAATTAATAATTCACATATTCAGAGGTGACACAAACATTCTTTACACTTCTGGACATTGCATAAAGCTACTGGACATTAATGGATCAAAGAAATTCATCCAACATAGCAAAAGAGGCAATGCGAAATAAAAGGCAGAATCTGTAAAAAATAGAACAGTCCGTAAAGACGAATTTTAAAATGGCACCAGACTTGCTCAAATGGAAAAACTCAAAACTAATGAAAGTTGCGTACATATCTGAGGATCACGCTCGTAAATTGGCAGATTTTTTCGAATTTTCTACAGAGACTTGTGCCCAGATTCGTGACAGACAGCAATGCTGTTTCTGCGCAGCGATCCCAAATATAACATCAACTTTGACATAGAAACTTTACTTGGCACAAAAACATGATAAGGAGAGGTTGCTACAGTAGTAAACAACTTCCAAGACTCAAATATAAAATAAAGTACTGTAGTAAAAACATGGGTTGTCTCCCATAAGCGCTTTTCTTTAACGCCTTTCAGCTAGGCGCAGAAAGTGCAAATCAAGTGTTATCAAGAGATGAAGCATCAACATTATTATTCTTCATGCAAACACAACTTGTTGCAGAGGGTAATTTAGGTGCTCCATTATCTAAATTTTCTATGGTGGTGCTAGGAGTTTTAGCAATTTTAGGCCTATAGTAATTCTTTTGTTTAGGCACTTTAGAGGCATACATGAATTTTTGCTCTTTACCCACATAAGCTTTCTCATTATACTTGAGAGAAGAAAAGGTTGAACCCAAGGTTTCCATAGCTTTTTCAAGTTCATCAATCCTATTGGTTTGATTATCATGGACAACACAAGTTCCTAGGACACTAATTCTTTCATCAATTCCTCCTAGGGATTTATCAAGTTCATCAGTTTTATCCAATAACATTTCCATTTTAGTTTCAATACTTGGAAAATTTTTCTCTATGGTTTTCAATTTTTTCATAACATCCTCAAGAGAGATTTCAATTTTAACTTCATTAACAGGTGGTATTCCAACTAGACTCTCAATGATGCAACTAGCTTCTAAAGCGGGAGTACCTAGGAAATTACCTCCCGAAAGAGTATCAAGAACATACCTATTCCAACTAGATAAACCAACATAAAAGTTCCTAAGAAGGATAGTGGTGGAGTGTTTCTTAATGCACCTATGATGAGCATTACTAATTCTATACCAAGCATCTTTAAAACTTTCTCCACCTTGTTGCTTAAAAGAATGAACTTCAACTTCAGGGTTACTCATAATAGCAGTAATAAAGTAAACTAGATAAAGTAAATGCAAGTAACTAATTTTTTTGTGTTTTTGATATAGAGAGCAAGACAGTAAATAAAGTAAAACTAGCAACTAATTTTTGTGTGTTTTGTTTAGGTGCAGCAAACAAAGTAGTAAATAAAATAAAGCAAGACAAAAACAAAGTAAAGAGATTGAGAAGTGGAGACTCCCCTTGCAGCGTGTCTTGATCTCCCCGGCAACGGCGCCAGAAAACAGGCTTGATGCGCGTAAATGTACACGTCCGTTGGGAACCCCAAGAGGAAGGTATGATGCGCACAGTGGCAAGTTTTCCCTCAGAAAGAAACCAAGGTTTAATCGGACCAGTAGGAGCCAAGAAGCACGTTGAAGGTTGATGGTGGCGAAATGTGATGCGGCGCAACAACAGGGATTCCGGCGCCAACGTGGAACCTGCACAACACAACCAAAGTACTTTGCCCCAACGAAACAGTGAGGTTGTCAATCTCACCGGCTTGCTGTAACAAAGGATTAACCGTATTGTGTGGAAGATGATTGTTTGCAAGAAAACAGAAAACAAGTATTGCAGTAGATTGTATGCTATGTAAAGAATAGGACCGGGGTCCACAGTTCATAGAGGTGTCTCTCCCATAAGATAAAAGCATGTTGGGTGAACAAATTACAGCGGGCAATTGACAAATAGAGAAGGGCATAACAATGCATATACATGATATGATAAATATAGTGAGATTTAATCCGGGCATTACGACAAAGTACATAGACCGCCATCCAACTGATCTATGCCTAAAAAGTCCACCTTCAGGTTATCATCCGAACCCCATTCGTATTAAGTTGCAAAGCAACAGACAATTGCATTAAGTATGGTGCGTAATGTAATCAACAACTACATCCTTAGACATAGCATCAATGTTTTATCCCTAGTGGCAACAGCACATCACAACCTTAGAACCTACTGTCACGATCCCAGGTGTCAATGAAGGCATGAACCCACTATCGAGCATAAATACCCCTCTTGGAGTTAGAGCAAAAACTTGGCCAGAGCCTCTACTAATAACGGAGAGCATGCAAGATCATAAACAACACATAAACAATAGATTGATAATCACCATAACATAGTATTCTCTATCCATCGGATCCCGACAAACACAACATATAGTATTACAGATAGATCATCTTGATCATGTTAGGCAGCTCACAAGATCCAACAATGAAGCACAATTAGGAGAAGACGACCATCTAGCTACTGCTATGGACCCATAGTCCAGGGGTGAACTACTCACTCATCACTCCGGAGGCGATCATGGCGATGAAGAGTCCTCCGGGAGATGAATCCCTCTCCGGCAGGGTGCCGGAGGCGATCTCCGAATCCCCCGAGATGGGATTCGCGGCGGCGGCGTCTCGGAAGGTTTTCCGTATCGTAGCTCTCGGCGGGGGTTTCGCGACGGAGGATATAAGTAGGCGAAAGGGTAGGTCGGGGGGCTGACGAGGGGCCCACACCATAGGAAGGCGCGGGCCCCCCTCTGGCCGTGCGGCCCTATGGTGGCGGCGCCTCGTCGCCCCACTTCGTATCCCATTCGGTCTTCTGGAAGCTCCGTGCAAAAATAGGACCTTGGGCGGTGATTTCGTCCAATTCCGAGAATATTTCGTTACTAGGATTTCTGAAACCAAAAACAGCAGAAAACAACAACTGGATCTTCGGCATCTTGTTAATAGGTTAGTTCCAGAAAATGCGTAAATACGACATATAATGTGCATAAAACATGTAGGTATCATCAATAAAGTAGCATGGAACATAAGAAATTATCGATACGTTGGAGACGTATCACCTCTCTCCCAAACCCTAGCCGTCACCATCTCAACAAGAGTCAACGCTATGTCTGGTAGAGGCGGAGGCCGACCTCGCGGCCGTGGTCGTGGTCGTGGTCGTGGCCGCGGCATAGCTGAACGCTCGCCGTCGCCTCCCACGCCGTCGTCTTCATCGTCGGAGATGGACGTGGAGCCGGACGTGCTGTTCGAGTTCGTCCTCGTCCTCAAGGGCGACCCGCGTGGCATCCAGAGGCTGACGGACTCCTTCGCCGAGTACGTCGCCGGCGACGACCGCCCGAGCACGATGCATCGGCGGGAGGCTTCGTGCGGCTACTACCGGTGGATCGTCGACGCGATCTACGACGCGCGCGGCAAGATGTACCTCAACATCGGCTGGGAGAAGTTCGCGCGCCACCACAGCCTCGAAGCCGGCTTCATCCTCCTGTTCTCCTACTTCGACGAGACGCGCTGCCGCCGGGACTACCACGGCGACAGCACCGACGAGGAGGACAACTGAGTGTTGTTTCTTCGTAGCGAATACGTGCACGGAGGTTTCTGCCTATTCTTCCTCGCAAGAACCAACAGGGGCACCGTCACCAGCTGGATTTTCCAGTTTCGGTGACTGGGTGTGCCCTCGGGTGTTCTCACTTGGCAGCGAACACACGAAACCTGCGATGATCGGCCTAGTTAGGTTTAGTTTTTTTTGCAATATTATATATTTGTGTCCACCATGGCACCATGGTTCCAACTATGTATTAGTTTGTGGAAACCATGTTCCCAATTATGTATTAGTTTGTGGAAATTGAAATAAAAATGCCAAAAAAAGTATTTTAAATATTTGGGGGAGGCGTTTGGGGGACGCGGCTGGGGAGCGATGTCCCCCAAACGCGGCACGAACAAAACACGTCCCCAAACGCTCAATCCGGCGCGGTTTGGGGGACGCGGCTGGAGATGCTCTAATATTTCACGGTGGATCATTTTGCTTTGCAGTCTGAAAAGGCAAGTTACATGCTTCTTTTGTCCAGAACATGGAGCATCTCACGCGGTCACGCCTACGCGATGACTTCATATTATATGCCTAACGTATTTTGTACTTCTTTGTATATGTAAAATTTTCAATGTTGTTTTTGGTACAAATATATACGCAAGTAATGACAACGTATTGTTCAGCAGTAAAACGGATAAAGTTTTTCAGATGACTGGACTTGTGATCTTGCTTGTTCTTCAGGCTAAAATCAAAATAGTAAGAATATTATAGACGTCACTTTTTTAAAAAATGAAATCACACTCCATTACTCAAACAGTCCAAGATCACTGGCTGCTACAGAAGGCAAAGCGAGCATGACCCGGCCATACGGCTTGGGGAACATCTCCGAGCTTTACACCAAAAGCGGCGGGAATGTCCGTGGCAGAATTACAAGCTCTAGGAAAGAATCATGAAGCTAATCTTATTGCAAATAAAGTTCAGAAATAGTGACTCCTTAATCTCCTTGATCAGCATCCCACATGCCCCTAGCTCACCTTTATCATTTTTCTTTGTCTGAACCAGCAGTTGAGAATCAATTTCAATCTGAAATCTCGATATGCCTCGACCCTGAACCAACTGCAGAGCTCTGCTGCATGCTTTCTCTTCAGCATGATACGCATCTTGGACATGGTCTAAACTCTAAGCTCCCGGCCGCCGCTACGACGGCTTCCCCCCTCTAATCTCTAACCACAAAACTACAGCCACCACAATCAGCACCGTGATTATATCAACAATCAGTGTTAATTTTCACAAACTCTCCTTCAGGAGCCCTACAGCGCTGAACGGACTTAGCCTGGTTTCTACTACGCACAAAGAAAGTCCACGTGCTCCAGTGCAGGTCTCTTCGCCTGGGGTTCCACACGTCTCCCTTCTGCATTCAACTTGTTCCTCGTTTTCCACCATTCTCCAAAAAAAGCGCGATGCCCTTCAGCTTCATTTTTCTTTGTCTAGCTTCATTATCTCCGTAATTACCTGCTTTGAACTCAAACAAGACAGATGTTTGAGTCGGGTCTCCTCCATCCGAAGCATACGCGAAATATATCTCACCGCCTTGCATCTGAAGAAACATATGCGCGAACGCTAGGCAGAGGAAGAACCACATTCACCGGCTCAAGAAACCAAGGGTGGGTTACCGATCATGACACCGAGGAAAAAATCAATATTATTTTGGAACACTTCCAATCGGTTATGAGAAGAGGGGAGCCAAGCGCCCGTGATTTCAATTGGAGCGAGCTTCATTTTGATAATCTGGATTTGCATTCCCTCGAGGATCCATTTAGGGAGGATGTTGAATATGACCCGAAATCTATTTACCTGTTGTACTATGGAAGGAGTCCTAACGGACTATGGCATACCAAACGTGCTAGACGTAGCACATTACAACTCTATTTCGTGTCCGCCAAGAAAGAGAGTTGTCCGCCCCTATATATAGTCACAGGTAGTCATAGAATAGATGAGAGAAAAAGATACACCATATTGATAGCACGTAGAGGGTCTGTCCTCTCGTGTATTGTACTACTCCTCCAATTATAGTGAGAGCGCCGCCGTGCGTTTCGTGGTTTTTTCCCGTTTGGGTTTTCCACGTAAAAATCTGTGTTCTTGTTCTTGTTTGATCTACTTTTATTTGCGCGGTTTTATAACAAGTGGTATCAGAGCATCAGGCTTCAAGTTCGATCCGCTGCCCTAGGAGACTTCTCCGTTGTGCTCCTAGGGCAGCATCGCACCGCGTTGTTTGGATCTTGCAGCATCAATTGGTTTGTGACATCAGATCTAGAGTCGGTGTTTCATGCGCCGCCTCCTGCGATTCGTTTTTCCGCTGCCATCCAGTTTTGTAACCGACTGCAATTCAATCTAGGCTTCCTTATCTACATCGCCTGGGAAATCGCGATCTCATATCGGTATCAAGTCCGATCAAGGATTTATTCGCACAGTCTTTAACAGATCGATTTTTGAAGCTGTGCGTGCAAGCGTGTGATTCATCGAAGGATAACCAGTTTGATTTTAAGCACACGCGCCGTGAAGCAACATACACAGCAGATCCCGGCCTCATCTTGGATCAAGTCCCGATGAGAAAATTTTAATTTGCTGCTGCTTAGTGCTACTCCACGTGAAGTCGCAGATTTATTTCTTGGTTCATCGACTCTCAGTAAGTCCGTATTGCTACTTTGGCACACACGGGTGAAGAAACACTGATCAAATTAATGGATCAAGTTCCCAGGCAAGGTATCAAGGTTAGGTTTTGCTAGTTCACGTAAGATGATCTGCTGCTACTAGTTCAGATACTTTTAACTCTCAGTTTTCTACGTCGATCCGAGACAGTACCAGGTCCAGTTTATCTCAGATTTTTGTTCTGCAATTTAATACTACAAAGTATTCTCTCTGGCTTGTACTACTTCGTGTACACAGATTTATCGACTCATGGTTACCATGGAGCGATCTTCCGCTGTTGGATATGTGGCACAAGATTTTTCTTATGGCAAGTCAAGATGCAGGTGTTGTTGGTGGAAGCCAATTATGAGGATGCACTGGATAGTTTTTGTTTGGATTGACAAGGAGAAAAGAATTTCTACGCCACCTATGTTCGATGATTTGCCGCTGAATGATCATCGTTTTTGATAGTTTTCAGTTCAAGGTGGAGTTGAATTGTAGCCTGCTGGGAGATATTATGGATGCAAATTTCAGATGTTATGTTGCTGCAATTATATGAAGAACACAATTCAGTTATCAAAAAAAAATATGGAGGAGGTAATTTTTATGCCTGTTGGTAGCCAGCATTATACTCTTTGTTCTCCAAAGTTTTTTGCTGTTATGCATGTGAAGATTTTGCTTTGTTACTCAAGTTCGTGATGAAGATTATTTGAGATGCAAGTGGAGATTGTTTTCTGCTAGATACTACAACATTTAGTACTGTAAGTTTCAGTGCAATTTAGTTGTCTTTGCTCTTTCAAGAGGGGTCTATTGCAGAGTTGAAGGTCCACTGCATGTTTGAGGTTCCTTCATCCGACAGTTGTTCTACAGGGACAGTTTTGACCATGTCATGGATTTTCATTAACCATTTGAAGTCGGCAGTTTTTGTGTACGTGATGCCCTTCGTACCATATGCTCTTGCATGAGTATTTTTGCCGAGGTTAGTGCTTGTTGTAGCACGTTCAGATTCCATGAGATGAGTTCTTCACAATGTTATGTGCATGAAGATGTTGCACTATGAGCTATGCGCTCGTTCAAGCACCACAGGAGGTATGATGACTTATGTCATTTGATGATTGAGCAGTTTCAGTTTTTCTTTGAGGTCAGTGGCACAGACTCAGACTTTTGTTGGGTTCTATTGGCGATCCAAGTTCGTTTGTCTGCTTTGTTGACAGCTGTGTTGTTTCCTAGACGGCCTATTGTTGATTTGCTCAATTTGACTTCAAGAGAAGTTTATTAGTTCTATGGATATTTCAAGGCACAAGGTTTACTTGTGATGACTTTAGTTGAGGAGTTGAATGCTATCTATGACTGTTGCAAGGGATTTCGGTTCAAGGTGGAGATTGTTGAATATGACCCGAAATCTATTTACCTGTTGTACTATGGAAGGAGTCCTAACGGACTATGGCATACCAAACGTGCTAGACGTAGCACATTACAACTCTATTTCGTGTCCGCCAAGAAAGAGAGTTGTCCGCCCCTATATATAGTCACAGGTAGTCATAGAATAGATGAGAGAAAAAGATACACCATATTGATAGCACGTAGAGGGTCTGTCCTCTCGTGTATTGTACTACTCCTCCAATTATAGTGAGAGCGCCGTGCGTTTCGTGGTTTTTTCCCGTTTGGGTTTTCCACGTAAAAATCTGTGTTCTTGTTCTTGTTTGATCTACTTTTATTTGCGCGGTTTTATAACAGAGGAGGAGGTCAAAGTGGCTATTGGCCAATTGCCCGGTGATAAGGCTCCGGGGCCGGATGGGTTCACTGGCCAATTCTTCTATGGATGTTGGGACATAATAAAAGAGGATATGATGAACGTTGTCCAATTTTTTGAGAGTCTACATGTGGAGAATTTTCATTGGCTAAATTCCGCGAACATTGCGTTGTTGCCAAAGAAGGAGGGGGCGAAGAGATATCTGACTTTAAGCCCATTAGCTTGATTCATGCCATAGCCTAGATTGTTTCCAAGATGCTTGCTATCCGGTTAGGGCCATTCTTGAATGATCTTGTCTTTAATGCTCAAAGCGCCTTCATCAAGAAATGAAACATCCATGATAACTTCCTCTATGTCAAAAACCTAGCCACTAAGTGTCACAAGAATAAGATCTCAACGCTCCTTTTTAAGCTTGACATTAGCAAGGCCTTTGATTCAATCCATTGGGGCTACCTTGTTGATCTCCTCCAAAGAAGAGGCTTTTCAAGTTGTTTCCGGAATTAGATTGTGGCGCTCCTCACTACTGCTTCCTCGAGGGTGTTCTATAATGGGTTGGCCGGCCTTCCATCCTCCATGGTCGCGGCTTGCGCCAACCCCCTCTCGCTGTTCTTCTTCGTTCTCGCTATTGACATCCTTGCCCAAGTTCTTAAAAGGGCGTCCACGCATGGTGTCCTCCACATGCTTCGGGGGAGAGGCACCATCCTTCGCACATCCCTCTATGCGGACGACACGACGGTTTTCATTGCCCCTTTCAAGGAAGATATCCAAAATCTTTCTCGCTTCCTACAGGACTTTGGAGAGGTTACCGGCCTTTGCACAAACTTCCTAAAAATTTCGGTCATTCCGATAAGATGTGGCCACTTGAATCTCGACGATATCCTTGATGGGATCCCGGCAAAAAGAGACTCTTTCCCGCTTCGCTACCTTGGGCCGCCCCTTTTGTTTGAATGCTTGAAGAAGATGGACATTCAACATTTGGAGGATAAATGTGCCGGTAAGCTTCTCTCTTGGAATGGGAAATACATCACCATGGTCAGCCGCACCTCCTTGGTGAAGTCGGTGCTCGACTCTCAAGATATCTACTATTTGACGCCCCTCTCTAAACCGGCGGGAACCTTCAATACATTAATAAGATTGAGCGTGCATTGCTTTGGTCGGCCAATGATCACACAATGGGAGCTAAATGAAAAGTGAATTAGGATGCGGTTTGTCGCCCTAAGAAGCTTGGCGGCCTTGGTGTGCTTCACATGGGAAAGTTTGCTACGGCCCTTCGGCTTATATGGCCTTGGTTGGAATGGAAGGACCCAGGCAAAATTTGGGTGGGTACGGAAATCCATGCACGGTGGAAGGTATGGAAAATTTCTATGCTGCTACCATCATCACCGTTGGTAACGGCAAGAAAACACCTTTTTGGCATGCTCCGTTGCTTGGTGGGCAGAAACCAATCAATATCGCACCTCTTATATTCTCGTATTCTAAGTGCAAGAATTGGAAAGTGGTGCAAGCTTTGCAAGGCAATGCATGGGTTGGCAAAATTGACTTGGAGCAAGATTTCTCCCTTGAGAATTTATCCCATTTTTTGGAGCTTTGAGGAAGCATGGACAACTTCCACCTCAACCATGATGTGGACGATGACATTGTTTGGAGACTCACCTCCAATGGCCAATACACTACAAAATTCGCCTATGAGGTGCAATTCTTGGGCTCCACTTTATCTAGATTGAACAAGTTCATTTGGAAGGCACGTGCCCCTCCCAAGGTGAAATGTTTCTCTTGGATTGCTAACCAAAATCGGATTTGGATGGCCGAACGCTTGGAAAAGCGGGGGCGGCCCAATTGTGTCCTATGTTCTTTATGCAAGCAATACATTGAGTACGTGAACCACCTCTTCGTCCATTGTCGTTACACTATACGTCTTTGGGAGAAGGCTAAAGAATGGTTGGGCATCTCCAAGCTCAATGTAAACCGTTTGGTGTACCTCTCATTCCCAGTGTGGTGGAATATGATGTCCACGTACGGGACAAAACTGCAAAGCCATGTCCTCGCTCACCATGCTCACCACTTGAAAAGTTTGGAATGAGCGAAGCGATAGTCTTGAACAACAAGCATGCGCCCTTGCAAGTCGTCTTCGACAAGATTACAAAACAAGTTAGACTATGGGTATTAGCTGGTACTAAAAATTTTGGCCTTTTGACGCGGCGAAGAGTAAAATTTGTAACATGTTATTTGTGGCAAACTTTTGCTATCTTGTAAAACTTCTTCTTAAGCAATAGATTGGGCAAACCTTTTGCTCTCGTTTAAAAAAAAATAGTACCTAGCCTAGAAATCCTCTATTCCATATCTCAGCGGGATTGAAAAGATGAAAGGTGAATCCACTTGCCAAAAAATATCCATCAGCTCCTTGTTTGGTCGATGCGCTTACCCACAATACACACGATATCATTTCCTCTTCTTATGATGGGCAGTCCATGTAGAATATAGATGAGCTGCATCCCATATAGCCCACTAAGTGATTGTGAGGAGAACGAGTTCGCGAGCACTCCTCCGTCGCCCGTGTCACCTCGCGTGACTCAAGTTCGAACAAGATTTTGTGGAAGACTTTCTTTTTGCTTGGTGCACCGGCTGGACGTGTACGTCTCAACACGCTTGTGAATGCTTGACACGTACGTCTTCCTAGACACTACATCTTGTTCCATATGCAGATCTGGTAAATGTACTTAGTCTTATGCATGTCTTTAAGTTGACTAGTACTTGTGTGATGTTGTTTTCGGTAATGAAAGCCACTCGGAAATTTCTTAATAACCTACAGTCCCCTTGAGTTCATTGGAATCCACGGGTCATTCCAACTTACAATAAACATGCCCGCCCCAACACGTTTGATAGATCCCTCCTTATGAAGCTCAATGTCTTTAAGATGCTCCACCATGTGTATGGTCGAATCAACTCCTTACTGGGTGACTATGCCCCCCACGTTCGATCGTGCGGCAGGCACTCACTTGGTGGGCCCTACCCCCATGTTTCAAGTAATCCCTTTCTTCCTCTTTCCTGACATGGTGGAGGCGGCAATTTGAGGAGGGTGGGGTGGCAAGAAGACGCGCGTGCCACCGACTGCAGGTGGCGGTTGGCCGAGGGCCGGTGCCAGTGGCGGGGGAGGGGGATAGCTCCTTGGATTGGGGTGATTGCGCGGTGTCATGTTGGAGGCTATCTTCTCCTTCACCTCCGTCGGGTCTCCTTTTCTCCTTCTCGGACAAGTACTGTAGCTTGATCGATTTAACCGGGGCACGGTCACGCGTGTGCTAGCCCTACTCACAACGGAAACACATGGATCTCCTTGAAGCACATGCGAGGCTGTGACCCATGTAACTTTCGTAGCACACACAGGTAACTTCATTCTTTCTCACGATTCCCAAAAAGGAGCCAACAGGAACCATGAGCCAGTAGGACGAAACGGTACCGCTCTCTCGTGTCGCCCCCTCCAGGCGACCGGGAGGGCGAACCCTAGCCCGCCGCCGCCCGCCCCCTCCCTCTCCCCCTCCTCCTCGCCGTCCTCGGAGGCGCTGCCGGCGAAGCAAGCGGCGCCGGTGAAGAGGGCGGCGGGGATCTGAGCCCTCAGCCCCCGCGCGGTTACTAGCTGGAGGAACTCCGCGCCGGGATCTCCGTTGCCGCGGCTGCGCTGCTCGGTGGACTCCTCCTGGTGGTCTACTGGTGGTCTGCTGCGGTGGGGGCTCGGGTAGCCAGGGCGGCGGCCCTGGGTGGGTGGACGGCGCTGGCCCTGCGGCGGGGGGCGTCCGTGGTGGGTGCGGTCCATCTTCCTCGGCCGCGCGGGCGGCGTGGAGATGGCGGCCATGGTTCGCGGAGTAGGGGCTGGCCCTTGCTCCAGACCTGAGGAGGAAGCCTGCTCCTTCCTGATCTGCGCGCCCCTGCCAATCCCGGATCTTGGTGGTCTCTGGTCGCCGGATCTGGGTGCCCCGGCAGGTGGGTGGATGCTGGTGTGTGGTGCTGGGGGAAACCCTTGGTCAGCCTGGCTGGCCACGACGAGGACGACGCCGCTGGCGCCGGCTCCCTTCCTGAAGGTCTCGTTGAGGTAACACCCTGGCTAACCCCTCCTCTAACTGGGCGAAAGCCCTGGTTCTCCGTGCGGATGGCGGCGGCGTTGAGGCGTCGTTCCCCTTCTTGGAGGCGTCATCCGGGGAACCGCAGAGGTGCGGGCGTTGCAGCTGTGTTTGGTGGTGGCCGTGGCGACAGTTCTTGCTCGGCGTCGCCCTCGCCCATGTCGTCTGTCAAGTGCTTGGTCTGGTGTCTGGCCGTGGAAAGGCCATTGCTTGCTGGTCGACGCCCTCGCCTGGGCGAGAGGGGAAAGGGTTCCCCTCTACGGCAACAATGGCGGTTTGGCAGACGCGTATACAGGCTTTGGTGGTCTTGTTCAGCAACACGGGGTGGTGGCGTCCCTTCCGTCGCTTCTTTCTGGGTGCGTCTTCGTCCGGCAGCTTCGGTACGGTGTTGCGGTGGTGCCTGTGGTGGTGGTGGTCTCGGTGAAGCTTTCTGGACGCTTATGGTGGATTCTCCCCCGGCAGCCTAGTCATCTTAGGTCCGCCGTGTTCTTGGGGGAACTGCTTTGCCTCCTGATGGTTCGACGCCCTTCGAACCGGGGCGAGGGACTGGGAGTCCTTTCCGGAGGTGAAGACGGTGGAGCTCGGGTCTTAGTTGTTCGGCTGGAGTAGACGTCGGCGTGTTCCCGGCTGCTTTCTCCTCAACCTCGCTGCCTTAGGAGTTTTCTCGGTGTCGTGCTGTGGTCTAGGCATCTCTAGCTGTGTTTCAAGTGTATCCTTAGTCTGCTTGGTGCCTGTTTCCTGTAAGCTGTTTGTAAGCACTCTTGTATCTGCCGTATGTGGCTTTATTAATTTAAAGCTGGGTCTTTGGCCTTATGTTTAAAAAGGAACCATGAGCCTGCTGCACAGTTCGAGTACCCAGTGGCCAATTTTAGTCAAGGCGTGCCCCGGCCCAGTTGTGTTTGTCCGGTGCTTAGTTCGGACCGGCTGGCATCTGAGCCTACATAGCCCACTTGGCCTCTTGTATATCTCCGCACACAACTAGGTCAGCTGCGTAAACGTTCGGCCGCCGTCCCAACTCCCGTCCGCGTGAGGGTCGCCATGGATCCGACGGAAGCCCTGCCCGACGACGCGATCGCCAACATCCTCCGCCGCCTCCTGCCATGCGACCTCGCCGCCTCCCGCTGCGTGCGCAAGGCGTGGTGCGCCGTCGTCGACGCCCATCGGCTGATGCGCCCGCACATCCTCCCGAGCTCGGTGGGCGGTCTCTTCGTCAACTACATCGACTACGAGCGCCCGCGCTTCTTCGCCCGCCCCACCACGAAGCGGCCCGCCATCAACGGCGACCTTGGCTTCTTGCCTGGGTACAACACACACTTCAAGCCAGTCGTGGATCACTGCAACGGCCTTCTTATCTACGGTACTGATTGGGAGTACTGCGTGGTTAACCCCGCCACCAGACGGTGGGAGCGTCTACCCCGCCTTGATGCAAGCAGCTACAACACATACCTCGCCTTTGATCCTGCCGTCTCACCGCACTATCAAGTGTTCGCGATTCCAATGGTGCCCAAGAAAATTATCCCGGTCGAACATGTGCCCGACAAGAAGCCTTTCTCGAAGCCTAAAATGCCAAGTCAAGAACCATATTGCCTCCTTGAGTTGTTCTCGTTGTTGGAGGATGCTTCGGACCTTGAAGACTTTGAAGAGGAGTGCGAAGATAGAGCATCCGAATTGTCAACGGAACAAACCATTGAAGAGGACAACGACTTACCAGCGATCGAGTGTAGTGATAAGCAAGAGGATCCAGATGACTTGGTGGAATGGCCACCATCCTCATGGACGCTAGACGTGTTCTCGTCTAGTACAAAACAATGGCAAAAGAGGACCTTCGTCCGTGAAGGTGAGGCTTTGGAGACATTGGCCTCTGTGCGACTAGATAGGTTGAAGCCAACAAACTGGGGGCCGAGGTGGCGCTACGGTGTGTACTGGGAAGGAGCACTCCACGTTCATTGTCGTGGCGCATTTGTTGTGAGGTATATGCATCGCAAAGGCTTAACCAAATCTCCCTTCTGAATTCTAGTATTAGTACTGGCTTACACATGTCAATGTTTCTGCACAAACATTGCTTCATATCTAGCTCTGAAAATGGTCTTACACGTATCATTTTTTTTCGCAGGTTGTTATTACAAGATGGAAAGTACCAACTAGTCAAAACACCAATAGATATCGAGGAAAGCAAACATGCAGAACCTTATCTTGGGAAATCGGAAAAGGGGATTTACTTTGCAACAATTCAGCAGGATGAATATCAACTTCGGGTTTGGATTCTCAACGAATCAGGTGGTCATATGTCTTGGGAGCTAAAGCATCACATTGACCTTAGTCCATGTTCAACGATATATTTGGACCAGCCTAAGGGAATAGAAAAAACTTGGTTCTTATATGGCGATGATAATGATGAAGGTGGAACCAATAAAATTCTTGTAGATGAGAATTGGGAATGGAACTCCGAAGACGATAATATTTTGAATATTGAAGATGATTACGAAGATTTCTACAGCTATGTTTCTATCCTTGGATTTCACCCCTATAAAGAGATTCTTTTCTTAGAGTTATCATCATTTAAAGGAGTGGCTTATCATCTTAATAGCTCGAAAGTTCAGTACCTGGGCAAACTACGCCCAAAGGATTATTATCACGGACATTCAAACGGCATATATGAATCATTTCCATACACCGCTTGCATGGTTGGGGAATTTTCAGAATGTGCTTGAGATTATTCCTTCACTGCTTGGTTTGGGATTTGGAGGTTTGGGTGGAGGGTCAGGGGTGAAAAGCAAGGAGCCAGAAGTTCAATCAGGCTGATGTTGTGCTGCTTTGGTTTAGAAAGGAGGTCAAACTTACGTAGAATTAACATTTTTAAACTTCCTTCTGGGTGATTTTGTGAACCTCATAATCTTACAAGTACATTCATCATTTGGGCGGTGATCTCATACTATCTATGCATTTCATTCAGTTTCTTGTTTCTTCTTGTAGTACGAGGATATGTTGTTTCATGTCTACTTTTCTTCATACTCGTGTTCACTTTTAAACATGCAGAAGTAGGTACAGTATGTGGGTGCCACTAGAATCTGAATCCTAGTGATCAAATTCTGCACCCCTAATTTGGGCGGCGAAGTATTCCAGTTGCTTTTTTTACTAGCCGGTATTAATTAATTGATTAGCATCAACTTTGGGCTAACTGCTGCATACTCTGAAAACATTATTAATGAATCATGAAGTCCCTTGCTTGGTGAATTAGTGTGTGCAGTTCATGTGGTGAACGAATTGTCAAATAGGGCTTAAGTACGCAATTTGGCTTCAACGGTTCTGCACAAAGTTACGCAAATTAGGAACCCTATGTCGTGCATGGGACAATTGCTTTCATTCATCGCTGGAAGTATGAAAGGTAGAAGCTAGCTTCCACGGTGGATCGTTTTGCTTTGCAGTCTGAAAAGGCAAGTGCATGTTTCTTTTGTCCAGCCAGAACATCACGCCTACGCGATGATTATTTCTTTGTATTTTTCAAATTGTCAATGTTGTTTTTGGTACAAATATATACGCAAGTAATGACAATGTATTGTTCAGCAGTAAAACGGGTTAAGTTTTTCAGATGACTGGACTTGTGATCTTGCTTGTTCTTCAGGCTAAAATAACGATATGCCTCAACAGTCAACCCTGAACCAACTGCAGGGCTCTGCTGCATGCTTCCGCTTCAGCATGATAGGCATCTTGAACATGATCTAAAAGCCCGGCCGCTGCTCCGATGGCTTCCGCCGTCCAATCTCTAACCACAAAATACAGCCACCACTATTTAGCACCGTCGCTATAGCAACAATCAGTGTTAATTTTCAGAAACTCTCCTTCAGGATCCCTCCAACGCTGAACAAATTTAGCCTGGTTTCCACCTGGATGCCCAGATACGGTGATACCGTGATACTGTCATTTTTCAAAAAACGGGGATTCAGATATATGTTTGTATATAGTAGCATATAATAAATAATCAAAAAGATATGAGCAATATTAATAGAAATAGGGCAGTTTAGAAATACTAATAAGATGATAGAAATATTCATTCGGCCGCCTCAACTTTGATATGGAGCTGCCAAACATAGGATCAGTGACTGTTGAGCACAATATGATCATTTCCAACATATGTTAAGCACATCAGGTAAAACTCTCTCCTAGCATTGACACGATTGCTCCGTGCATGTCCCTACGCCATGACTTCGTATAATATATTCCTCGACGTATTTCGATTCTTTCTTTGTACATGTTAATTTTTCAATGTTGTTTGTTTCTGATACAAACACTACACGGAAATCTATAGTTGCTGAGTGGTGGGTTGTCTACCAAGTCTTTTCCGGCCGATCCAAACTTCCATCCAGGCCGTGGCGGCAGCCGGCGCGGCCCCGACTCCCTTCCAAACCCCGATTTATAAAAGAAAAATCTAAGAAAGGGAAGGATGGGGTGAAATGATCTCACGATTGCTGGACTGGTTGATGGATTGATAACATAACAAAACACAGTAGCGGAGGATTACCGGGCGGACGGCAACGCGTATCCACGACGAACTTGGCCGGAGATCAAATTCGGCGACGGAGTGTCAGTTCCACTCCACTCATCTCCTCGCCGAGCAAGGAAAAGACTTGGTAGACAACCTCCGGTTCGGCGCGACCGTGAGGTCTGCCGGTGCTGCTCCTACCGGCCATGTGAAGCCCGCCTGTCTGCCGCCATGCCCGCGACATGGTCGCCGGGCAGAGGGCCTGCTGCACAGTTCGAGTGCCAACCGGTGGCCGATTTTAATCAGGCCCGGTTGTGTCTGTGTGGTGCTTAGTTTGGACCGGCTGGCATCCTGGCCTACATGGGCCACTTAACCGCGCACGAGTAGGTCAGCTGCCCAAAGCTCCGCCGCCGTTTCTCGTCGATCTTCGCCCCCGTACACGTGAGGATGGATCCGACGGAAGCCCTGCCCGACGACGCGCTCGCCAACATCCTCCGCCGCCTCGAGCCCTGCGAACTCGCCGCCTCCCGCTGCGTGCGCAAGGCGTGGTGCGCCGTCGTCGACGCCCATGGTCTGATGCGCCCGCACATCCTCCCGAGCTCGGTGCGCGGTCTCTTCGTCAACTACATCGACTACGAGCGCCCACGCTTCTTCGCCCGCCCCACCACGAAGCGGCCCGCCATCAACGGCGACCTTGGCTTCTTGCCTGGGTACAACGAGGGTTTTGACCCAATCGTGGATCACTGCAACGGCCTCCTTATCTACCGTATCAAGTGGACGGACTTCTGCGTCGTTAACCCTGCCACGAGACGGTGGGAACGTCTACCCCACCTTGATGCATGCAACTACAATGCTTACCTCGCCTTTGATCCTGCTGTCTCGCTGCACTATCAAGTGTTCGCGATTCCACTGGTGCCTGACAAGAAGCCTTTCTGGAAGCCTAAAATACCAAGTCAAGAACCATATTGCCTCCTTGAGTTGTTCTTGTTGCTGGAGGATGCTTCGGCACTCGAAAGCTTTGAAGAGGAGTCCGAAGATGGACCGTCAGAATTGTCAACGGAACGAACCATTGAAGAGGACGACGACTTACCAACGATATTCACACCGTCACCACCAATCGAGTGTAGTGTAAAGCAAGATGATTCAGATGACTTGGTGGAATGGCCACCATCCTCATGGACGCTAGACGTGTTCTCCTCTAGTACAAAACAATGGCAAAAGAGGACGTTTGTGCGTGAAGGTGAGGCTTTGGAGACACTAGCCTCCGTGCGACTAGATAGGGTGGAACCAACAAGCTGGGGTCCCAGGTGGCGCTACGCTGTGTATTGGGGAGGATCACTCTATGTTCATTGTCGTGGCGCATTTGTTGTGAGGTATAGATCGCAAACCTCCCTTCTGAATTATAGTACAGTATTAATATTTAGTAGACATGTGAATATTTCTGCACAAACATTGCCCCATATCTAGCTCTGCAGATGGTCCTACACATCTTTTTTTATTTCGCAGGTTGTTATTACAAGATGGAAAGTACCAACTAGTGAAAACGCCGATAGATATCGAGGAAAGCAAGCATGCTGAACCTTGTCTTGGGAAATCAGAAAAGGGGGTTTACTTTGCAACAGTTCAGCATGGATATCAGCTTCGGGTTTGGATTCTCCACGAATCAGGTGGTCAGATGTCTTGGGAGTTGAAGCATCACACTAATCTTAATCCATCAGTAACGATAAATTTGAATCATCCTAAGGGAATTGATCACAAAACATGGTTTTTATATGGCGATAATGATGAAGAAGGAACCAATGGAATGCCCGAGAGTGACAAATTTGAATGGAACTCTGATGATGATAACGTTCTGAATATTGAAGATGGTTATGAATTCTACAGCTATGTTTCTATCCTTGGGTTTCACCCATATAAAGAGATTGTTTTCTTAGAGTTATCATCATTTAAAGGAGTGGCTTATCATCTGAAGAACTCAAAAGTCTCGAAAGTCCAGTACCTTGGAAAACTAAGGCCAAAGGATTATACTCACTTACAAACAAATGGCATATATGAATCATTTCCGTACACCCCTTGCATGGTTGGGGAGCTTTCAGAAAGTGCTTGACATTATTTCTTCACTGGCTGGTTTGGAATCAGGAGGTTTGGGTGGAAGGGCATAGGTGATGAGCAAGGAGCTGCAAGATTAAACGGGTTGATGTTGCATGATTTTGTGTATTGAAAGAGCTCGAAGCACGGAGGTGATAATTTCAAAAAGGTAGCTAGCTAGAAAATAGGACATCCAAATTGGACCGAACATACTTAGAATTGTCCCTTGGTAAACTTCCTTTCTTCATCATTTTGTGCAGTTGATGATCTTATGAGTAAGTAAGCTCTTCATTTGGGTAAACGCTGATATGCATGTACTTCTTCCATGTCTGTTTTTCTGCAAGCTCTCTGTTCACTTTTAAACACGCACAAGTAGATATTCGTGTGCCACACTGAAATCTGAATCCTAGTCAAATTCTTCACCCTACTGAAATCTGCGGCGAAGTATTCCAGCTGCTTTTTTTTTACTATCTGGTATTTATGAATTGATTAGATTTGAATCATGATGTCCCTACATTAGTGGATTGGTGTGCTGTTCATGTGGTCAATGCCAGTTTCTTAGATGTCTACCCTGAATTGTCGAATAAGCTCGTATGCAGTTTGGTTCTACGCAGATTTGATCAAAATTAGGAACACTGTGCCGTGCATTGACATGATTGCTCCGTACATGTGACCTGTATCATAGCTCGCGCCTGATGTTCGCTTTTGGTTCGGTTTGGGTAAAGAGGAATGCGAGTCTTTTTTCTTTCGTTCGTCGCTGGAAGCCTGGAAGGTGGAAGTGGAATGTGGAGCTAGCTAGCATAACATTCTTACCTTCCACACTGGATCGTTTTGCCTTGCAATCTGAAACGGCAAGGGCATGTTCCTTTTCTGGACAACATGGAGCATCACCCCTACGCCATGACTTTGTATAATATATGCCTCGACCTATTTCGATTCTTTCTTTGTACATGTCAAATTGTCAATGTTGTTTTTAGGAAAACACATATGCCTCGACGTATATCGATTCTTTCTGTGTACATGTCAAATTGTCGATGTTGCTTTAGGACAAACACTACCCGAAAAACCATTGTTGCTGAGTGGTGGGTTGTCTGCGGAGTGTTTTTGCCCCGGAACTCAGTATTGTTGTCTGCAGATGACTAGACTTGTATATTGTTCAACAGTAATCCGGGTAAAGTTTTTCAGTTGTCTGGACTTGTTATCTTGCCTGTTCTTCACTGTAAAAGAAAAATAGGAAGATATCATAACACACGGTCAGTAACCGAAGGTTCCAGCTTGTTCTTCAGGCTAAAATCTCGATATGCCTCAACCCTGAACCAACTGCAGGGCTCTGCTGCATGCTTCCGCTTCAGCATGATAGGCATCTCGGACATGATCTAAACGCCCGGCCGCCGCTCCGACGGCTTCCCCTGTCCAATCTCTAACCACAAAAATATAGCCACCACTATTAGCACCGTCGTTATAGCACCAGTCATTGTTAATTTTCAGAAACTCTCCTTCAGGAGCCCTCCAGCGCTGAACAGATTTAGCCTGGTTTACGACGATGCCGTGATACTGTCATTTTTTTCAGAAACGGAGGTTCAGTTATATGTTTGTATATAGTAGCATATAAACCAAAAAGATATGAGCAATTTTAATAGAAAATGGGTCAGTCTAGTAATACTAATAAGATGATAGAAATATTCATTCGGCCGCGTCAACTTTTTTTTTTTGATCAAGTCGGAAGGGGAGAACCCCTACCTAAATTTTATTAAAGGAGCTAAGGCAGCTCAAAGCGTTACACCAACCAAAGAACACAAGGGGGAAAGCCGGAAAAAATAAAGGAAAAGACTAGTGATATGTACAGAGGAACATAGAGAGGGGAAGAGGTCAAATATGCCACTCTGAACACCAGAGAAGAAGTGCATCTCTCTCATCCTTCATGGCCCTATGTGACCAAAGCTTGCAAGTTTCCATGCATTGTTTGGCGGTAGTGTGAAGTGGGACTTCTATGTCATCAAACACTTTCCTGTTTCTAGACAGCCAAATGGTCCACATGGAGGCTGTAATGACAAGGTCCCAACCTTTCTTTTTTTGGTCTGAACATTTGTCCCTGGCTTTGTCGTAAATATCTTGTAAAACAGAGAGATCCAACAGGTCAATACCGAGCAGCGCGAGGATCTGAGAAGTCCGACGACAATTAAGGACAAAGTGTTCTACCGTCTCCCTTTCTTTACATCCAAAGGGGCATAGCTCATCATCGACAATTTTCTGCCGGCAAAGAAGTGATCTAACTTTGATCCTGCCCTTAATCATCAGCCAAGCAAAAACCTTCCCTTTCTTTGGTGCCGCACATGACCAGATGGTGTCTGCACTGACATGTCTTATTCCTCCCCAGTTCATGATCTCGTACATATTTCGAACTGAGAAATTGACGTTCATATCTATTCTCCATCCTCTTCTGTCGCAAACAGAGGTTGGAGTACACAGTTGTCCAGGAAGGATATGAGCGTCTCCTTTTCCCGTTCAGCCCTGTCGGAGGTAATGTGTTTCAGAGGGAGAACCCACGTCCCATCTCTCCAGCAGTCCGCTACTGAGATGTTTGTTCTTAATGCATGTGAGTACAAAGCCGGGAATTGATTTTTCAAGGGCCCATTTGTAGTCCATTTATCCTTCCAAAGGGATGTACATTTTCTGTCCCCAAGCTGCACACACGTTGCATTCCTGTAAGTGTCAACTAGGCCATTAACCTGCCTCCAAGCCCTGGTATGTCCAGCTGAGCTATCCCCAAGATCAGAACCTTGTAAGTGTGCAGCCAAAACCCATCTAGCCTAGGGTGAGTTTGGTTCTGTTGAGAAGCGATGAACAAACTTCGTCAATAGGCATTCATTTTGAATACCCAGATTCTTGATACCAAGCCCCCCTTCTTCGAAACTTCTGCACACATAGTCCCAAGCCACCAAACAATCACTGCCTTTAACCGTGCTTTTCCTTTCCAGAAGAAGGCTCTTCTCAGCCTGTCTAGCTCATCAATCACCCATTGCGGAAGCTTAATACAGGACATAAGATAAGCCGGTAGCGCGGTCAAAACTGATTTAGTAAGCGTCAATCTCCCTCCACGGGTAATAAAATCAAGTGAGAAGCCCAATCTTTTTTCCACCGAATAAATGTATGGGAGAAAAACCTCCTTGGGTAGCTTTGAGTCAGAGAGCGGCAACCCCAGATAGGTTTGTGGGAAAGAGGCCACTTCACAATTGAGCACCGCAGCAATATCTTTACCTTCCTGATCGGAAAGGTTTATTGGTACAAAAGTGGATTTTGTGAAGTTGATCCTGAGTCCAATATACATTTCAAAGTCGTTTAGAATATCCTTGAGCACTTTAGCTTGATTAACATCTCCTTGGATGACTATCAGGGTGTCATCTGCATACTGTAGCACCGGGCATGGCAAATCCTCCAAAACCGGGTGCCGAAGGAGGCCAACCGCAGCCGTGTTCTTGATAGCTTGCTGCAACACATCGACCACCAGAATGAACAGAAGTGGGTACAGCGGATCCCGTTGCCGCAGCCCTCTTTTGATGTTTATCCAGTTACCTGGTATTCCATTTAGCAGGATAGCCGTTTTTGCCGTGGTAAGGAGTTGGTTTATCCACATGATCCACCTGTCATCGAAGCCTCTGACTCGCATGATAGACATAAGAGCATCCCAGGAGACAGTGTCGAACGCTTTACTGAAATCCAATTTAAGGATCATTGCTTTCTTCTTCCGTTTTGTACAGGTTTGAACCAAGTCCATAGCATACATAAAGTTATCAGCGATGCATCTAGTCTTGACAAAGCCCGATTGATCTGCATCGACCAAGAGTTGAATCATAGACTGAAATCTTGCTGCAAGTATTTTAGTAATCCATTTGACTGTGCAATTCAAGAGAGATATTGGTCTGTAGTTGCTTGGCTCATTATTGTTTTCTTTTTTACGAAGCAAGATCATATATGATCTATTAATACCTTCCATCTTCATATCTCCATGGAAAAATTGAGAGAAGAACTAGATGATATCAGTCTTAATAAATTGCCAGAAATTTAATAAATTGCCAGAAATCTTGATAGAAACCAGAACCAAAGCCGTCTGGCCCCGGGCTTTTATCTCTAGGAATATCCTTAATAGCTTTCAGAATTTCATGTTCTCTGAACGGTTCAGATAAACAGGACAGGTTGAGCATATTTGGGTACAGTTGTCGTACATCTATAACTGTAGAAGAAGAAGCCGTAGCCCCCATGATATTCTTGTAGTAGTCAGTCAAGATTTTTTGCTTTGCTTCTTGGGAGTAATGTGGCAGCCCATCATGAACTATCACTTTAATCTGATTATTTCTGCACCTGGCCGAGGCTCTAGCTAGCATGATAGAAACGCGTGTCTTCGTCCCCAAGTTTACACCAATTAACCTTACCTCTTTGGCGAGCAGCTACAGCAATACTATGTATCAATATTTCTATTTTTTGTTTGACCATAAGTCTGAAGAAACCCTCCAAATTTGACAGTGGCCTTCCTTCCACAAGCCAATCCAAAAAGGCTAGGACAAATTTGTTGGTTTCCAAGATATTCTTGTCCGAATTTAAAGTTCTTCTCCATGATCCAATATTTTTTCTCAAGAGTTTTAGGTTTCGACCCATACCTTTTGCTGTGTGTCTGTCCCGACAGTGAACCGCCCCCAAGTGCTAGTTACAACTTCCATGAAGCCGTCTCTGAACTTCCAGTTATTTTCATATCGGAAGATCTTGGATTTTGGGATCCTTGTGGACGCTTCAATTTTCAGCGGACAGTGATCAGACGTGACTCTTGGAACGGAATGGAGAGTTGTGTTTGGCAAGAATGAGTCCCAATCCGCGCTGATGAAAGCTCTGTCGATTCTTGTAAGAATAGGGGGATCCTGAAGATTGGACCAGGTGAATTCCCTGTCTAGAAGCGGCAGCTCCTGCACCATTATGTCTCTTATAGCGTCATTAAAACGACTCGTTTCAGTCAGAGTGGCTCTGCCTGTACTTCGATCCTCCCCTGACCGAACTGTGTTAAAGTCCCCAACAATGATCCATGGTCCATCAATTGAGTGATATATGTGCCTGATATCCTCAAAAAACTCATCTCTGTCTGCATCAGCTGTTGGTCCATACACATTAATTGCCCAAAAATGATCTTCAGTAATTTCAGACTTAAGGTGGACAGTAAGAGATCTGCTCTTGGTAATTGTATTGCATCACTTAAACGTATTTGAGTTCCAAGAGATGAGAATTCCACCAGCAGTTCCAACCGCATCTATATGCTCAAAACTGTCGTGTGTGGCAGGCAGGAAAGATTTCCTTTTGAAGCTTGTGATTGACTGTAACTTTGTTTCTTGCAGAAAAATCACATCAAAGGTGTTGGAGATCAGTGTTTCACGGACTAGATCACATTTATTTTCATCATTAAGCCCTCTTACATTCCATACTCCCAAACTGAACTTCTTAACAGGATCTGTCATGATGAACTCTTGCAACCAGCAAGTTGAACACACACACCAACCCAAAGGCTGGAAACCAAAGCACCTACTACTAGAACAGATATGCTGCAACTGGAAGGAAAAGCTACAGAAACTTGATCATAAAAACTACAGATGATGATAAACAGCTTAGCCGTGACAACGACAGGGGTTTGAAGGTTGTGCTTGCCACTAGCACACACTCCCCATAAGAGCGAGGCCAACTTAAACATTGTCAACCTGCTCATCAGCTTCCGAGATCTTCATAAGCTCTGCCTCAGTAAAGCTACATGCCTTTCCAAGGTACAGCAAGTCTCCTACTTGAAGGGCCGGCAGAGCAGCTTTATTCTCCAGGGCCGGACCCTTGAGCTTCTTCTGCTGTTGCACCGCCTTTCCTGCAATTCCCAGAGCTTGCACCTCCCTGGCTTTCTTTTGGACTGCTCTGTCCACCACACTGACATACTCATCGCCAAGTTGGGCAAACCTCTTGCTCCGCCTAGGCTGCGAAGCTTGCATGGCTGCGCCCACTTCCTCGTGCTGGACAGCCATTTGTGGAGGAGGCGTAGTGAAGAGATAACTGATGTCGTACACCTCGCCTTCTTCCGTGCTCATCATCCACGGCTCCTTGTGGCGCACTAATTTGGGCGAGCTTGATGAATCAACAGCCTCGATCGCCATGGTTTCAGTAAAGACAGGCCTCACCACATCCTCCAAACCCCCAGTCAGGGCGAAGCCAGGGCTGGCAGGGATGGAGTAGGTGTATGCACGCCCGATTCATCAGCCTCCTCCGCCATCATCTTAGCGGAGACCTCCATCTGCTCCGTCAAAGAAACTGGAACAGCCAATAGAGCTTCCTCCGATGGGTAGATGTGTTCTGCAATATCCTGCGAGGCATGAGCAGATGAGGACCCACCGGGGCCGCCAAGAACGGTGACCGGTGAACTACGAGGGACCAAACGATCAGAGAAAGTCTCATCAGAGAAGCCAGCCAAAGAGTCCTCGTTAGAGGAGGAAGAAAAAACTGGGATAAACCTTGGCGCCGGGGGTAGAGGTGGAGAAGGTGGTGGTGAAGGTGGAAGTGAGAGGTCTAAAAACCCTGCAACATCAATCCATGCAAGAGTGTCGTGGCCTCCCTCTTTAACCACGAGAAGCCGAGGGATCTTGCTGATGCACTCAACATGAACGACAACGGAAATGGTGCTGAAATCTCGGTCAGTGAAGTAGACAGGGTCGACAGCCACGAGAGCCCCAAAGGGGGGCACCGCCTTAGCGATGGAATTTTCTGTCCAGTGTACCATGGGGAAACGATAAATGAAGATCGAAGCGATATATCCGACAGAATAATCGAAGTTGTACTCTGTGGCATTGTGTGGGACAAACGATACTGCATACTCAATACCACCCCATTGAACCAAAGTTTCTCCAAGACAGATATCCCTCTCAGCTCTGCTGTAGAAAATAGCGAGAGCGGATCCTTGGGAGGAGGGAGCAAGACGAATAGAGATTTCTGGGGCAAGTTGAAAGGCTGCCCTCCGAATGATAGTGGTCGGATTGAGAGCGCAGGGGAAAACGAAAGCAAAAGCCAGATTATCAAATCTCCCCATATCTACCTGAGGAAGGTAGACATCAAGATAGTCCGGCCTTTCAGGGAACAAATCCTCAATGTCAGGAGTGAAGACGAAGTCCCCATTCCCTTCACCTGGCAGCATCTCAACCGCCCGAAACGCGGGCACCCTGTCGTTCTCTGGTACCTCAGGGATGGGGGACAGATCACGGTGATCCATGCTGTCCACAAAACAAGCAACCTCCAAATTAGAACAAGCTTTGCCACGGGAGGGACGGGGTGAGGAGGGGAAAGCTTTACAGTCCAGGGAGGAGTGCCCTGACTTATAACAGCGTTTACACTTCACCGGGTCTCGGCAATCCTTCCGCCTGTGTTCTTTGCTCAAGCAGCGATAGCACCTTCCAAGAGAGGAGATATGGCGACGGGGAGGTGATGGGGAATGCCTCCGAGCAGGAGGGGTATAAGAAGGCTGCGAGGCAAGGACTTCCGCGAACAAGCGGGCGCCAAAAATTTGAAAACCGCAGCACGAGGAGGAGGAAGCCTGCTCGTCCCCATTGATGCCGCCCGTGCTGACCAATGGAGGGAAATCCATTAGGGTAAAGTGTAGGGGGCAAATCCCTCCTACCGGTGATCCTTCGACTGAAAAACCGGAGACCTTTTCAGGCTTAAATTTGACTGACTCCACGTGCTCGGCTGGGAGCTGTGGTAACTCAAAGCAATGGCCAGGATCGGCATCCACCGCATAGGATGGGGTGGCCCGGCCCGAATTACTCTTAGGGTTTCGGGGATTAACTGTGCTTGCCTCGGGAAGGGACAAAACAGCCATGCACGCCGCATCCATGCACGATCCATCTTCCCTTCCTCCCGAAACACCATCATCTCCATCAATAACTCGTGGGCGAGCCCCTATGAAGGGAGGAGCTTCCGAAGGGGTAAAATTACCTGGGCCGCAGCGGTAACTCTGGGAAAAAGAACCGAATCCCATCTGTGTACCAGGATGCTCTTGGTTTCCAACTGTTGTGGATATACTTCACAGGTATACCATCGACATGGTCCGATTTCGGCAAGCCCGGGTGGCCCACAGACGGTGATGGTGGCATGTGGCCCATCGGGCGGCCCAGTTGCTGTTGATCAAGATGGAAGATGTCCAGCCCAGGAACAAGGAGCCGGATCCGAACCGCCCTACGAAGGTAGCCGGATCCGAACCGGCCAACGAAGGTAGCCGGATCCGAACCGCCCTACAGAGGTACCCGGATCCGAACCGACCTACAGAGGTACCCGGATCCGAAGAGGTCTATGCCAGGAGTCAAATCCGTGGAGGCCCATGAAGGAAGCCGGATCCATGACGACAAGTTAGGCATAGGTGGATCCTTGACGTACACGGCAAGACATTGTACCGTAGTTAGGCAACTTGTATTCGGGTAGGACTCTCCATGTAAACCCTAGATCCGTGCGCCTTTATAAGCCGGATCCCGGAGCCCTGAGGGGAGATCTCGAGCTAGAAGCGAGACAACCACAACCATTGTAACAACGCGCAAGCGCCCGATAATTCCACAAGCAGCGTAGGCCCGTCATCGTGCAGGTGTTCCGAAGCTGGGTAACTCGCGTACCACCGTCCCGTGTGCACTCCGCCCTATGGCCCCTACTTCTTCTCCCCCTCGTGAGGATCCCTCCTCCGAGGTATTGTCGATTAGGCAACGACACCAACGGTCTCTTCTGGCGATATTTTGTGATCCATATGATCTAAGAAAGGGAAGGATGGGGTGAAATGTCTCACGATTGCTGGACTGGTTGATGGATTGATAACATAACAAAACACAGTAGCGGAGGATTACCGGGCGGACGGCAACTCGTATCCACGACGAACTTGGCCGGAGATCAAATTCTGCGACGGAGCGTTCCTCCTCCTATCGTCGCACGCGGAGCCGGGAGCCCCGAATCCCTGCCACCCCCTTCCCGGGCGTCGCGGCCTTCGACCGGCGGCGCCTTCGGGGGTGACGAGGAGGGGGGGGGGGGGGGGGGGGGGGGGCTGGCGGCGGCGGCCTAGGGTTTCGTCCCCCGGTCGCCAGGAGGAGGCGACGTGGGGGAGCGAACCGGTCTGTCCCCAATAAATAAATCAGAAGCTGATCATTGTTGAGATACATATCTCTGAATATCTGGATGTGTATCCTCTGTAATTATGTATAGCGATACATATCTTTGTATTTAGTATTGGGTCCGCCTCCTTCCTTGTATAGTCGAGGATGGTGCTGGAATTACACACCACAGCGTCTCCTGTCCACCTCTCTCAGCGTCCTCTTCTCGCACACGACGAGCCCGGAAGCCACCGTCGCGCGAGCCCTCGCGTTGGGCATGGAGAACATGTTCCTTTTCTGGACAACATGGAGCATCACCCCTACGCCATGACTTTGTATAATATATGCCTCGACGTATTTCGATTCTTTCTTTGTACATGTCAAATTGTCAATGTTGTTTTTAGGAAAACACATATACAGTACAGTAGAGGAGCTGCACCCCACCGGTGCTGCCCGACTCCCTTCCCAGCCCCGACTTAAAATGAGGTGAAATCATTTGATGATTGCAGAACTGCTTCATAAATTAACACCGCAAAAGACAGGAGAGAGGATTACCAAGCGGACGGCGAGCCGAAGTCGGCCAGAGATAAAAATCGATGACGAAGTGCCCTTCCGCACCTTTCCGGCCGGTCCAAACCTCCCTCCAGGGCGTGGCTGCAGCCGGCGTGGCCACAACCCCCTTCCCAACCCCGATTTAAAAGGAAAATCTAAGAAAGGGAAGGATAGGGTGAAATGATCTCACGATTGCTCTAATATTGATGGATTGATAACACAGCAAAATACAGTAGCGGAGGATTACCAGGCGGACGGCGACGCGTATCTACGACGAACTCGACTGGAGATTATAGTTGGCGACAGAGTGTCAGTCCACTCCACTCCTCTCTCCAGGCCATGGCTGCAGCCGGCGTGGCCACAACTCCCTTCCCAACTCCGATTTAAAAGGAAAATCTAAGAAGGGAAGGATGGGGTGAAATAATCTCACGATTGCTCGACTGATATTGACGGATTGATAACACGGAAAAATACAGTAGCGGAGGATTACCAGGCGGACGGCGACGCGTATCTACGACGAACTCGGCCGGAGATTATAGTCGGCGACAGAGTGTCAGTCCACTCCACTCCTCTCCGAGCAAGAGTCAAAGTCTAAGTCACACGCGACGCACGCGTAGGCTCTACCCCTCCCTGTATATATAGAGGTAGTGGAGCTGTGGAGGTTCTATACAGTTTGAATTTTTGAGGAAGGAAGAGCGCGCTAGGGAGGGAAAAAGATGATGGGTGTGCTACTTTGATTCTCACTTCTTGGTTGTATGGTGGATGCGAGAGAAAACTGATGGCTGAGATGCATCAGTGCCACGGATTGCTGACATGTCATCTCTTCAAACTAAATACGGTAGGTGCATGCGATGGTAATTATGGAAGGCTTGGTTTTCTGTTCTAAATAAAAGAGGAGACGTTGCATGCGATGGTTCATGCCCTATAATTGTGTGCGGCTCATTTCTCTAAGGCAGTAATTATTCACCTACCGTGGCACCTCGGGTCTTTCCTGTGTATGGACTGGCAATTAGATTTTTTTCCTTTGCAGAGTCGAAGCTTCCTTTGTTTTTTGTTTTACTTTCTGGACGAGCCTCCGGCGAGACGGAGGTTCAAAAATATACATTTGATCGGATGTTTCTAATTGGAGATATGCGATTACCTGTTTTGAATGAGGTTCATGTCGGCGATAATCTAAGAAGATGTAGGGGGAACGGTTTCAGTTTCAAAAGTTGCCAACAGCTTCAGTTTCAGAGATAGTGATCGGTTTTAGTTTTGGAGGTAGCAATGGCATGGCACTCTAGAATTAATTACCATGTATGCATATTGCTGCAAAACTGCATCGCAACCAGGTGAGATATTCGATATTTGACGGTGATAGACTGAAACTTCATTCATTCACACCATTTACTTCTTCACGACTTGCAAAGATAATAGTAGTATTATTGTATGACAATAGTCATCATCCAATGTATGTCTACATAGTGATATTCCATGTTACAGTTTGACACATGGATACAAGCATTGCACAGCAAAAAAATGTAAAAAAGTTTTGGGAAGCAGTTTTTGTGATGAGAAACACACTATTGATTCATTACAAGATATTGTAAGGAAACAAGTTCCAATCCAGTGTGCAACACTCAGTTGAACATGCTCCATGTGTACATGCCATAGTTTCAGGACCTTAATAACACTAGCATGAAACAAGTATTGCACATTCTACATATATACTACCCAAAAATAACACACTCGACCTGCAACTCTCCTACCTAAACGACTACAACATCACTTGAAGCATGTCCATCTGGCCGGATCCGGCAGCCATCATAGAATATTCCATTTTTACGTCAAAAGAGATTTCATTCATGCACAAGGTTGTTACAATCGTCACATACAAAGGGATGCACATCTCCAACAAAAGATTCTAGTTTTTTTTTGGGAATTTTGCATTTCCAAATTAGCTCCCACATATTCCTATTGAGTCATCTCCAGTAAAACTACCACCACTATTAAACTGAGCATCTCTTTGAATACTAAAGGTCAGCCAGCTCAAGTACTCCCCTTCACGGCCGGATCCGACTACCACGGGTTGAACAAGGTCAGCTATCCATCACCTGCATAGCAACAAGATTTTCATGATGTAGTTTTCACACTACATAAAACCAAGCTGAAATAAAGCATCGCAATAATGATATATGGTGCTACCAGATACAAGCAACTCTATTTAGGAACTCCAAATTGATGACCAATATCCTTAGACAAAAAATCCCAAAAATGGTATCATATATGTAAAACATGCCAACATGAATTTTCTCTATCGCTACATCCACATGGAAATCAGATTTAGGCTTCCGCCAAGACATCTTAGAGCACGTGATAAAAACATGGCATAATAATATTTTAATATAGCCATGTGAATATAAGCAAACTCTAATTGGGGTTTATAATTTATAACAAAACTCAACTCAGTATCATGACCATTATATATTTTAATGTGAAGCAAAATAGTACCAACTAGTCACATTGAGAACCAAAAAGTAACAGGCAATTAGAACCCAAAAATCAATTTCATACCAACAGAATTAGAAGCTAGATGACCACCATCACTATAATGCAGAAGTTGCATGACCATCCAAAGTTTAAAAAAAAATCCTATGAGTGAATACTTGTACATCAACACTGACAAAAGAGACTTCACACAAAAAAATACAAATGCTGAAGTAGATCTATAATCTTAGGACCTGGGAGGCAGCGGCCAGTAGCAACAAAAAATAGTGTTCAGATTATGTCTCAAACTATGTACATTGTACTATGAACTAAAGATACATGTTGGGTTAGTGCCTCCTGGGCCCAAGGACCCAAGTTTGTTACATAACAATCATTCATCAACGCAATATATAATAGGGAATGCTACATTAACTTGCTTCACTTTCATATCTTTTCGTTATCATGCATGACAGAGTCGCTATAATACTACATAACTGAGAGAACACCCTCAAGACTGAGCATGGTGCACAAGTGTACCTTTTTAGCATGTGTTAAGCACCAATTTACCAACTGTACCGCGACGGGTGGTTCGAAGAACTCCGTCACGTCAGCGTAGCCTGGCAGCGCGAAGTGTTCTGCGACCTCGTCGGAGGGCATCGGAGACGGGAGACACGGTCCGAAACCATGGCGCAGGTAGTAGTACATGTGCGGAGGCGGAGGCGGTGCCGCGAGGTCGTCGTCGCTGAAGTCACGTTCAGCGTCGTCGACGAGCCAACCGGTGCTTGGGCCGCCCAACAGCCACTCCATGGGCGAAACGACGAACTCCGGTGGCACTGGCACCAGTTCGCCGGCGTCCGCGCTGACATTCGAGGTTGAGGCCTCGTCTTCATACACTGCGTCGGCGCTGTGACCTCCGGCGCGGCGACGACGACGGCCAGTTCGGCAGCGACCACCGGGGTTTGTTCCCGGCGTACAGCAGCCGTGGTGCTTGGCCCCGGTTCTCCATGGTAGCGGTGGCGCTGGAGCCAGCGGTTGCCGTGACGGTTGTGCTGCTGGGGCGCCGAGCGGTTGCCGCGGAGGCGGCGGCGGAGGCCACCGCCAGGGCCGAAGCGACGACGAGGCACCCAGCGGTTGCCATGGTGGCGGCGGCGGAGGCCACCGTTCCACTCCCGGCGACGGCCGGAGTTCCAGCGGCGAGCGGCAGCGAGGGAGAAAGTCCGGCGAGGATAGCCACGGCGGTGTTCCCTGGCCACAAACCGAGCGAAGCAAAAAAGCGAGTTCAGGTAGAAAAGCCATTTTCTACTCACCTTTCTCTGTCTCTTCTAGTGCATGATAACGTGAAGAGAGACAGATATAATGGCAAATGGATGCTTTCATTGATAGGGACGTGGGGTATATATAGTACCCCAACAGACGTCAGTACATAGTCGGTTTACATGATTGCGTCGCTTCGAAGAGGTGCAGCGATGGTTCTAAGTACACAGCGTTTGGACAACGCTAGAGATTAACTGCTAGGTAGTTTTCCTAATAGAAATCCTAACTGCCTTATTAGCCTAATTATGACGCTAATTTATTCCTAACAGCCTCCACCACCATGACAGTGGGGAACAGGCTCAATGCCCTGTTTTGGGAGGACAGATGGCTTGGCGGCCGCTCCGTTGGCGAAATCGCACCGCAGCTCTATGCGTGTGTCCCTAAGCGAAGAAGGAAAGGAAGGACGGTGGCAGCACACAACTGGGCGCGCGACATACACGGAGTCGTCGGCCTCCATGAGATCGGCCAGTACCTCACGCTCTGGCGCATGGTCGACGCCGTCGTGCTCTCGGACGCCCAGGACCAGCTAGTCTGGAAGTGGACGCCCAGCGGCACCTATACAGCCCGCTCCGCCTACCTCGCCACGTTCCAGGGATCCACGCCATGCCCTGCCTGGAAGCACACTTGGAAAGCATGGGCGCCTCCCCGGGTCAAATTCTTTCATTGGCTTGCCCACCAAAATCGTTGCTGGACGGCGGATGGTTTGGCGAACAGAGGCCTGCAACACCATGCTAGATGCCTGCTATGTGACCAGAAACCAGAGACCATGCGCCACCTGCTCATCGAGTGCTCATTCACCAAGCAGATATGGCATGAGGGCTTGGCCTGGCTGCGTATCCCATGCCGGCCTCCGGAAGATGCGGACGCATCAATCTTCGCCTGGCTGGACACTGCCAAGCGCTCAGCTCCGAAACCGATGCGTAAGGGACTGGGGTCTGCTGCGCTGCTGGTGCCATGGATGGTTCGGAAGCACAGGAACAGCTGCGTCTTCGAGCGAGGGCGGCCTTCGGTCGCCGACCTTCTGCGTGACATCCAGTGTGAGGCTAGGCTCTGGGCACAGGCGGGCGCCACCGGGCTTGGCGTCGTACTGCCAACAACCTGGGATGTACACTAGGGTTTTTCTTGGCTATCATCTGTAATCCACCTCCTAAGAGGCTTGTAAACTTGTTTCCCCCTATCTTTTCAATGAAATGAAACGCAAAGAGTCATTTGCGTTTTCTCGAAAAAAAATAACAGTATGACTCATAGAGTGGGCACATGCCACAGTCACGAGTGTGTTTGCATATTATGGTAATGCAATAGGCCATTTTGGTCACAAGGATGACCATAAACACAAAGAAAAATTAATTCATCAGGGTTAACATATATGCAGCATGGTGTTGAACCACAAGAGCAACCAATTTAGCCACTCTGTTCTAAACCAGAGCATTCCAAGAAGTGCAACCAGCCACAATATAGCAATACTAAAACCCTCTTAAGTAAGAACACAAGTTCCAAGTTAAGCCCACATTAGATAAACAAAGTATGTTTAGGATGAAATTAATTAAGTCAACCAAAACAAAGTATCATAGTAGGAATCAAACCATCAACTTACCGGCGCTTTTCAAAGAAAAAATTGTGTGATATATACCCCAACCTAAACAAGCATTCCTTGTTATTCTCAAGCATGCTAGCAACATCATGGATCCACTTAACCCATTAAATAAGACAAGCACACAACAAGACGATCGCAAACAGAGCAATAGTCAAATGGGCACTATACTGACGGAAATTACACACACAAATCATTAAGATTTGAAGTGACACAAGTCATCTTAATCTGAATCCCTCATCTGCAATATGCCCCTGCTTCTCCAATCGAACTTATAGGAGAAGATCACTGAAAATTCAGAAAATGGCATCAAAATTCTGACGTCTGGACATGTATTTCGATGGAACGGAAAGCAAATAAACTCCAAAAAATATGCACACCTCCTGTGACATCTACACAAACTTTGGGTTCTGAAGTGTTGCCAAACAGAAGTAATAATCAAGTACATATCTACTACTCACTGGCCTAACAACAACATGACTCCGTTTAACTACTTATTTACACAAGCACACAACATGTCCTAGAATCTAGTACTATTGGTAAAATAAATTTCTCACTGAAATGTGTTTGTATTGCTACATACATATGGATGTATCATTTCAATCACACAATTTGTCACGAAGATTCATTTTATAAATTAACAACATATCCATCTCATCAGAAAAAGTTTTGGATTTTTCTAATTGCATCTTGCAATTCGGAGAACAGCTAATTAGCAGATGACACACAAAGCAATGCTAGAACCAGAACTTGAGATGAAGGATATTATACCTTCATGTAGCATAACTAGTTGATGAAGAAATGCACTAGCACCTAGCAGCTTTGATCGTCGGCTATGGTCGGGTAGGGCTACTCGTACGCCCCTCGGTTGTTGGTCCGAGCAACGCAAAGGCCTGAGCCGCAGGTCACGTGGCTTGGCAGTGTGTTGTCCTCCCGACAAGAGATCACTGTTGTACGTGTACGCCACCCTCCATCAATCCAGATAGCTCCTCCCAGTAAACCTCCTCGTCTCCCGCAACACATAGCTAGTGCAGCTGCTGCAACTGGGCACAAGTGTGGCGAAGGGAACCTGCCTTCAGATGGGAGCGAGAAGGAGGACCGACATTTGTTGGGCAGCCAGACGCAGCTCCCCCTCAACATCTCTCCCTCTCACACATCATCTTATTTATGCGGCTGCTGCCATCCTCCAGCTAGTCGAGCGGCAGCACATTACCGGAGGCAGAGATGGCGCTGAAGGTCAGATTGGTGTGGCCAACAACAACAGCTCCATGTGGATAACACCTGCCAAAGATAATTAATTAATTATCAACCAAAATAAATACAGTAGGTATTCCGCGACAAAGATCTTAAACTAATTTCTAAGCTTTAGATAATTTGATAATTCATTACAATACAAGCAAATAAAAATGTAGTTTACACTTCAGATATAAAGAGAGCTGACAAAAAGGCACATCATTCAAATGTTTTGCGGTATGCACTTGACATTATGGAATAAATTACACATAGTTAAACTAAGATAGAAAGAACTCTGCATGTAATGTACAAGTGCAATATCTGATGGATGAAGAACCATTATCGCACTCCTAAACAAGTTTCAGTTCACATTTTGACTATGCCTCACATTTAACTGATCTACAAAAGGCATACCAGGGAAAGATTCATACCTCCCTCTAGGAGAACAAGATGATGAATAACATGCAGAGCAACAGCTAGAGCCGCACATATCTGCTTTGTCCCTGGCTCCATCGTCAATGTGTAGATCGTTGACCTAGTGCACCCTTCTCGGGGGGATATCCACAACATATCTTCTCACAGCACCAGAACACCGAATACAGCTGGGTACCATCACGTAACCTCTGTAACAGGATAATAAGCACCATATCATGCAAATTTAAAAAGGAATAACAAAACAACCAGAACATGTCGTGAGTAACAAATATTACAAAGAAAAATCACTCTTCAGACACTAACACATTCAAAGATCAACCAACCATTAACTCACAACTTTAAACAGAAGTTGCGTACACAGTGTCAGGAAAAAGCAAGTGGACATAAATACTAGAAAACTGATTATTGCAAATAAAGCTAGGTATCTCCCATAAGTGCTCTTACAATATAAGAAAATGTATTTCATGAGATATATCAGTTGCCTATTGATACTCAAATGTATGTGAGTCTGGACAAGAGGCAAAAATGACTCTTCACATGAAAAAAAATTCTGCAAACACATGTATCAACAATATATCGCATGAGAACTAGACTAATCGTAGCTATATAGAAGCAGAGATTTTTTAGGATTGGAGGTTATACAAGCGAGATCCTACATGATTGTTGGTTTCAGCAAGAATAGTGATACTTTCATTGCTGATTTCCAATTAACAAAGATATCTACTGAAATTAAGTTCCTTTCTATCAAACTTTCAAGTATCAATTTATTTTATTAAAATCTGAAAGACATGTAAACCAAATCTCTGAAAAATCGCCATGTGTAAAAAAACTCTATGTCCTCAAATGCAGCCATTAAACGACAAACGAGAAGCTTGCACCAAAGAGAAAAGGAAAAGAGAAGATTGATCAAAGGAAAAGAAGGAATGTAACCATGCATGCGCTACAAATAACTAGTTTATTACGAGCTCTCATCGAACAGGCCATGCAGCCACAGAAAATTGACACTGTGTCATCTGCCTGTACTCGTGAGGAGCTAAGCACAATTAATTAAACTAACATTGACAAATATAAAGTACATATGTAGTCACAAATGATTATAGTGCTTCTAAAATTGGCCCGGTGTAGTCCGTAAAATAACACTACCAGGTTACGAGGCTGGACAACATGCAATTACTCGGGAATCTATCAGCAGTAATGAAGCAGGCAACAACAGGTAGAAGCTGCTGAATAAGCATTCAATCAGAGCTTCACATTTACCACTTACCTAAAACAAAGAGACTTTCAGAGATAGTAAACAACAAACGTCCACTGCTTGCAAGAGTCAACTCGTATGGTAACTGAACTGATCGATGGTCCTAATGGCACATTGCATACTTAATATACAATAAGTTACCTCAGGATTCAACTTACACTAGAAGTAAATTGGAGATGGCTCACTGGAGCTACACCAACTAACAAAGCGTAATGTGCTGAGCTCACCTAGGACACACCCTTCTTTCATACTAGAACATAACATGACTGTACTGAAGTTCGAGATGAAGAAGAAAACTATAGGGGTATGGTGGGAACTCAATACTGTATTAGCTCACCCACTGATGCCTGTAATATCCCTTTTTTCTTGCATAGAACAAGACACAACAAAATCAACACAGCCTAAGGGCAATGACAAGGCATGTTGCAAAATTCAGATGTTGGCAAGAATTGGAACAACATTTACTAGCACCAAATTGCATTGCCAAGAAGTAATAATACAAGAGAAGTAGGACACACACACATACATAAGGTAGCATCAAGCAAGATAGATTAGAACATAGCATGTTCTAGTGAAGATAGCAAACAATACCTAAACCTTGAAAAATGTGGAACTAACAAATGATACCAGATATCATAATTGATGTTTTTGAAACCCATTGCATATCCCATGTGTATGTCGGTCAGAAACTCATGAATATGACTTCCCAGGTACAATTGGGCAACCAATTGCAAGCCAAAACATGACTCAGAACAAACACACACAACAACACTTCACTAATTTATTGCCTATGCATTGCATAACAAATTTCCATCCATCGAACACAGCCAAAGCATACATCTACTGCATATGCATTGCTTTTCTTTACTGTCTACACATTCTATAGGAAAAATGATATAAATTTAGCCAAAATACATGAATGGGGAGAAGATAGACCTCACGAACAGTAGCAACTCAGAGTGGTGGCTTGAAGCAGCAAGAAGTAGCCCAGGCACATGGTCGCCCATGCAGTAGCTATTGCTGGACTGGCATCAGCAGCAAGAGCCTGGGCAAGCGACCACAAAATCATTCCTCCGTGGCCCGCTGCCATCCTTGCGCCATGGCGAGACCCTCCCGGCGGACATAGTCGCACGCTATAGTGAATCCATTTTACTCTAACAATAAGCTGCAGCAGTTGACTTAAGTCATTGAAAAATAAAAATGCATAACCAATCTTTTAGTTGTAGGCCATTATGTTAATTTGAATAATGCTATAAGTATGAGTAAGTGAAAGATTGGAATCATTTTAGTGCTATGGAGTCGGGTAGTCAAAATATTATACTTATGGTTATTGTAATACTATGAAAAATATATATACTTCACGATTGTACTGCTGATGAGCAGAGATGAAAATAGAGAGCATATGTATAATACCAAGAAGATGGCATTACTATTTAAATCAGGTCAAGATCAATATTTTTTTCAAATGCAAAACTAAATTCACATCTATTATTTTACAACTTGTCAAAATAAACAAACTAGTCACAATGCTTTATAGTGAAACAAATGCACTCGCAGATGTTACCAAACCAACGGCAAATTCACATATTAGTGCCATCGCTACACATGTGTGTTGTCATGCGACACTCACAATTGGCCTGTCTAATCTTCAATGGACACATACACTGTAATCTGCATGCTTTTGTTCCTAATTAGCTAATGCACTGCTAGCTTGCATCTGATCTCATCTGTATGTCAGTAGACTGCAGCAGACAATGATGCTAGCTTGACGACCCAACTAGATGCATGGATGAAAACTTAAATATAATGAACAACTACTTAACAAGGTTAACTCCAACAAATTTTTATATATCATTTTTTCTATGGCCCGCCTTCAACGGGACGAAGGAAATAAACTACACACAATTTCTGAATGTTCTAATTGCATCTTGCAATTGAGAGAACATCTAGCCAACAGATTACACACAAAGCATCACTAGACGATGAAAGATGCATACCTACCTCTAGCAGAACTAGATGGTGAAAGATGTGAAGGACAGCAGCAGCAAGTAGCTAGCCTTGGTTGTCACCACGGGTTGAAGGCCCGAGTTGCAGGGTCCACTGCGTAGCGGCGGCGCTGGTGGTCGTTGTCATCGGCAGGTGAGCTGCGCATCTCCACCCCCTGAACCTCTCTGTCTCTCACAATAGCTCACCCGCGCAGCTGCTGCAAATTGGAGGCGAGCGTGTCGGTGGAGGCCGTCCTGGAGGTGGGGAATAAGGAGGAGGACCGGCCAGAGCTGGGCGCCTGGACGGGGTCGCCGCCGGTCCTACAGGACCCGGGGACGCCGGCGTCACTGAGGATCGCGGCTTGCTGGCCGGTCGCCGTCCACGCACCGCCACCTGCTACCTCGCTGACGCCATGAACACCAAGATCGAAACTTGATCTGCTGCGGTTTGCCATGGAAAGTGGGGAGGACGAGGAGGCGGCCTCGGGATCACCGGCGACGGTGGCCGGTGGCGCCTAAAGAAAGGAAGGAGGTGGGTGGCGGCTGTAAAGGGTTTGGGTGGTGATGTGTGTGCCTTTGTGCTTTCGATGAGCCACAGCCGTTGGATCCGTGAGATGTGACGGGGTCAATTCCTCGTAATCTGAATGGTTGGACTTTGGGTTCCCAAGAGACGCGGCTTGAGCCGAGGCGCCATCATAATTAGCCTCCCTAATAATGGTTTTGCTAATTACCATGCCATCTTACGCGGGAGTTAATTCGCAGCAGAAAATACACGGGTGCATATGCATGGAGTCTAGGCACCGAGTAGAAAATACATGGGATTCATAGCATTTTTTTACCATCTCATCACATTTGTTCACCATATAAAGTTTTTTTCAACAAATTAAAAACTCAAATCAATATCTAGTAATTGTTGGTGAAAGGCTCCGTGTTTTCGTGACTATGGGTCCTATCGACCTATGTAATGGTGTTACATCGACCACGAGTCTTGTCCGAAAGATACTTGAGAGGAGAAATTGGTACACCGATATAGGTGTTTTTTTCTCGACCGGTGTTTTTGATATCTCGACAGAAACATGTTCTTCATGTTATCACCGAGTAAAAATGTTACCAGACAACAATTTCCGGAATACCTATTTTTGTACAAGAGGGGTCGGTGCTCTAAGTGTGAGTTTTGCACTAGAAATTAAGAATCTTCTAGCTAATAGTAGTAGTAGTTCTATACTTGAAGCAAGTGCCACTTCAAAATTGTTTATTGGTTTTTCCTATTCACACCACTTACATACCCATATTAAGACCTCAATAAATAGGTGGAGGGTATCTGACCCTTCTTCACACGGTTTCACGTGACACCCCATTCCGTGGGCCCCACAACGTCTACCCCTAGCTCTTCGTCAAAAGTGAAGATTTTAGAGCAAGTACAATAAGTCCTAGTCAGCTGGCTATAAGGATTAAAATAATATATTGTTGCCTAGTTGGAGGAGAGAGAGGAGAGAGAGAAGAGGAGTATGCAAGAGCCAGCTCTAGCACGTGCTTCTAGGCACTATGTGGGAATGAATGATGGGCCATGCACTAATAAAGTAGTACAATTTTATAGCTCACTATTGTACATGTTAGCTCTAAGATGACTATAGATGACATGGCACTTGACTTATAGCCAACAGTTGGCTCTACTATTGAACTTGCTCTTATGTGAGTACTCTTAGGAACATGACCGCCCAAAAAGAGTTCAAGTGCTTGCAACATTTTGGTAGGTTGCCTCGACATGGGAGCGTTGCACTATAAGTTCAGAATCTTCCTGTGGGGTAATCATTTTTCTGAATAAAGTGCCACTTGAAAGTTATGTGTTGGCTTTTACTCTATATACCATTGTTATGTACCCATATCAGGCGGTTTCACATGAAACCCGACTTGGGGCCCCCGCAAGATCTATCTTCTAGCTTTCCTTCGCAAGTGGTGATTACATGTGTCTTTTTTTTTGATTTGTTTCGGTTAGAGTAGGTCGTATGAACATCTTCAACCAAAGAGGCCAAATTATAATATGAGGGAAAATGGTGGCACTACACTATGAAAACACAACGCCTGTATTTGGCCAAACTATCGGTGGCGCAATTTTTTTTAGAACACCGCTGCTATCTAAAAATAGCACGTTGCTGCTATTGGCTCTGCCCACACATAAATGGGCCGCTCCATGCCGCCGGTACTACACGCATCAGCGGCGTTCCCCTATGGGCCACCTTGCTAGTTTCTCCCAGCCGACCCACGACCTGAACGGTGACACACACACACACACACACGGCCAATGCACTAAAACACACACAACATACATGCGCGTGCTCACACATTTCCCCCCTCCCACTCCACTCTCCCATACGCGATGCTGCCCCCATCGCCCCGTCACACCGCCAATTTCCGCGCCCCGCCCATGAACGCGCAGATTCCATCTAGCCCCGTTGCCTTCGAGCCCAGCCGCGTAGTTTCCCGCCGATTTCAGAACAGAAACCTAGCTGCCGTGCGTTGGGATGTGTGTGTGGCTCAATATGTTCTGCACCATGGGCGAGGTTGGACGATTGTACGACGTCGTGGTGTGGAGGTACAGCCGCAACCACTTGGACATGAACTTCACGGACTGTGAGTCTCGGCTGAAGCCGAGTTGCTCGCTCCGCAATTGCTCATTGTTACGCGTGAGGAGGAGAGGCGACATCGTCGGGCGTTGAAGTGGTTTTCCATCGCCAAGGCAGATCAGAGGGCCATGGTGCAGTGGAGGCTAGATCATCCGGTAGATGTGCAAACCGAGTTGGAATGTTGGCATGCGAGGAAGGCGGCGAGGGCAAAGCATATGAGGTTGAAGGCCGAGATGGAGGCACAACTCCGCGGTCCCTCGATGATCGACGAAAACTCTGATAGGTGGTTGGAACTCTTGTCCATTAGATAAGAGAGTAATTTCGATCGGTATAGTACTGGTGATTAGGAGTGTAGTCGATGTTGAATATAAATACACTGCCTATTCTCTTTCCATAAATTCGGACTTTTGGTTCAATTGGCTAGTGTAGCAATCTTTCATGGTATCAAAGCCAAGGGGTCTCAAGTTTAAGACCCTGCTCACGCAGTTTAAAAACAAAACAAAAAATATTCTACGACCCGCACCGAACCCACGCTAAGGACTAAAACAGCCTAGACGTGAGGGGGAGTGATGAATATAAATACATTGCCTAGTCTCTTTCCATCAGTTCGGACTTTTGGTTCAATTGGCTAGTGCAGCAATCTTTCAGTCGATGTTCATGTCGACGCGGTCGCCACAATGTCAATCTAGCTAGTAAGTATCGCAATATTGTCGAAAGTGTGATCAAATGTATGCGACTATTATATTTTATATATTTAGTATCAATTTATCACCGAATATTAGGATCGGCGGCGTGGTATGGTAACGCGCCGCCAATATTTTTTTTTGCTACTAGCGACGTGCTAACTACCATGCCTCTAAGGCCTATTTTTACACATCTCCGATAGGCTTGTTCCAGCTAGTGTTAAGTCGAGTGTCTTCTCACAGTATAGCCCACTTCTAGAAAGAGTTGCCACTTCGGAGTTGTGATCGAATTAGATTTTAATCTTTACACCACCCTCATACGCCCATATTAGGATCCCCATGCAACATGCTCGTCTAGCGTCATCGTACTACTAGGTAGACCATCGCCGTCGGGCTTAGGTTCTTCGGCTCTTCTCGGCAAAGTACAACGAGGATTGCATGTCACAAGCACATTGCATGGTACGTGACTACTCACAAGAAATAGGAAAAGACGATGCTTGGCTTTACAGACGCAATTAACCCACTCTCGCCTACTAGAACGCCACCTGCTTGTCGCGTGTACGTAGGTGACATGACCCGGAGTTTCTCCGTCCATGTATGTATAAGTGTGTAGTGTCACATGGCCTTTGTGGGACAAACAAAATACACAGGTGCATATGCATGGAGTCTAGGCACGTGTGTAGCTAGATGCAAACATCGTCCCTTTTGATAATATATAAATACACACACCATGTACTAGCGCCAAGGAAAAAAATAGCGTGGGTCTAAAAATACGCTATTAGCATGCTGTGGCGTGCTATTAACGCGAATAGCGCACTATAGCGCCGAAATAGCATAGCGTCGGCTCTCCAAATATGCTATAGCGTGCTATTAGCGTTGGAATAGCGCCTATTTTTTTCCATGACTAGCGCCAAAGGGAAATTTCAAAGGCATGCAAATCGTATGGAAACGAGCGGGAAAACGTATATAACCCAGACTTACTGCAGAAGAAGAAAATGAAAAATAATATGGCAGGCAGAAGGATTCGTGGGCCGCGCCCAAGAGGTCCATTCTGTGTGGTCGGGCTTGCTCGGCCCGAATAAAACCAACCAAAGCAGAAACCCTACCCCCATTTGCCCGATTCCAATCGGCCGGCGCCGCTGCTCCTCCCGTCGTCACCGCGTTTCTTCTGGCGCCGCCCTGTCTACGCCAGCGCTGGCCATCCCCTCCTCCCTCACTTCCTTCCGTCCTCCCGTCCGGCGTCAGATCGGCCACCGGCGCTCCAGCGTCGGCTATGAGAGAGGCGGTGCAGAGCAGACCATGGCATCGCTGCCGGCCTGCTCGCCGGCGCGCGCGTGCACCCATGTGCGCGGCTCCGTCGAGCTCGCCGACGCGAGCCACAGAGAGCCGTCGTCCGTGACGCGCTGCAAGGAGTTCGTCTCCTCGGAGTAGGGGAACGGGGACGTTCTTCGCTGGATTCCGCCTTGGCTGCCGACTCCGGCCGCCGCTGCTCACCGGCCTCCTCCGCCGCTGAAGAGACCGGCTGCAGGAGGCGTCCACGTCGTCCAGGAGGCCGCCCCCAAAGCACCACCGCTGCTACCTGAACGCTGCCGTACAGGACCTCGTCGCATCCAAAGGTCGTTTTTTTTTTGCTTTGTTCTTCCGCACAACAGTCATGTTTAGCATTAGCCTTAATTAGAGTCATCATGTTTAACAGCTGCGGCTTAATCTCCATTAGAGTCATCTTTAGCAGCATCAGGCCCTCCCAACTTATCTACGCAATTACCATGTATGGTCTGATATGCTACAGAAAATTACCTCTTTCCTTTCTCTGTAGCATACTCAACAGTGCAAAATGAATTGGCAGTATTTCAGTGACCTGCTTGGGCTTAGATGGTTCCAAAAGAACCAGTTCATGAGGAAACGTATTTACCCTTTATTATCTATAAAAAAAGGAAACGTATTTACCCTTTATTATCTAAAAATGGAAACGTATTTATGAATTCAAAAGCCTAAGATGCTAGGTTTTAATATCTACCAACGTAAACCTGAGCATGAAGAAGTAGTGACCTATATTGCTTCTTGTTTGCAGCGACTGTGAGACATAAAGTGAGCTTCTTCATTATATTTAGTTACATGTTAGAAGCTACTGCACTAAGCATACTAGGATAACATCATTTGTCTTTCTGGTAATTAGCTTTTGTCTTATTAATTGCACTTCTTGAATCCTGAAGGAAAACATTCGTTAACGTCCTATATGTTCTTGGGTATATTCTACATGTAACAAAACATGCAAATGCCTATTAGTGACTTCTAGCCATCTTGTGTCTAGACTTCAGATTGCTATTCTACCTATACTAAGCATGGTTCTTGTTCATTGTTTTTAGCCGTGCTTGAATCCATTGCTCCCAACTTCTTCCTGTATATGTACGTACTGAAATGATATTATAGCGACCGATTTTGACTTGATTTGTACAGGTTCGTTTGTACGCTAGTCAAGAAGACGCTCCTGGAGCACGCCGTGTCCGGCGGTAACCTGCTTTCTTCATGACCATAGTGCTGATCTTTATCAGGGAAGTGAAGAGGCCCACTGCTCTTCATCTAGCTGCTCTGAAAGGTACAAAGCATGGATCTGGGTTTTTCTTCCATTATTTTGCTGATGGGCAAGGTCTGTGGGCGTGTGTGTCCTTGGGATTTTATTTACCATAGCCCTAAATCCTGGTCAGACTTCTAGCCATTTTTTCTTTTCCTATAGTTTTTTTTACAATATACTATAAATCAAGTCGCAGTCCAATCTCCATCAGCATGCTCATATTAGTTCCTTTTTTTTTGTTGTTCTTGTAGTCTTCTGTCCATCAACCAGTATGGAATTGTAACATACTGTCTTGTTTGTTTCAAGGAACGGATGTTCTGGCATGTAAATTGATTACCTGGACTATGAGTTCTGTATTGTCCTTATTTTACAAATGCCAAGGATCATGCTGGGGACCGCTAGTTGATCCTTCCTTTTCCTGCTGGTGGTGATAATTTGCTATAAATCAAATCATTGCCTGGTTTTATACACTGTACATGTCCATGTTCATGCTAGCCACTTTGATATTTAGTGTCTCTTGTGCCACTGCTACGACGTTGTTACCTTATGTAATTTTATGCTAGTATTGGAACTTTTTTGTGCACTGACATTCGAGAATTAGGAACTTGATTGTTCAAACATGTTGCCTTGTGCTATTGTTTTCTAGCAACTGAAAATGTGGCAACTTTACCTTGGCAGATGGGGGATACTTCAGTGGAGGTGACCAAGCAGAGTGACTCCTCACTCAAAGCAATGGGCATGACCCCTGGCTCGGACTACCTCATCGGCTCCCACGCCGTGACCGTGGTGGCAGCGATGGTTGGCCTCGGCTACAGCCTCCCCGGTGAGCTACTGGTTCAGCCCTTTGATCTCTGGCTCCCATGTGTTCTGTGATACCAAGTTATATTCGCTGTGGCTGTGTTGTCGTCCGGCAGTCGAGCCAGTGACCTGGTTGTTGGTTGTTTAGGTTTCAGTGGCATGATTTCTAGCCTTTGGTCATTGCGTCAATAAAGGATATGTTCTAGTTAACTCCTTGTCTGATGTTTAGGATTAAGGAGTTTTTGAATTCATTGCTAGCTCTTGGCATGATATGGGTGTTGTTACCATCTGTGCGTGCATATATTTTGGACAAAATCATGTGTGTTGTTGTACAGGTTGAGCTAGTTATGCTTGTGTAGCAATTAGTACCTATACACGGCCCAGTGCATGTCTAAATCCTCAGTTTTGTATTTAGATAATGATCCATGATGTGCACTGCCTAGTGTAAGTGCCAAGTGCAGCAGACTAGTGCGTGTGCTGGATATATATAGGATACTATCCAGTTGAGCGAAGTGTATGTGCAACAGTGCAATTTGTGTTTAGCACTTTGATATGAAGCATGTGTACGGTTGTGAGGTGCACCTCAAGTGCGTCGAGCATTTGAGCAGCAGAAAATGTGCATGCTCTTTGTGTATCCAAGTGTTGCTTAACTTGTCTCCTAATTGTTGATTCAGTTTTCTCAATTTCTTTTTCTATTTTTGATCCCGGTTGCGTTCTCTCATGCGTGCAGGCTTTGTTTGCCCCAAAGAGAAGAACATATTCGTTGGTGAGCAGCACGGGGTTGAGAGATGGAGGCGGATATGTACCACTGTTCTTCATGACCATAGTGCTGATCTTTATCAGCGAAGTGAATAGGCAACACTGCTCTTCATCTGGCTGCTTTGAAAGGTACAAGGCATGGATCTGGGTTTTTCTTCCATTAATTTGCTGATAGGCAAGGTCTGTGGGCGTGTGTGTCCTTGGGATTTTGTTTACCATAGCTCTAAATCCTGCTCAGACTTATAGCCATTTTCGTTTTTCCTGTAGGTTGTTTTTTTTACAATATACTATAAATCAAATCACAGTCCGATCTCCATCAACATGCTCATACTAGTTCCTTTTTTTTTTGTTCTTGTGGTCTTCTGTCCATCAACCAGTATGGAATTGTAACACTCTCACTGCCTTGTTTGTTTCAAGGAACGCATGTTCTGGCATTTAAATTGATTACCTGGACTATGTGTTCTGTATGTTGTGTCCTTATTTTACAAAAGCCAAGGATCGTGGTGGGGACCGCTAGTTGATCCTTCCTTAATTTTCCTGCAGGTGGTGATAATTTGCTATAAATCAATTCATTGCCTTTTCTTATACACTGTACATGTCCATGTTCATGCTAGTCACTATGATATTTTAGTGTCTCTTGTGCCACTGCTACGACATTGTTACCTTATGCAATTTTATGCTAGCATTGGAACCTTTTTGTGCACTGATATTCCAGAATTAAGAACTTGATTGTCCAAACATGTTGCCTTGTGCTATTGTTTTCTAGCAACTGAAAATGTGTCGACTTTACCTTGGCAGATGGGAGATATTTCAGTGGAGGTGACCAAGCGGAGTGACTCCTCACTTAAAGCAATGGGCATGACCCCTGGCTCGGACTACCTCATCGGCTCCCGCGCCGCGACCGTGGTGGCAGCGATGGTTGGCCTCGGCTACAGCCTCCCCGTTGAGCTACTGGCTCCCAAGTGTTCTGTGATACCAAGTTATATTCGCTGTGGCCGTGTTGTGGTCTGGCAGTCGAGCCAGTGACCTGGTTGTTGGTTGTTTAGGTTTCAGTGGCATGATTTCTAGCCTTTGGTCATTGCATCAATAAAGGATATATTCTAGTTAACTCCTTGTCTGATGTTTAGGATTAGGGAGTTTTTGAATTCATTGCTAGCTCTTGGCATGATATGGGTGTTGTTACCATTTGTGCGTGCATATATTTTGGAAAAAACCATGTGTGTTGTTGAACATGTTGAGCTAGTTATGCTTGTGTAGCAATTAGTACCTATACACGGCCCAGTGCATGTCTAAACCATCAGTTTTGTGTTTGGATAATGATCCATGTGCACTGCCTAGTGTAAGTGCCAAGTGCAGCAGACTAGTGCGCTTGCTGGATATATATAGGATACTATCCAGTTGAGCGAAGTGTATGTGCAACAGTGCAATTTGTGTTTAGCACTTTGATATGAAGCATGTGTACAGTTGTGATGTGCACCTCAAGTGCGTCGTGCATTTGAGCAGCAGAAAATGTGCATGCTCTTTGTGTATCCAAGTGTTGCTTAACTTGTCTCCTAATTGTTGATTCAGTTTTCTCAATTTCTTTTTCTATTTTTGATCCTGGTTGCGTTCTCTCATGCGTGCAGGCTTTGTTTGCCCCAAAGAGAAGAACATATTCGTCCGTGAGCAGCACAGAGTTGAGAGATGGAGGCGGAGATGTACCACTGCTCTTCATGACCATAGTGCTGATCTTTATCAGGGAAGTGAAGAGGCCCGTTGGCCCTGTTAGCAGGTGATGGTTGGCCTCGGGTACAACCTCCCTGGTGAGGTACTGGTTAAGCCCCTTTGATGTCCAGCTCCCATGTGTTCTGTTATCTTCGCTGTGGCTGTATTGTGGTCTGGGAGTCAAGACGTTGACCTGGTTGTTTAGGTTCCAGTGGCACGATTTCTAGCCTTTGGTCATTGCATCAATAAAGGATATTCTAGTTAACTCTTTCTGTGATGTTTAGGATTAGGGAGTGTTTGAATTCATTGCTAGCTCTTGGCATGATCTGTTTGTCGTTACCATCTGTGTGTGCATATATTTTGGACAAAATCATGCTCCTGTGTATGTGTTGTGGAAGAGGTTGAGCTGGTTATCCTTGTGTAGCAATTAGTACCTATGTACATGTCCAGTGCAGGGCTGACAGTGCTTTGTTTGCCCCAAAGAGAATAGCATATTTGTCGACGAACAGCATGAGTTGAGGCGAAGATGAACCGGCTGGCTGTTGCAGGACCTTGCCAACACCCCGTCGGTTGGATCAAGCAAGAGATTGCAAGGCTGTACCCGTTGGAGTATACTTTTGTGGGCTGCCAAGTCTTGATCGCTGTTTGTCTTGAGTTGTAAGCATCTCGAGGAGGTATGCATAGGAAGAGGAAGGGAGGAAAGCTGTTTTGTTGTTCCCCATGTGATAAGCTCATATAATTATACGACTATATCTTTGCATGTACATTAGAGACTATGCAGAGATGTAGTGGATGTGATTGGTAGTACCAACTTGGTGCTCCCTTTGTCGTTAAAAAGGGTTTGTTGAAGATTTGTCTAAATTTAGATGTATGAATTACACTAAACAGTTTCTAGATGCATGCATTGAGATGTAGATAAATCTTTTGTTGGAACGGAAGTACTAGATCCGTCCAAGAGTAAGTACCTTAGTTTTGTGTAGATACGGCACATTTTAGTTGTAGATAATCTGTAATTAGAAAAAATGTTGCGACACTTGTTATGTATGAACGGTTAGATTTGCAAAGTGATTGAACGAAAGTACTCCCTCGTCTCATCAAAAGTGTCTCATTTTTTTGGATGCGAATATTCAGGTTTATAGTCCCGGCAAAAAAAAAAAAGAATATTCAGGTTTATTTTTATTCTTATCATCGTGCGCTTGTTTCTGGCTCATGTGCTCCCAAAAGTATGTAAATATGCATATCTTTTGTGGAACAATATAATCGGTAAAAAGAAGATGGCGTGGTAATCGATTCGTCTTTGTTTTGGAATTATGGTCGATGGTGGCAATCGAAGTAGTAGTAGAGGCGAGTCTCCATTGTATTGTATCGACAGGTTTTTTGGTTTTCCCGAAGTAATTCATCGAGCGGAGGTTGAATTTTAAGGGCATCTCCAACCGGGCGACCCATCCCGCGCCCGCGCGTCCGGATGGGTCCAAACGGACAAAAACCCGGCCCAGCGCGGGGACGCAAAAACGGACGGCGCGTCGTCGGATCGCAAACCGAAAATCTTGGGCGGGTTTGCGTGGTCGGACGCGAATGGCTGGTCGCTCGCGTCCGCCCCATGTCCGTCCCTGGCCCGCGTGTCATAGGCATAAATAATATTTTTCATTAAATAGGAGTCATTACAATTTTTTAGCTACTCTATCCTAAATACGTACGGGCCGGCGGCGCAACTCATCGCCGGCTCGCCGTCGGGGCGTGGATTTCACTCGGCGGGCGGTGCGCGTGAGGATTCCACTCGACTTCGGCTGGTGGGCGGCGGCGGCGCGGCGGCGGCGGCGGCGCGCATCGGCGGAGGCCTTCATCCTCCTCCTTTCGTCCGCGCACTCGGGCGCGCTCGCGCTCCGCCTCTGCGGGCGGAATCATCCGCCTCCCGCACAGCTCCAGCTCTGCAGGCGGCGCGTTCCACGGTGCGCGCCTCAGGCGGACGCGGCCGGCGGCGGGCCTCGTGGTTCCCCGCGCCGGCGCACGCTCTTGCCGGCGCGCTCCGCCGTCGGCGTCTCCTGGCGCGCCGCTCGGCGAGGCATCTGGATGAGGTGACGGGCTGCTCGCATAGCGAGCAGCCTCGTTCTTCTGCCGAGGAGGTCGCCTAAACGGCGGCGGCCGGCCCGCCGTGGCCTCGTGCTCCTTGGTCACGCGCGTGAGGTCGGCGAGCGCTCCTCGATGGCGGCGTTGATGTTCGCGCGCGAGGTCCTCTCGGACGGGCTCCTCGGGCGGTCGCACCCTCCTCCGCGGCCTCGTACCGGCCGTCCGCGGTCTCGTGCCGACCTCGCGCGCTCCGCCGCCTCGCGCGTCGCCGGCCTTCTTTGCGCCGCCTCGGCGCGACGCGAGCGCTCGTCGTCGGCGACCCACGAGTCGCGCGGCCTCCTCCTCCGTCCGCGGGAACGGCCGGACGGCGAGGAGCGCGTGGTGCGGGTGCGAGGCATGGCGCGGAAGAAGGTGGAGAGGGAAGGTGATGCGGGCGTTGAGACCGCCGCCGTCTTTATAGCCGGCGGCCTGGCGGGAAACTAGGGCGCCAATGGCGTTTTCGCGCGCGGGAACCTTGGTGCGCGCGGGAACTTTCCAGCGCGTTCCACCGGCCACCATTGCGTGCCATGGCGCAGCGCCGCGCAAGGAAGACGAACCACGTGGCGTCTCTTTGGGTCGCGCGTTCGCGCGTGCGACAAACGGACGCGGAGAGCGGGTGGCCTTGGCCAAAACGCAGAACGAGGCGTCCGTTTGGGTCGCCCGGTTGGAGATGCCCTAAGCGCACGCTTCTTTTGGTCGTTTCGAGAAAGAAAAGGACGCGTCTAGCTAATTAATGCTACGTTTTGGTTTCGCGTGAAAAGGAGTACGTTTTTGTTTATTTTCTGGATACATCAATTGATTGGTTCAGCCGGCGTTCGTTCAAGTGTGTGTGCGGAGGGAAAAGAAAACCAAGCTAACCGTGCCACACTTTGGGTGGCCTCAATTGGTTTGGAAGTCAACGCCTCAACAATGGAGACTTTTCTGCTTCCTCCGCGCGCGCGCGTGTATTTCCTGCTTCCGAATCGATTCGGCCGCACCCAAAGTGCGCGCGTGCATGTGCGGTGCGGCTGGCGTATCTCCGCGGGCATGGTAGACCAGCTGCCTAAACGATCCGCGGTAGTACGTAGCAGGTAGCACGATCCATGAGTCTGCTGCCCAGTTTGAGTGCGAACCGCTGGCCCGGTTGAGTTAGTTCGGACCGGATGGCATCTGGGCCTACATGGCCCACTTGGCCCCTGGTATATCTCCGCACCCAACTAGGTCAGCTGCCGTCCCAACTCCCGTCCGCGTGAGTGTCGCTGCAGCCATGGATCCGACGGAAGCCCTGCCCGACGACGCGCTCGCCAACATCCTCCGCCGCCTCCTGCCATGCGACCTCGCCGCCTCCCGCTGCGTGCGCAAGGCGTGGTGCGCCGTCGTCGACGCCCATCGGCTGATGCGCCCGCACATCCTCCCGAGCTCGGTGGGCGGTCTCTTCCTCAACTACATCGACTACGAGCGCCCGCGCTTCTTCGCCCGCCCCACCACGAAGCGGCCCGCCATCAACGGCGACCTTGGCTTCTTGCCTGGGTACAACACACACTTCAAGCCAATCGTGGATCACTGCAACGGCCTCCTTATCTACGGTACTGATTGGGAGTACTGCGTGGTTAACCCCGCCACCAGACGGTGGGAGCGTCTACCCCGCCTTGATGCAAGCAGCTACAACACATACCTCGCCTTTGATCCTGCCGTCTCACCGCACTATCAAGTGTTCGCGATTCCAATGGTGCCCAAGAAAACTATCCCGGTCGAACATGTGCCCGACAAGAAGCCTTTCTCGAAGCCTAAAATGCCAAGTCAAGAACCATATTGCCTCCTTGAGTTGTTCTCGTTGTTGGAGGATGCTTCGGACCTTGAAGACTTTGAAGAGGAGTGCGAAGATAGAGCATCAGAATTGTCAACGGAACAAACCATTGAAGAGGACAACGACTTACCAGTGATCGAGTGTAGTAACAAGCAAGAGGATCCAGATGACTTGGTGGAATGGCCACCATCCTCATGGACGCTAGACGTGTTCTCGTCTAGTACAAAACAATGGCAAAGGAGGATGTTTGTCCGTGAAGGTGAGGCTTTGGAGACACTGGCCTCTGTGCGACTAGATAGGTTGAAGCCAACAAACTGGGGGCCGAGGTGGCGCTACGGTGTGTACTGGGAAGGAGCACTCTACGTTCATTGTCGTGGCGCATTTGTTGTGAGGTATATGCATCGCAAAGGCTTAAGCAAATCTCCCTTCTGAATTCTAGTATTAGTACTGGCTTACACATGTCAATGTTTCTGCACAAAGATTGCTTCATATCTAGCTCTGAAAATGGTCTTACACGTATCATTTTTTTTTCGCAGGTTGTTATTACAAGATGGAAAGTACCAACTAGTCAAAATGCCAATAGATATCGAGGAAAGCAAACATGCAGAACCTTATCTTGGGAAATCGGAAAAGGGGGTTTACTTTGCAACAATTCAGCAGGATGAATATCAACTTCGGGTTTGGATTCTCAACGAATCAGGTGGTCATATGTCTTGGGAGCTAAAGCATCACATTGATCTTAGTCCATGTTCAACGATATATTTGGACCAGCCTAAGGGAATAGAAAAAACTTGGTTCTTATATGGCGATTATAATGATGAAGGTGGAACCAATAAAATGCTTGTAGATGAGAATTGGGAATGGAACTCCGAAGACGATAATATTTTGAATATTGAAGATGATTACGAAGATTTCTACAGCTATGTTTCTATCCTTGGATTTCACCCCTATAAAGAGATTCTTTTCTTAGAGTTATCATCATTTAAAGGAGTGGCTTATCATCTTAATAGCTCGAAAGTTCAGTACCTGGGCAAACTACGCCCAAAGGATTATTATCACGGACATTCAAACGGCATATATGAATCATTTCCATACACCGCTTGCATGGTTGGGGAATTTTCAGAATGTGCTTGAGATTATTCCTTCACTGCTTGGTTTGGGATTTGGAGGTTTGGGTGGAGGGTCAGGGATGAAAAGCAAGGATCCAGAAGTTCAATCAGGCTGATGTTGCGCTGCTTTGGTTTAGAAAGGAGGTCAAACTTACGTAGAATTAACATTTTTAAACTTCCTTCTGGGTGATTTTGTGAACCTCATAATCTTACAAGTACATTCATCATTTGGGCGGTGACCTCGTACTATCTATGCATTTAATTCAGTTTATTGTTTCTTCTTGTAGTACGAGGATATGTTGTTTCATGTCTACTTTTCTTCATACTCTTGTTCACTTTTAAACATGCAGAAGTAGGTACAGTATGTGGGTGCCACTACTAGAATCTGAATCCTAGTGATCAAATTCTGCACCCCTAATTTGGGCGGCGAAGTATTCCAGCTGCTTTTTTTTACTAGCCGGTATTAATTAATTGATTAGCATCAACTTTGGGCTAACTGCTGCATACTCTGAAAACATTATTAATGAATCATGAAGTCCCTTGCTTGGTGAATTAGTGTGTGCAGTTCATGTGGTGAACGAATTGTCAAATAGGGCTTAAGTACGCAATTTGGCTTCAACGGTTCTGCACAAAGTTACTCAAATTAGGAACCCTATGTCGTGCATGGGACAATTGCTTTCATTCATCGCTGGAAGTATGAAAGGTAGAAGCTAGCTTCCACGGTGGATCGTTTTGCTTTGCAATCTGAAAAGGCAAGTGCATGTTTCTTTTGTCCAGCCAGAACATCACGCCAACGCGATGATTTTGTATATTATACGCCCAAACGTATTTTAATTATTTCTTTGTATTTTTCAAATTGTCAATGTTGTTTTTGGTACAAATATATGCGCAAGTAATGACAATGTATTGTTCAGCAGTAAAACGGGTTAAGTTTTTCAGATGACTGGACTTGTGATCTTGCTTGTTCTTCAGGCTAAAATAACGATATGCCTCAACCCTGAACCAACTGCAGGGCTCTGCTGCATGCTTCCGCTTCAGCATGGTAGGCATCTTGAACATGATCTAAAAGCCCGGCCGCCGCTCCGATGGCTTCCGCCGTCGAATCTCTAACCACAAAAATACAGCCACCACTATTAGCACCGTCGCTATAGCAACAATCAGTGTTAATTTTCAGAAACTCTCCTGCAGGATCCCTCCAACGCCGAACAAGTTTAGCCTGGTTTCCACCTGGATGCCCAGATACGGTGATACCGTGATATTGTCATTTTTCAAAAAACGGGGATTCAGATATATGTTTGTATATAGTAGCATATAATAAATAATCAAAAAGATATGAGCAATATTAATAGAAATAGGGCAGTTTAGTAAAACTAATAAGATGATAGAAATATTCATTCGGCCGCCTCAACTTTGATATGGAGCTGCCAAACATAGGATCAGTGACTGTTGAGCACAATATGATCCTTTCCTACATATCTTAAGCACATCAGGTAAAACTCTCTCCTAGCATTGACACGATTGCTCCGTGCATGTTGTTGTGAATGAGCAACTAGTATTCACAGAGGGCCATAGACCAGTACATGTACATGTGTGACAATGTGCAGGTAAGCCCCTCATACACTGGGGAATAACAGAAAAGGGGACTATACAACTCTAACATGTGTGACAATGTGCTTGACATTATTTCTTCACTGGCTGGTTTGGAATCAGGAGGTTTGGGTGGAGGGGCATAGGTGATGAGCAAGGAGCTGAAAGATTAAACGGGTTGATGTTGCATGATTTTGTGTATTGAAAGAGCTCGAAGCAGGGAGGTGATAATTTCAAAAAGGTAGCTAGCTAGAAAATAGGACATCCAAATTGGACCGAACATACTTGAATTGTCTCTTGGTAATTTCCTTTCTTGGTCATTTTGTGCAGTTGATGATCTTATGAGTAAGTAAGCTCATCATTTGGGTAAACGCTGATATGCATGTACTTCTTTCATGTCTGTTTTTCTGCAAGCTCTCTGTTCACTTTTAAACACGCACAAGTAGATATTCGTGTGCCACACTGAAATCTGAATCCTAGTTCGCCGGGCATGGCATATGTACCTCCACACCGACTCGGAGAAGTTCGCTGCTCATATTCAGCTACCAAGGTGGTGAGGAGATGAGCGTGAAGGTGTTCGACGACACGTCCTGCCGCCAGCACCACCACAACGACGACGAAGAGGACGATGATTGAACATGGCGAGTGTTCTTTCTTTGCAACGAAGATGGCGCCGGCCAATTGAAACCAGTAACGTAGGTTTCTGGATGTTCTTCCTGCGTATCGAAGAACAACAACCGGGCACTCTCAGAGCTAGCTAGATTTTCCAGTTTGGGTGAGTGCCTGACAGTGTTCTTTCTTGGCAGCGAACACAAGAAATCTGCGAGGCCAATACTAATTAGATTTTCATATTTTGCAATGTTTTAACCATGTTCCAAACTGTGTATTAGTTTGTGTAATGTTCCTTCTCTCTATTGAAATGAAAATACAAAAAAAAAGTTATTTTAATGTTAAAACAAGTTCGGTGGACACAAGGGATGTGGCTGGGAAGCGATGCGTCCCAAGCGCGGCACGAAGCGAAAGCATCTTCTAAACGTTCAATCCCGCAGCTGTTTGGGGAACGCTTTGGACCACACGGTGGATCATAAAGCGACCGATTTTGACTAGATTTGTACAGGTTCGTTCGGACGCTAGGCAAGAAGACGCTCTGGAGCACGCCGTGTCCGGCGGCAACCTGCCTTCTTCATGACCATAGTGCCGATCTTTATCAGGGAAGTGAAGAGGCCCACTGCTCTTCATCTACCTGCTCTGCAAGGTACAAGGCATGGATCTGGGTTTTTCTTCCATTATTTTGCTGATGGGCAAGGTCTGTGGGCGTGTGCGTCCTTAGGATTACCAAGCGGACGGCGAGCCGAAGTCGGCCAGAGATAAAAATCGATGACGAAGTGCCCTTCCGCACCTTTCCGGCCGGTCCAAACCTCCCTCCAGGACGTGGCTGCAGCCGGCGTGGCCACAACCCCCTTCCCAACCCCGATTTAAAAGGAAAATCTAAGAAAGGGAAGGATAGGGTGAAATGATCTCACGATTGCTCTAATATTGATGGATTGATAACACAGCAAAATACAGTAGGGGAGGATTACCAGGCGGACGGCGACGCGTATCTACGACGAACTCGACTGGAGATTATAGTTGGCGACAGAGTGTCAGTCCACTCCACTCCTCTCTCCAGGCCATGGCTGCAGCCGGCGTGGCCACAACTCCCTTCCCAACTCCGATTTTAAAGGAAAATCTAAGAAGGGAAGGATGGGGTGAAATAATCTCACGATTGCTCGACTGATATTGACGGATTGATAACACGGAAAAATACAGTAGCGGAGGATTACCAGGCGGACGGCGACGCGTATCTACGACGAACTCGGCCGGAGATTATAGTCGGCGACAGAGTGTCAGTCCACTCCATTCCTCTCCGAGCAAGAGTCAAAGTCTAAGTCACACGCGACGCACGCGTAGGCTCTACCCCTCCCTGTATATATAGAGGTAGTGGAGCTGTGGAGGTTCTATACAGTTTGAATTTTTGAGGAAGGAAGAGCGCGCTAGAGAGGGAAAAAGATGATGGGTGTGCTACTTTGATTCTCACTTCTTGGTTGTATGGTGGATGCGAGAGAAAACTGATGGCTGAGATGCATCAGTGCCACGGATTGCTGACATGTCATCTCTTCAAACTAAATACGGTAGGTGCATGCGATGGTAATTATGGAAGGCTTGGTTTTCTGTTCTAAATAAAAGAGGAGTGGTTGCATGCGATGGTTCATGCCCTATAATTGTGTGCGGCTCATTTCTCTAAGGCAGTAATTATTCACCTACCGTGGCACCTCGGGTCTTTCCTGTGTATGGACTGGCAATTAGATTTTTTTCCTTTGCAGAGTCGAAGCTTCCTTTGTTTTTTGTTTTACTTTCTGGACGAGCCTGCGGCGAGACGGAGGTTCAAAAATATACATTTGATCGGATGTTTCTAATTGGAGATATGCGATTACCTGTTTTGAATGAGGTTCATGTCGGCGATAATCTAAGAAGATGTAGGTGGAACGGTTTCAGTTTCAAAAGTTGCCAACAGCTTCAGTTTCAGAGATAGTGATGGGTTTTAGTTTTGGAGGTAGCAATGGCATGGCACTCAAGAATTAATTACCATGTATGCATATTGCTGCAAAACTGCATCGCAACCAGGTGAGATATTCGATATTTGACGGTGATAGACTGAAACTTCATTCATTCACACCATTTACCTCTTCACAACTTGCAAAGATAATAGTAGTATTATTGTATGACAATAGTCATCATCCAATGTATGTCTACATAGTGATATTCCATGTTAGAGTTTGACACATGGATACAAACATTGCACAGCAAAAAAATGTAAAAAAGTTTTGGTAAGCAGTTTTTGTGATGAGAAACACACTATTGATTCATTACAAGATATTGTAAGGAAACAAGTTCCAATCCAGTGTGCAACACTCAGTTGAACATGCTCCATGTGTACATGCCATAGTTTCAGGACCTTAATAACACTAGCATGAAACAAGTATTGCACATTCTACATATATACTACCCAAAAATAACACACTCGACCTGCAACTCTCCTACCTAAACGACTACAACATCACTTGAAGCATGTCCATCTGGCCGGATCCGGCAGCCATCATAGAATATTCCATTTTTACTTCAAAAGAGATTTCATTCATGCACAAGGTTGTTACAATCGTCACATACAAAGGGATGCACATCTCCAACAAAAGATTCTAGTTTTTTTGGGAATTTTGCATTTCCAAATTAGCTCCCACATATTCCTATTGAGTCATCTCCAGTAAAACTACCACCACTATTAAACTGAGCATCTCTTTGAATACTAAAGGTCAGCCAGCTCAAGTACTCCCCTTCACGGCCGGATCCGACTGCCACGGGTTGAACAAGGTCAGCTATCCATCACCTGCATAGCAACAAGATTTTCATGATGTAGTTTTCACACTACATAAAACCAAGCTGAAATAAAGCATCGCAATAATGATATATGGTGCTACCAGATACAAGCAACTCTATTTAGGAACTCCAAATTGATGACCAAGATCCTTATAACAAAAATCCCAAAAATGGTATCATATATGTAAAACATGCCAACATGAATTTTCTCTATCGCTACATCCACATGGAAATCAGATTTAGGGTTCCGCCAAGACATCTTAGAGTACGTGATAAAAACATGGCATAATAATATTTTAATATAGCCATGTGAATATAAGCAAACTCTAATTGGGGTTTATAATTTATAACAAAACTCAACTCAGTATCATGACCATTATATATTTTAATGTGAAGCAAAATAGTACCAACTAGTCACATTGAGAACCAAAAAGTAACAGGCAAATAGAACCCAAAAATCAATTTCATACCAACAGAATTAGAAGCTAGATGACCACCATCACTATAATGCAGAAGTTGCATGACCATCCAAAGTAAAAAAAAAAAATCCTATGAGTGAATACTTGTACATCAACACTGACAAAAGAGACTTCACACAAAAAAATACAAATGCTGAAGTAGATCTATAATCTTAGGACCTGGGAGGCAGCGGCCAGTAGCAACAAAAATAGTGTTCAGATTATGTCTCAAACTATGTACATTGTACTATGAACTAAAGATACATGTTGGGTTAGTGCCTCCTGGGCCCAAGGACCCAAGTTTGTTACATAACAATCATTCATCAACGCAATATATAATAGGGAATGCTACATTAACTTGCTTCACTTTCATATCTTTTCGTTATCATGCATGACAGAGTCGCTATAATACTACATAACTGAGAGAACAACCTCAAGACTGAGCATGGTGCACAAGTGTACCTTTTTAGCATGTGTTAAGCACCAATTTACCAACTGTACCGCGACGGGTGGTTCGAAGAACTCCGTCACGTCGGCGTAGCCCGGCAGCGCGAAGTGTTCTGCGACCTCGTCGGAGGGCGTCGGAGACGGGAGACACGGTCCGAAACCATGGCACAGGTAGTAGTACATGTGCGGAGGCGGAGGCGGTGCCGTGAGGTCGTCGTCGCTGAAGTCACGTTCAGCGTCGTCGACGAGCCAACCGGTGCTTGGGCCGCCCAACAGCCACTCCATGGGCGGAACGACGAACTCCGGTGGCACTGGCACCAGTTCGCCGGCGTCCGCGCTGACATTCGAGGCTGAGGCCTCGTCTTCGTACACTGCGTCGGCGCTGTGACCTCCGGCGCGGCGACAACGACGGCCGGTTCGGCAGCGACCACCGGGGTTTGTTCCCGGCGTACAGCAGCCGTGGTGCTTGGCCCCGGTTCTCCATGGTAGCGGTGGCTTGCCAGCGGTTGCCGTGACGGTTGTGCTGCTGGGGCGCCGAGCGGTTGCCGCGGAGGCGGCGGCGGAGGCCACCGCCAGGGCCGAAGCGACGACGGGGCACCCAGCGGTTGCCGTGGTGGCGGCGGCGGAGGCCACCGTTCCACTCCCGGCGACGGCCGGAGTTCCAGCGGCGAGCGGCAGCGAGGGAGAAAGTCCGGCGAGGATAGCCACGGCGGTGTTCCCTGGCCACAAACCGAACCGAGCGAAGCAAAAAGCGAGTTCGGGTAGAAAAGCCATTTTCTACTCACCTTTCTCTGTCTCTTCTAGTGTAGCCTATTGCTTTGGCAGATGCGCGTGCATGATAACGTGAAGAGAGACAGATATAATGGCAAATGGATGCTTTCATTGATAGGGACGTGGGGTATATAGTACCCCAACAGTCGTCAGTACATAGTCGGTTTACATGATTGCGTCGCTTCGAAGAGGTGCAGCGACGGTTCTAAGTACACAGCGTTTGGACAACGCTAGAGATTAACTGCTAGGTAGTTTTCCTAATAGAAATCCTAACTGCCTTATTAGCCTAATTATGACGCTAATTTATTCCTAACAGCCTCCACCACCATGACAGTGGGGAACGGGCTCAATGCCCTGTTTTGGGAGGACAGATGGCTTGGCGGCCGCTCCATTGGCGAAATCGCACCGCAGCTCTCTGCGTGTGTCCCTAAGCGAAAAAGGAAAGGACGGTGGCAGCACACAACTGGGCACGCGACATACACGGAGTCGTCGGCCTCCATGAGATCGGCCAGTACCTCACGCTCTGGCGCATGGTCGACGCCGTCGTGCTCTCGGACGCCCAGGACCAGTTAGTCTGGAAGTGGACGCCCAGCGGCACCTATACAGCCCGCTCCGCCTACCTCGCCACGTTCCAGGGATCCACACCATGCCCTACCTGGAAGCACACTTGGAAAGCATGGGCGCCTCCCCGGGTCAAATTCTTTCATTGGCTTGCCCACCAAAATCGTTGCTGGACGGCGGATCGTTTGGCGAACAGAGGCCTGCAACACCATGCTAGATGCCTGCTATGAGTATGAGACCAGGAACCAGAGACCATGCGCCACCTGCTCATCGAGTGCTCATTCACCAAGCAGATATGGCATGAGGCCTTGGCCTGGCTGCGTATCCCATGCCGGCCTCCGGAAGATGCGGACGCATCAATCTTCGCCTGGCTGGACACTGCCAAGCGCTCAGCTCCGAAACCGATGCGTAAGGGACTGGGGTCTGCTGCGCTGCTGGTGCCATGGATGGTTCGGAAGCACAGGAACAGCTGCGTCTTCGAGCGAGGGCGGCCTTCGGTCACCGACCTTCTGCGTGACATCCAGTGTGAGGCTAGGCTCTGGGCACAGGCGGGCGCCACCGGGCTTGGCGTCGTACTGCCAACAACCTGGGATGTACACTAGGGTTTTTCTTGGCTATCATCTGTAATCCACCTCCTAAGAGGCTTGTAAACTTGTTTCCCCCTATCTTTTCAATGAAATGAAACGCAAAAAGTCATTTGCGTTTTCTCGAAAAAAAAATAACAGTATGACTCATAGAGTGGGCACATGCCACAGTCACGAGTGTGTTTGCATATTATGGTAATGCAATAGGCCATTTTTGTCACAAGGATGACCATAAACACAAAGAAAAATTAATTCATCAGGGTTAACATATATGCAGCATGGTGTTGAACCACAAGAGCAACCAATTTAGCCACTCTGTTCTAAACCAGAGCATTCCAAGAAGTGCAACCAGCCACAATATAGCAATACTAAAACCCTCTTAAGTAAGAACACAAGTTCCAAGTTAAGCCCACATTAGATAAACAAAGTATGTTTAGGATGAAATTAATTAAGTCAACCAAAACAAAGTATCATAGTAGGAATCAAATCATCAACTTACCGGCGCTTTTCAAAGAAAAAATTGTGTGATATATACCCCAACCTAAACAAGCATTCCTTGTTATTCTCAAGCATGCTAGCAACATCATGGATCCACTTAACCCATTAAATAAGACAAGCACACAACAAGACGATCGCAAACAGAGCAATAGTCAAATGGTAGTGCACTATACTCACGGAAATTACACACACAAATCATTAAGATTTGAAGTGACACAAGTCATCTTAATCTGAATCCCTCATCTGCAATATGCCCCTGCTTCTCCAATCGAACTTATAGGAGAAGATCACTGAAAATTCAGAAAATGGCATCAAAATTCTGAAGTCTGGACATGTATTTCGATGGAACAGAAAGCAAATAAACTCCAAAAAATATGCACACCTCCTGTGACATCTACACAAACTTTGGGTTCTGAAGTGTTGCCAAACAGAAGTAATAATCAAGTACATATCTACTACTCACTGGCCTAACAACAACATGACTCCGTTTAACTACTTATTTAGACAAGCACACAACATGTCCTAGAATCTAGTACTATTGGTAAAATAAATTTCTCACTGAAATGTGTTTGTATTGCTACATACATATGGATGTATCATTTCAATCACACAATTTGTCACGAAGATTCATTTTATAAATTAACAACATATCCATCTCATCAGAAAAAGTTTTGAATTTTTCTAATTGCATCTTGCAATTCGGAGAACAGCTAATTAGCAGATGACACACAAAGCAATGCTAGAACCAGAACTTGAGATGAAGGATATTATACCTTCATGTAGCATAACTAGTTGCTGAAGAAATGCACTAGCACCTAGCAGCTTTGATCGTCGGCTAGGGTCGGGTAGGGCTACTCGTACGCCCCTCAGTTGTTGGTCCGAGCAACGCAAAGGCCTGAGCCGCAGGTCACGTGGCTTGGCAGTGTGTTGTCCTCCCGACAAGAGATCACTGTTGTACGTGTACGCCACCCTCCATCAATCCAGATAGCTCCTCCCAGTAAACCTCCTCGTCTCCCGCAACACATAGCTAGTGCAGCTGCTGCAACTGGGCACAAGTGTGGTGAAGGGAACCTGCCTTCAGATGGGAGCGAGAAGGAGGACCGACATTTGTTGGGCAGCCAGACGCAGCTCCCCCTCAACATCTCTCCCTCTCACACATCATCTTATTTATGCGGCTGCTGCAATCCTCCAGCTAGTCGAGCGGCAGCACATTACCGGAGGCAGAGATGGCGCTGAAGGTCAGATTGGTGTGGCCAACAACAACAGCTCCATGTCGATAACACCTGCCAAAGATAATTAATTAATTATCAACCAAAATAAATACAGTAGGTATTCCGCGACAAAGATCTTAAACTAATTTCTAAGCTTTAGATAATTTGATAATTCATTACAATACAAGCAAATAAAATTGTAGTTTACACTTCAGATATAAAGAGAGCTGACAAAAAGGCACATCATTCAAATGTTTTGCGGTATGCACTTGACATTATGGAATAAATTACACATAGTTAAACTAAGATAGAAAGAACTCTGCATGTAATGTACAAGTGCAATATCTGATGGATGAAGAACCATTATCGCACTCCTAAACAAGTTTCAGTTCACATTTTGACTATGCCTCACATTTAACTGATCTACAAAAGGCATACCAGGGAAAGATTCATACCTCCCTCTAGGAGAACAAGATGATGAATAACATGCAGAGCAACAGCTAGAGCCGCACATATCTGCTTTGTCCCTGGCTCCATCGTCAATGTGTAGATCCTTGACCTAGTGCACCCTTCTCGGGGGGATATCCACAACATATCTTCTCACAGCACCAGAACACCGGATACAGCTGGGTACCATCACGTAACCTCTGTAACAGGATAATAAGCACCATATCATGCAAATTTAAAAAGGAATAACAAAACAACCAGAACATGTCGTGGGTAACAAATATTACAAAGAAAAATCACTCTTCAGACACTAACACATTCAAAGATCAACCAACCATTAACTCACAACTTTAAACAGAAGTTGCGTACACAGTGTCAGGAAAAAGCAAGTGGACATAAATACTAGAAAACTGATTATTGCAAATAAAGCTAGGTATCTCCCATAAGTGCTCTTACAATATAAGAAAATGTATTTCATGAGATATATCAGTTGCCTATTGATACTCAAATGTATGTGAGTCTGGACAAGAGGCAAAAATGACTCTTCACATGAAAAAAAATTCTGCAAACACATGTATCAACAATATATCGCATGAGAACTAGACTAATCGTAGCTATATAGAAGCAGAGATTTTTTAGGATTGGAGGTTATACAAGCGAGATCCTACATGATTGTTGGTTTCAGCAAGAATAGTGATACTTTCATTGCTGATTTCCAATTAACAAAGATATCTACTGAAATGAAGTTCCTTTCTATCAAACTTTCAAGTATCAATTTATTTTATTAAAATCTGAAAGACATGCTAAACCAAATCTCTGAAAAATCGCCATGTGTAAAAAAACTCTATGTCCTCAAATGCAGCCATTAAACGACAAACGAGAAGCTTGCACCAAAGAGAAAAGGAAAAGAGAAGTTTGATCAAAGGAAAAGAAGGAATGTAACCATGCATGCGCTACAAATAACTAGTTTATTACGAGCTCTCATCGAACAGGCCATGCAGCCACAGAAAATTGACACTGTGTCATCTGCCTGAACTCGTGAGGAGCTAAGCACAATTAATTAAACTAACATTGGCAAATATAAAGTACATATGTAGTCACAAATGATTATAGTGCTTCTAAAATTGGCCCGGTGTAGTCCGTAAAATAACACTACCAGGTTACGAGGCTGGACAACATGCAATTACTCGGGAATCTATCAGCAGTAATGAAGCAGGCAACAACAGGTAGAAGCTGCTGAATAAGCATTCAATCAGAGCTTCACATTTACCACTTACCTAAAACAAAGAGACTTTCAGAGATAGTAAACAACAAACGTCCACTGCTTGCAAGAGTCAACTCGTATGGTAACTGAACTGATCGATGGTCCTAATGGCACATTGCATACTTAATATACAATAAGTTACCTCAGGATTCAACTTACACTAGAAGTAAATTGGAGATGGCTCACTGGAGCTACACCAACTAACAAAGCGTAATGTGCTGAGCTCACCTAGGACACACCCTTCTTTCATACTAGAACATAACATGACTGTACTGAAGTTCGAGATGAAGAAGAAAACTATAGGGGTATGGTGGGAACTCAATACTGTATTAGCTCACCCACTGATGCCTGTAATATCCCTTTTTTCTTGCATAGAACAAGACACAACAAAATCAACACAGCCTAAGGGCAATGACAAGGCATGTTGCAAAATTCAGATGTTGGCAAGAATTGGAACAACATTTACTAGCACCAAATTGCATTGCCAAGAAGTAATAATACAAGAGAAGAAGTAGGACACACACACATACATAAGGTAGGATCAAGCAAGATAGATTAGAACATAGCATGTTCTAGTGAAGATAGCAAACAATACCTAAACTTGCAGGGTCCACTGCGTAGCGGCGGCGCTGGTGGTCGTTGTCATCGGCAGGTGAGCTGCGCATCTCCACCCCCTGAACCTCTCTGTCTCTCACAATAGCTCACCCGCGCAGCTGCTGCAAATTGGAGGCGAGCGTGTCGGTGGAGGCCGTCCTTGAGGTGGGGAATAAGGAGGAGGACCGGCCAGAGCTGGGCGCCTGGACGGGGTCGCCGCCGGTCCTACAGGACCCGGGGACGCCGGCGCCACTGAGGATCACGGCTTGCTGGCCGGTCGCCGTCCACGCACCGCCACCTGCTACCTCGCTGACGCCATGAACACCAAGATCGAAACTTGATCTGCTGCGGTTTGCCATGGAAAGTGGGGAGGACGAGGAGGCGGCCTCGGGATCACCGGCGACGGTGGCCGGTGGAAGGATAGAGAGAGGAAGAGGTGCAGTGGGTGGCGGCTGTAAAGGGTTTGGGTGGTGATGTGTGTGCCTTTGTGCTTTCGATGAGCCACAGCCGTTGGATCCGTGAGATGTGACGGGGTCAATTCCTCGTAATCTGAATGGTTGGACTTTGGGTTCCCAAGAGACGCCATCATAATTAGCCTCCCTAATAATGGTTTTGCTAATTACCTTGCCATCTTACGCGGGAGTTAATTCGCAGCAGAAAATACACGGGTGCATATGCATGGAGTCAGGCACCGAGTAGAAAATACATGGGATTCATAGCATTTTTTTACCATCTCATCACATTTGTTCACCATATAATTTTTTTTTCAACAAATTGAAAACTCAAATCAATATCTAGTAATTGTTGGTGAAAGGCTCCGTGTTTTCGCGACTATGGGTCCTATCGACCTATGTAATGGTGTTACATCGACCACGAGTCTTGTCCGAAAGATACTTGAGAGGAGAAATTGGTACACCGATATCGGTGTTTTTTTCTCGACCGGTGTTTTTGATATCTCGACAGAAACATGTTCTTCATGTTATCACCGAGTAAAAATGTTACCAGACAACAATTTCCAGAATACCTATTTTTGCACAAGAGGGGTCGGTGCTCTAAGTGTGAGTTTTGCACTAGAAATTAAGAATCTTCTAGCTAATAGTAGTAGTAGTTCTATACTTGAAGCAAGTGCCACTTCAAAATTGTTTATTGGTTTTTCCTATTCACACCACTTACATACCCATATTAAGACCTCAATAAATAGGTGGAGGGTATCTGACCCTTCTTCACGCGGTTTCACGTGACACCCCATTCCGTGGGCCCCACAACGTCTACCCCTAGCTCTTCGTCAAAAGTGAAGATTTTAGAGCAAGTACAATAAGTCCTAGTCAGCTGGCTATAAGGATTAAAATAATATATTGTTGCCTAGTTGGAGGAGAGAGAGGAGGAGAGAGAAGAGGAGTTGGGCTCTTATGCAAGAGCCAGCTCTAGCACGTGCTCCTAGGCACTATGTGAGAATGAATGGTGGGCCATGCACTAATAAAGTAGTACAATTTTATAGCTCACTATTGTACATGTTAGCTCTAAGATGACTATAGATGACATGGCACTTGACTTATAGCCAACAGTTGGCTCTACTATTGAACTTGCTCTTATGTGAGTACTCTTAGGAACATGACCGCCCAAAAAGAGTTCAAGTGCTTGCAACATTTTGGTAGGTTGCCTCGACATGGGAGGGTTGCACTATAAGTTCAGAATCTTCCTGTGGGGTAATCATTTTTCTGAATAAAATGCCACTTGAAAGTTATGTGTTGGCTTTTACTCTATATACCATTGTTGTGTACCCATATTAGGACTTGATGAAAGAGTGATAGTATTTCTAACCCTTCAGGCGGTTTCACATGAAACCCGACTTGGGGCCCCCGCAAGATCTATCTTGTAGCTTTCCTTCGCAAGTGGTGATTCCATGTGTCTATTTTTTGATTTGTTTCGGTTAGAGTAGGTCGTATGAACATCTTCAACCAAAGAGGCCAAATTATAATATGAGGGAAAATGGTGGCACTACACTATGAAAACACAACGCCTGTATTTGGCCAAACTATATATCGGTGGCGCAATTTTTTTTAGAACACCGCTGCTATCTAAAAATAGCACGTTGCTGCTATGGTGGGCCCTAGTGGCTCTGCCCACACATAAATGGGCCGCTCCATGCCGCCGGTACTACACGCATCAGCGGCGTTCCCCTATGGGCCACCTTGCTAGTTTCTCCCAGCCGACCCACGACCTGAACGGTGACACACACACACACACACGGCCAATGCACTAAAACACACACAACATACACGCGCGTGCTCACACATTTTCCCCCTCCCACTCCACTCTCCCATACGCGATGCTGCCCCCATCGCCCCGTCACACCGCCAATTCCCGCGCCCCGCCCATGAACGCGCAGATTCCATCTAGCCCCGTTGCCTTCGAGCCCAGCCGCGTAGTTTCCCGCCGATTTCAGAACAGAAACCTAGCTGCCGTGCATTGGGATGCGTGTGTGGCTCAATATGTTCTGCACCATGGGCGAGGTTGGACGATTGTACGACGTCGTGGTGTGAAGGTACAGCCGCAACCACTTGGACATGAACTTTACGGACTGTGAGTCTCGGCTGAAGCCGAGTTGCTCGCTCCGCAATTGCTCATTGGTACGCGTGAGGAGGAGAGGCGACATCGTCGGGCGTTGAAGTGGTTTTCCATCGCCAAGGCTGATCAGAGGGCCATGGTGCAGTGGAGGCTAGATCATCCGGTAGATGTGCAAATCGAGTTGGAATGTTGGCATGCGAGGAAGGCGGCGAGGGCAAAGCATATGAGGTTGAAGGCCGAGATGGAGGCACAACTCCGCGGTCCCTCGATGATCGACGAAAACTCGGATAGGTGGTTGGAACTCTTGTCCAGTAGATAAGAGAGTAATTTCGATCAGTATAGTACTGGTGATTAGGAGTGTAGTCGATGTTGAATATAAATACACTGCATAGTCTCTTTCCATAAGTTCGGACTTTTGGTTCAATTGGCTAGTGTAGCAATCTTCCATGGTATCAAAGCGGGTCTCAAGTTCAAGACCCTGCTCACGCAGTTTTAAAAACAAAATAAAAAAGATTCTGCGACCCGCACCGAAGGACTAAAACAGCCTAGACGTGAGGGGGAGTGATGAATATAAATACACTGCCTAGTCTCTTTCCATAAGTTCGGACTTTTGGTTCAATTGGCTAGTGCAGCAATCTTTCAGTCGATGTTCATGTCGAGGCGGTCGCCACAATGTCAATCTAGTAAGTATCGCAATATTTGTCGAAAGTGTGATCAAATGTATGAGACTATTATATTTTGTATATTTAGTATCAATTTATCACCGAATATTAGTATCGGCGGCGTGGTATGGTAACGCGCCGCCAATATTTTTTTTTGCTACTAGCGACGTGCTAACTACCATGCCTCTAAGGCCTATTTTTACACATCTCCGATAGGCTTGTTCCAGCTAGTGTTAAGTCGAGTGTCTTCTCACAGTATAGCCCACTTGTAGAAAGAGTTGCCACTTTGGAGTTGTGATCGAATTAGATTTTAATCTTTACACCACCCTCATACGCCCATATTAGGATCCCCATGCAACATGATGCTCGTCTAGTGTCATCGTACTACTAGGTAGACCATCGCCGTCGGGCTTAGGTTCTAGCGCCAAAGGGAAATTTCAAAGGCATGCAAATCGTATGGAAACGAGCGGGAAAACGTATATAATCCAGACTTACTGCAGAAGAAGAAAATGAAAAATAATATGGGCGGCAGGCAGAAGGATTCGTGGGCCGCGCCCAAGAGGTCCATTCTGTGTGGTCGGCCCGAATAAAACCAACCAAAGCAGAAACCCTACCCCCATTCCCATTTGCCCGATTCCAATCGGCCGGCGCCGCTGCTCCTCCCGTCGTCACCGCGTTTCTTCTGGCGCCGCCCTGTCTACGCCAGCGCTGGCCATCCCCTCCTCCCTCAGTTCCTTCCGTCCTCCCGTCCGGCGTCAGATCGGCCACCGGCGCTCCAGCGTCGGCTATGAGAGAGGCGGTGCAGAGCAGACCATGGCCTCGCTGCCGGCCTGCTCGCCGGCGCGCGCGTGCATCCATGCGCGCGGCTCCGTCGAGCTCGCCGACGCGAGCCACAGAGAGCCGTCGTCCGTGACGCGCTGCAAGGAGGCCGTCTCCTCGGAGTAGGGGAACGGGGACGTTCTTCGCTGGATTCCGCCTTGGCTGCCGACTCCGGCCGCCGCTGCTCACCGGCCTCCTCCGCCGCTGAAGAGACCGGCTGCAGGAGGCGTCCACGTTGTCCAGGAGGCCGCCCCAAAAGCACCACCGCTGCTACCTCAACGCTGCCGTACAGGACCTCGTCGCATCCAAAGGTGGTTTTTTTATTTTTTGCTTTGTTCTTCCGCACAACAGTCATGTTTAGCATTAGCCTTAATTAGAGTCATCATGTTTAACAGCTGCGGCTTAATCTCCATTAGAGTCATGTTTAGCAGCATTAGGCCCTCCTAACTTATCAACGCAATTACCATGCATGGTCTGATATGCTACAGAAAATTACCTCTTTCCTTTCTCTGTAGCATACTCAACAGTGCAAAATGAATTGGCAGTATTTCAGTGACCTGCTTGGGCTTAGATGGTTCGAAAAGAACCAGTTCACGAGGAAACGTATTTACCCTTTATTAACTATAAAAAAGGAAACGTATTTACCCTTTATTATCTAAAAATGGAAACGTATTTATGAATTCAAAAGCCTCATATGCTAGGTTTTAATATCTGCCAAGGTAAACCTGAGCATGAAGAAGTAGTGACCTATATTGCTTCTTGTTTGCAGCGGCCGTGAGACGTAAAGTGAGCTTCTTCATTATATTTAGTTACATGTTAGAAGCTACTGCACTAAGCTTACTAGGATAACATCATTTGTCTTTCTCGTAATTAGCTTTTGTCTTATTAGTTGCACTTCTTGAATCCTGAAGGAAAACATTCGTGGACGCAACAGAACATGCAAATGCCTACTACTGACTTCTAGCCATCTTGTGTCTAGACTTCAGATTGCTATTCTACCTATACTAAGCATGGTTCTTGTTCATTGTTTTTAGCCGTGCTTGAATCGATTGCTCCCAACTTCTTCCTGTATATGTACCTACTGAAATGATATTAAAGCGACCGATTTTGACTCGATTTGTACAGGTTCGTTCGGACGCTAGGCAAGAAGACGCTCTGGAGCACGCCGTGTCCGACGGCAACCTGCCTTCTTCATGACCATAGTGCTGATCTTTATCAGGGAAGTGAAGAGGCCCACTGCTCTTCATCTACCTGCTCTGCAAGGTACAAGGCATGGATCTGGGTTTTTCTTCCATTATTTTGCTGATGGGCAAGGTTTCTGGGCGTGTGTGTCCTTGGGATTTTGTTTACCATAGCCCTAAATACTGCTCAGACTTTTAGCCATTTTTTCTTTTCCTGTAGGTTGTTTTTTTACAATATACTATAAATCAAATCACAGTTCGATCTCCATCAGCATGCTTATATTAGTTCCATTTTTTTTTGTTCTTGTGGTCTTCTGTCCATCAACCAGTATGGAATTGTAACATACTCACTGTCTTGTTTGTTCCAAGGAACGGATGTTCTGGCATTTAAATGATTACCTGGACTATGAGTTCTGTATGTTGTGTACTTGTGTCCTTATTTTACAAATGCCAAGGATCATGCTGGGGACCGCTAGTTGATCCTTCCCTTTCCTGCAGGTGGTAATAATTTGCTATAAATCAAATCATTGCCTGGTCTTATACACTGTACATGTCCATGTTCATGCTAGTCACTTTGATATTGCATGATATGGGTGTCCGTTACCATCTGTGCGTGTATAAATATTGGACAAAATAATGTGTGTTGTTAAACAGGTTGAGCTAGTTATGCTTTTCTAGCAATTAGTACCTACACACGGCCCAGTGCATGTATAAATCCTCTTTTTTGTGTTTAGATAATGATCCATGATGTGCACTGCCTAGTGTAAGTGCCAAGTGCAGCAGACTAGTGTGTGTGCTGGATCTAAAATGTGCATGCTCTTTTTGTATCCAAGTGTTGCTTAACTTGTCTCCTAATTGTTGATTCAGTTTTCTCAATTTCTTTTTCTATTTTTGATCCCGATTGCGTTCTCTCATGCGTGCAGGCTTTGTTTGCCCCAAAGAGAAGAACATATTCGTCCGTGAGCAGAACAGGGTTGAGAGATGGAGGCGGAGATGTACCACTGCTCTTCATGACCATAGTGCTGATCTTTATCAGCGAAGTGAAGAGGCACTGCTGCTCTTCAAGGCTGCTTTGAAAGGTACAAGGCATTGATCTGGCTTTTTCTTCCATTATGTAGCTGATGTGCAAGGTCTGTGGGTGACTGGGTGTGTGTGTGTCCTTGGTATTTTATTTACCATAGTCCTAAATCCTGCTCAGGCTTCTAGCCATTTTTTCTTTTCCTGTAGGTTGTTTTCTTACAATATACTATAAATCAAATCACAGTCTGATCTTTTATAGTCAATGTCCATCAGCATGCTCATATTAGTTCCGTTTTTTTGCTCTTGTGGTCTTTTGTCCATCAACCAGTATGGAACTGTAACATACTCAAGATCTTGTTTGTTTCAAGGATAGGATGTTCTGGCATTTAAATTGATTACTTGGACTATGAGTTCTATATGTTGTGTTCTTATTTTACAAATGCCGAGGATCATGCTGGGGACCGCTAGTTGTTCCTTCCTTTTCCTGCAGGTGGTGATAATTTGCTATAAATCAAATCATTGCTTGCTCTTATACTCTTATACACTGTACATGTCCATGTTCATGCTAGTCAATTTGATATTTCAGTGTCTCTTGTGCCACTGCCATGGCATTGTTACCTTATGCAATTTTATGCTAGCAGTAGAATTTTTTGTGCACTGGTCCAGAATTAGGAAGTTGGTTGTCAAAACATGTTGCGTTGTGCTATTTTTTTAGCAACTGAAAATATGGCGATTTTACCTTGGCAGATGGGAGATACATCAGTGGAGGTGACCGCGCATAGCCGCGACCTGCGACGCCTCACGCGAAGCAATTGGTGTGACCCGTTGCTCTGACTACCTCATCGGCTCCCGCGCTGTGACCGTGTTGGCAGGTGATGGTGTTGGCCTCGGGTACAACCTCCCTGGTGAGGGACTGGTTAAGCCCCTTTGATGTCTGGTTCCCATGTGTCCCGTTGACCTGGTTGTTTAGGTTCAAGTGGCACGATTTCTAGCCTTTGGTCATTTCATCAACAAAGGATGTTCTAGTTAACTAATTGTGTGATGTTTAGGATTAGGGAGTGTTTGAATTCATTGGTAGCTCTGGGCGTCGTTACCAACTGTGTGTGCATATATTTTTGGACAAAATCATGCTCCTGTGTATGTGTTGTGGAACAGGTTGAGCTGGTTATCCTTGTGTAACAATTAGTACCTGCCCAGTGCAGTGCTGACCGTGTTTTGTTTGCCCCCAAAGAGAAGAGCATATTCGTCCGCGAGCAGCATGGGTCGAGGTGAAGATTAACCGGCTAGCTGTCGTTGGATTTGCAATGTGATCAATATTTTAGGAACGAAAGTACTTGCTCCGTCTCAACAAATGTGTCTCATCTTTGTCGTTAGGTACATTTAAATTTTGATAAAATTTAGACATTTTTCGGTGGATGGATGGAGTAGTATTGAATGTCCGATGCGAATATTCAGGTACTATATTCTTGTCATTGTGCGCTCGCTGTTTTGGCTTGTTTCTGGCTCATGGGCTCCCAAAAGTATGGAAATATGCATGTCTGTTGTGGAACATTATAATCGGTAAAAGGAAGATGGCGTGGGAATCGATTCGTCTCTGTTTTGGAATTATTGTCGATCGTGGGAATCGATTGGTTTGCGCGAGCGAGTGGCGACTTTTCCTTGTAGCTAGGAGTAGTATATAGATATACTAAAAAGGAGGGGAATCGGCATGTTTTCGAATTAATCGAGCGAAGGTTGGATTAAGCGCACGCTTCTTTTGCTCGTTTCGAGAAAGGAAAGGAAGCGTCAAGCTAATTAATGCTACGTTTTTGGTTTCGCGTGAAAAGGAAGAAGCGCTACGTTTTTGTTTGTTTATTTTGTGGATACATCGATCAATTGATTGGTTCCGCCGGCGTTCGTTCAAGTGCAGATGCATGTGTGCGGAGAGAAAAGAAAATCAAGTCCATAGTTGGCTTGGCGCGCGTGTATTCCCTGCTTCCGAATCGATCCGCGCGAGTCGCGAGTCGCGTGTATACCTCCACTCCTTGCGTTCGGGTATGTATGCACGTGTTCGGGTGCGGGTGCCAACCGGTTGACAGCGGTAGACCGCGGCCCACTTGGCCTCTTGTATATCTCCGCACACAACTAGGTCAGCTGCGTAAACGTTCGGCCGCCGTCCCAACTCCCGTCCGCGTGAGGGTCGCCATGGATACGACGGAAGCCCTGCCCGACGACGCGCTCGCCAACATCCTCCACCGCCTCCTGCCATGCGACCTCGCCACCTCCCGCTACGTGCGCAAGGCGTGGTGCGCCGTCGTCGACGCCCATCGGCTGATGCGCCCGCACATCCTCCCGAGCTCGGTGGGCGGTCTCTTCCTCAACTACATCGACTACGAGCGCCCGCGCTTCTTCGCCCGCCCCACCACGAAGCGGCCCGCCATCAACGGCGACCTTGGCTTCTTGCCTGGGTACAACACACACTTCAAGCCAATCGTGGATCACTGCAACGGCCTCCTTATCTACGGTACTGATTGGGAGTACTGCGTGGTTAACCCCGCCACCAGACGGTGGGAGCGTCTACCCCGCCTTGATGCAAGCAGCTACAACACATACCTCGCCTTTGATCCTGCCGTCTCACCGCACTATCAAGTGTTCGCGATTCCAATGGTGCCCAAGAAAACTATCCCGGTCGAACATGTGCCCGACAAGAAGCCTTTCTCGAAGCCTAAAATGCCAAGTCAAGAACCATATTGCCTCCTTGAGTTGTTCTCGTTGTTGGAGGATGCTTCGGACCTTGAAGACTTTGAAGAGGAGTGCGAAGATAGAGCATCAGAATTGTCAACGGAACAAACCATTGAAGAGGACAACGACTTACCAGTGATCGAGTGTAGTAACAAGCAAGAGGATCCAGATGACTTGGTGGAATGGCCACCATCCTCATGGACGCTAGACGTGTTCTCGTCTAGTACAAAACAATGGCAAAGGAGGATGTTTGTCCGTGAAGGTGAGGCTTTGGAGACACTGGCCTCTGTGCGACTAGATAGGTTGAAGCCAACAAACTGGGGGCCGAGGTGGCGCTACGGTGTGTACTGGGAAGGAGCACTCTACGTTCATTGTCGTGGCGCATTTGTTGTGAGGTATATGCATCGCAAAGGCTTAAGCAAATCTCCCTTCTGAATTCTAGTATTAGTACTGGCTTACACATGTCAATGTTTCTGCACAAAGATTGCTTCATATCTAGCTCTGAAAATGGTCTTACACGTATCATTTTTTTTTCGCAGGTTGTTATTACAAGATGGAAAGTACCAACTAGTCAAAACGCCAATAGATATCGAGGAAAGCAAACATGCAGAACCTTATCTTGGGAAATCGGAAAAGGGGGTTTACTTTGCAACAATTCAGCAGGATGAATATCAACTTCGGGTTTGGATTCTCAACGAATCAGGTGGTCATATGTCTTGGGAGCTAAAGCATCACATTGATCTTAGTCCATGTTCAACGATATATTTGGACCAGCCTAAGGGAATAGAAAAAACTTGGTTCTTATATGGCGATTATAATGATGAAGGTGGAACCAATAAAATGCTTGTAGATGAGAATTGGGAATGGAACTCCGAAGACGATAATATTTTGAATATTGAAGATGATTACGAAGATTTCTACAGCTATGTTTCTATCCTTGGATTTCACCCCTATAAAGAGATTCTTTTCTTAGAGTTATCATCATTTAAAGGAGTGGCTTATCATCTTAATAGCTCGAAAGTTCAGTACCTGGGCAAACTACGCCCAAAGGATTATTATCACGGACATTCAAACGGCATATATGAATCATTTCCATACACCGCTTGCATGGTTGGGGAATTTTCAGAATGTGCTTGAGATTATTCCTTCACTGCTTGGTTTGGGATTTGGAGGTTTGGGTGGAGGGTCAGGGATGAAAAGCAAGGATCCAGAAGTTCAATCAGGCTGATGTTGCGCTGCTTTGGTTTAGAAAGGAGGTCAAACTTACGTAGAATTAACATTTTTAAACTTCCTTCTGGGTGATTTTGTGAACCTCATAATCTTACAAGTACATTCATCATTTGGGCGGTGACCTCGTACTATCTATGCATTTAATTCAGTTTATTGTTTCTTCTTGTAGTACGAGGATATGTTGTTTCATGTCTACTTTTCTTCATACTCTTGTTCACTTTTAAACATGCAGAAGTAGGTACAGTATGTGGGTGCCACTACTAGAATCTGAATCCTAGTGATCAAATTCTGCACCCCTAATTTGGGCGGCGAAGTATTCCAGCTGCTTTTTTTTACTAGCCGGTATTAATTAATTGATTAGCATCAACTTTGGGCTAACTGCTGCATACTCTGAAAACATTATTAATGAATCATGAAGTCCCTTGCTTGGTGAATTAGTGTGTGCAGTTCATGTGGTGAACGAATTGTCAAATAGGGCTTAAGTACGCAATTTGGCTTCAACGGTTCTGCACAAAGTTACTCAAATTAGGAACCCTATGTCGTGCATGGGACAATTGCTTTCATTCATCGCTGGAAGTATGAAAGGTAGAAGCTAGCTTCCACGGTGGATCGTTTTGCTTTGCAATCTGAAAAGGCAAGTGCATGTTTCTTTTGTCCAGCCAGAACATCACGCCAACGCGATGATTTTGTATATTATACGCCCAAACGTATTTTAATTATTTCTTTGTATTTTTCAAATTGTCAATGTTGTTTTTGGTACAAATATATACGCAAGTAATGACAATGTATTGTTCAGCAGTAAAACGGGTTAAGTTTTTCAGATGACTGGACTTGTGATCTTGCTTGTTCTTCAGGCTAAAATAACGATATGCCTCAACCCTGAACCAACTGCAGGGCTCTGCTGCATGCTTCCGCTTCAGCATGGTAGGCATCTTGAACATGATCTAAAAGCCCGGCCGCCGCTCCGATGGCTTCCGCCGTCGAATCTCTAACCACAAAAATACAGCCACCACTATTAGCACCGTCGCTATAGCAACAATCAGTGTTAATTTTCAGAAACTCTCCTGCAGGATCCCTCCAACGCCGAACAAGTTTAGCCTGGTTTCCACCTGGATGCCCAGATACGGTGATACCGTGATATTGTCATTTTTCAAAAAACGGGGATTCAGATATATGTTTGTATATAGTAGCATATAATAAATAATCAAAAAGATATGAGCAATATTAATAGAAATAGGGCAGTTTAGTAAAACTAATAAGATGATAGAAATATTCATTCGGCCGCCTCAACTTTGATATGGAGCTGCCAAACATAGGATCAGTGACTGTTGAGCACAATATGATCCTTTCCTACATATCTTAAGCACATCAGGTAAAACTCTCTCCTAGCATTGACACGATTGCTCCGTGCATGTTGTTGTGAATGAGCAACTAGTATTCACAGAGGGCCATAGGCCAGTACATGTACATGTGTGACAATGTGCAGGTAAGCCCCTCATACACTGGGGAATAACAGAAAAGGGGACTATACAACTCTAACACCCCCCCTCAAACTCATGGTGGATCAACAACACTGAGTTTGGAGAGAAAGAAACCATGTGTGCTCTAGTCTGGGCCTTCGTGAAGAAGTCAGCAAGCTGAAGCTCGAAGGCACATAATGAAGAGCCATAACCTGATGCTGCACAGCATGACGCACGTAGAAGGCATCAACACCGATGTGTTTGGTGAGCTCGTGCTTCACCGGATCACGCGCAATGCTGATGGCACCAGTACCGATAAGAGCGGAGTCGGAGCATCAGCAGAAACACCAAAGTCCGCAAGTAACCAACGTAACCAAGTCACCTCAGCCGTCAACGAGCCATCGCTCGCAGCCTCAACACTCGAACGAGAGACTGCAACCTGCTTCTTGGTCTTCCAAGCAATGAGAGAGCCACCAAGAAAGACACAGTAGGCAGAAAGAGACTTGCGATCCTCTGGATCGCTAGCCCAGGTAGCATCTGAGTAGGTCTGGAGCTGTAAGGAGCTGGAGCGAGGAAAGAAAAGCCGACGAGAGATAGTGCCACGAAGATAGCGAAGGACACGAAGAAGATGACTATAGTGGACACTAGTGGGAGCAGCCATGAACTGACTCAGAATATGGACTGGGTAGGAGATGTCAGGACGTGTGACAGCAAGGTAGACAAGACTCCCAACCAAGTGACGATAGCGAGTCGGGTCCGGAAGAAGGTCACCATCAGTGGACCGGAGGCGGACATTGAGCTCCATAGGAGTCTCAATAATGCGCTCATCACCAAGAGCGGCACGAGTGAGAAGGTCCTGAATATACTTCTCCTGGGAGATATAGAAGCCATCGGAGGTAGAGGAAACCTCAAGCCCAAGAAAGTAGCGGAGAGGACCAAGATCAGTCATGAGAAACTGATCGCGAAGACGGGCCTTGACAAAGGCAATGTACTCAGGGTCGTCGCCGTGATGATCATGTCATCAACATAAAGAAGAAGCAGAGTCCGACCACGAGAGGATGTGTGGACAAAAAGCGCAGGGTCATGGGCACTAGGGACGAAACCAGCAGCGATGACCACAGAGGCAAAACGCCGAAACCAGGCGCGAGGGGCTTGCTTAAGGCCATAGAGAGAGCGCCGGAGACGACAAACCATGCCATCGGGAACAGAGTAGCCAGGAGGTGGCTGCATGTATACCTCCTCACTTAACTCACCATTAAGGAAAGCATTCGTACATCAAGCTGAGAGACAGAGTGGCGAACAGAAGCGACAGCAAGAAGAGTACGAACAGTGGTCATGTGAGCCACGGGAGCAAAGGTCTCGTCATAGTCACGGCCATGCTCCTGCTGAAAGCCTCGAGCGACAAGACGAGCCTTGTAGCGCTCAAGAGAACCATCGGAGCGAGTCTTGATCTTGTAGACCCACTTGCAGGTGATGGGACGAACAGAGGAAGGAGGAGTGACAACATCCCAAGTGCCAGTACGCTCAAGAGCAGCAATCTCCTCAGCCATCACTAGCTGCCATTCGGGATGAGCAAGGGCATCCCGATAAGTGGTCGGCTTAGGGGTAGCAGAAAGACCGTAGTGAGTGGGAGAATAGCGATCAGGAGGAGGACGAGGACGAGCACGAAGATGGTGAGTCGGCTCGGACGGAGGGGGCATCGCATCAGAGGTAGAGGGTATAGCAGGAGAAGCAGCATCATCCTCACGGGGACGACGGGAGTAGTGAAAAGGGTAGGAAGGGACAACCGTAGTCGAGGAAGGTGACATGGGAGGGGAAGATGTGGAGGGTGGGGACGGTGGTGATGGAGGAGAGGGGGGTCTGGTGGGTGAAGGAGGAGAAGGTGGTGAGAGACTCGGCAAAGTAGGGACCGGAGGTACAGGAGGAGGTGAGTCAGGAAACATGAGAAAAGAAATATCATCCACCGAGAAGGAAGAGGAGGAGGGACGCGAAAGAACGGGACTCATCAAAAGTAACATCCCGAGATATGCGCATCCGACGACCAATAGGATCCCAACACTTATATCCTTTGTGTTCAGGACTATAGCCAAGGAAGACACACTCAACCGATTGAGCGCTCAGCTTAGTGCGTTCGCGTGGAGCAAGAAGAACATAGCAAACGCAACCAAAGAGACGAAGGGTCGAGTAATCAGGAGTGTGACCAGTGAGACGCTCAAGAGGAATACCACCCTGCAAGGCTGTGGAGGGCTGAAGGTTGATGAGATAGGTGGAAATAGACACAGCCTCAGCCCAGAAGTGAGGAGGAAGAGAAGCGATCATCATCGCACGTGCCGTCTCAAGCAGGTGGCGATGCTTGCGCTCAGCCACGCCATTTTGGGCATGGGCGCCAGGGCAGGAAGACTGGGCAAGAGTACCCTGCTCAGCAAGAAAACCACGCAACAGTGGGAGATATACTCACCGGCAGAATCAGCCCGAAAGACACGTATAGGTGTGGAAAACTGAGTATGGACCATGGCAGCAAAACGCTTATATATCGAGAGAACCTCGCTGCGAGAAGTCATAAAATAAATCCAAGTGTGGCGAGAGAAGTCATCGATAAAAAGAACATAGTAGCGGTGGCCCCCCTTGGAAGCAAAAGGAGCCGGACCCCATACATCAGAATGAACCAAATCAAACGGACGCTGAGATACAGACGCACTAGTAGGATACGGTAACTGATTCTGTTTACCAAGTCTACAACCCTGACAACCCTGAAGCGAGACATCTCCTGAGACAGGCCCCAAAGACCTCGACGAAGTAAAGATGACAAGCGAGAACCACATAGATGACCAAGACGGTGGTGCCACTGCTGAAAGGCGGTGGTGGAAGCAGCAAGCACGCATGGAGCGGTCGATGAAGTGTGGGCGAAGGAACATGAAGCCAGTCAAGCTCCCAAAGTCCCTGGGAGTCACGGCACCGAGGGCCAGCCCCAACCAGGGCCCGAGTGTGAGTGTCCTGAACAGAACAAGAATCAACATCAAGAATGACCCGACAACCAGAATCAGCGAGTTGAGCAGCGGAAAACAAGTTCATGGTAAGACGGGGAACATGAGAAACATCAGGAACGGAAAAGGAGGAAGTAGAAAGAGTGCCACGACTAGCAACAGGGAGAGAAGTACCATCGGCGGTAAGAACACTAACAGGAAGAGGAAGAGGTCGAAGAGAAGAAAGAGAGGAAGAATCAGGAGACATGTGAAAAGAAGCTCAATCCAGAACCCACGAAGATGTACCGACTGTGGAGAGGAAACCGCCGCGGAGGCAGCAGTAAGCAGAGCCGGAGGAGGCAAGGAGACGCTGAAGTCTCACTATATCCTGCTCGGTGAAGCCGGTGGTGACAGCGCGAGGTGGAGCACGAGGAGGCACACCCCGCTTCTTAGCAGTCAGACTCAAGGTGACCAGGCCTCCGACAGTGAGTGCAGAACCGAGGAGCGAGAGCGACCCCACCGCGAGAGAGCGGGCTCCTCCGAGCAGCAGACTGGTGTAGGAAGAAGCGGCGGGGCAGGAGCAGGGGGACCTCGAGCAGCAAGAACAGAAGGTGTCCCAAGCAGGCCAGCACCACGCAGACGAGTCTCCTCAGCACGAAGCTCAGTTAGCACCTCGGAGATAGGAACACGGCCTCGAGCAAACAACTGAGCACGACGAGGCTCAAACTCGGGCGAAGTCGAGACAGAAACTCATGGATCCTCTGGAAGTCCATATCTGAACGTACTGTCCGGCAACACTGGCAAGTACCACATACAGCACTGCGAAGTGAGTCAAGCTAGCGCCAGATCGCCGCACTCTGGGTGTAAAACTCATCAACAGTGGAGTCACCCTGCTGAAGATCATGCTCCTGACGCAATACAGATAAATACAGAGAATCCCAGAAGGCTGATAGCGCTGACGAAGGTGAGACCACATCTCGGCAACAGTGGCGAGGCCCATAAACTCAGAAGCAAACTGTGGCTGAACACTCTGAGAAAGAACAGCAGCAGCCCTGGCATCCTCATCACACCACTGAGTAAAGGTAGCCAAACTGTCACGGTAAGAGCCAAGAGCCTCTGAATAAGCAAGTACCTGCTCCTCATATGCCTCATCAGCAGCAGCCTCGGCAGACTTGGATGCATCCCGATCAGCCTGAGTAGCATCCTCAGCAAGGGCCTGTGGCACGAACGGCGGAGGAGGAGGCACTGGAGCAGTGGGGTGCGGCGGACAGGTGACCTCGCCAGTAAGAACACGCCACAGTCGAAGACCGCGCATGTGAATGCGCATAAAGGCAGCAAACTCTCCATAGTTGGTACCATCAAAGATCACTGGGCACCGAGGAATACTGACATAACCGGACGAAGACGACGCCATTTTTTTTTTTACTCAGATCTGGATCGGGCCAGATCTAGCTTTTCGTGGGAGCACACGGAAGAACAGCTCGTGGCCAGCAGCTGGCCGAACAGAGGAGGGCCAAGCCGGGGCGGGCACAGCCAGGACGGCGTCAGGGGACGCAGCCAGGAGACGCGGGCGCGTCCGTCCGGGGCAGGCCAGCAGGGCGCGGCCGGGCGCGGCGGCGGCCAGCGGGCGGCGCGAGGCGGGCCGCAGGCGCGGCGCGAGCGCGGCCAGCAGGGACGCGGTGGACGCGGCCGGGGCGCGGCCAGCAGGGGCGCGGCCGAGTCAAGCCGGGGCAGCGTCAGATCGAGCTTGATGGCCTGAAAGGAGCCGGAGACAGCAGATCGAGGCAGCGGGGAGCTTCAAATCGAGCTCCAAAACGACCAAAAAGAAGATTAAGGTGGAGAGAAGGAGGAAGGTGGAGCAGCAGCGGCCGGAATCATCGGCGGCGGCGCGGATCGAGCACGGAGTTGCAGCGTGCAAAGAGCTAAACCTAGAGCTCTGATACCATGTTGTGAATGAGCAACTAGTATTCACAGAGGGCCATAGGCCAGTACATGTATATGTGTGACAATGTGCAGGTAAGCCCCTCATACACTGGGGAATAACAGAAAAGGGGACTATACAACTCTAACACATGTGACCTGTATCATAGCGCGCGCCTGATTTTCGATTGGCAATCTGAAACGGCAAGGGCATGTTCCTTTTGTGCAGAACATGGAGCATCACCCCTACGGCCCTACGCCATGACTTCGTATAATATATTTCTCGACGTATTTCGATTCTTTCTTTGTACATGTTAAATTTTCAATGTTGTTTGTTTCTGATACAAACACTACACGAAAATCTATAGTTGCTGAGTGGTGGGTTGTCTACCAAGTCTTTTCCGGCCGATCCAAACTTCCATCCAGGCCGTGGCGGCAGCCGGCGCGGCCCCGACTCCCTTCCAAACCCCCATTTAAAAGGAAAATCTAAGAAAGGGAAGAATGGGGTGAAATGATCTCACGATTGCTGGACTGGTTGATGGATTGATAACATAACAAAACACAGTAGCGGAGGATTACCGGGCGGACGGCAACGCGTATCCACGACAAACCTGGCCGGAGATCAAATTCGGCGACGGAGTGTCAGTTCCACTCCACTCATCTCCTCGCCGAGCAAGGAAAAGACTTGGTAGACAACCTCCGGTTCGGCGCGACCGTGAGGTCTGCCGGTGCTTTTTTTTTTTTGAAACAGTGAGGTCTGCCGGTGCTGCTCCTACCGGCCATGTCGAGCCCGCCTGTCTGCCGCCATGCCCGCGACATGGTCGCCGGGCAGAGGGCCTGCTGCACAGTTCGAGTGCCAACCGGTGGCCGATTTTAATCAGGCCCGGTTGTGTCTGTGTGGTGCTTAGTTTGGACCGGCTGGCATCCTGGCCTACATGGGCCACTTAACCGCGCACGAGTAGGTCAGCTGCCCAAAGCTCCGCCGCCGTTTCTCGTCGATCTTCTCCCCCGTACACGTGAGGATGGATCCGACGGAAGCCCTGCCCGACGACGCGCTCGCCAACATCCTCCGCCGCCTCGAGCCCTGCGAACTCGCCGCCTCCCGCTGCGTGCGCAAGGCGTGGTGCGCCGTCGTTGACGCCCATGGTCTGATGCGCCCGCACATCCTCCCGAGCTCGGTGGGCGGTCTGTTTGTCAACTACATCGACTACGAGCGCCCACGCTTCTTCGCCCGCCCCACCACGAAGCGGCCCGCGATCAACGGCGACCTTGGCTTCTTGCCTGGGTACAACGGGGATTTTGACCCAATCGTGGATCACTGCAACGGCCTCCTTATCTACGGTACCAACTGGAGGGACTTCTGCGTAGTTAACCCGGCCACGAGACGGTGGGAACGTCTACCCCACCTTGATGCATGCAACTACAATGCTTACCTCGCCTTTGATCCTGCTGTCTCGCTGCACTATCAAGTGTTCGCGATTCCACTGGTGCCCGACAAGAAGCCTTTCTGGAAGCCTAAAATACCAAGTCAAGAACCATATTGCCTCCTTGAGTTGTTCTCGTTGCTGGAGGATGCTTCGGCACTCGAGAGCTTTGAAGAGGAGTGCGAAGATGGACCGTCAGAATTGTCAACGGAACAAACCATTGAAGAGGACGACGACTTACCAACGATATTCACACCGTCACCACCAATCGAGTGTAGCGGAAAGCAAGATGATTCAGATGACTTGGTGGAATGGCCACCATCCTCATGGACGCTAGACGTGTTCTCGTCTAGTACAAAACAATGGCAAAAGAGGACGTTTGTGCGTGAAGGTGAGGCTTTGGAGACACTGGCCTCCGTGCGACTAGATAGGGTGGAACCAACAAGCTGGGGTCCCAGGTGGCGCTACGCTGTGTATTGGGGAGGATCACTCTATGTTCATTGTCGTGGCGCATTTGTTGTGAGGTATAGATCGCAAACCTCCCTTCTGAATTATAGTATTAGTAGACATGTGAATGTTTCTGCACAAACATTGCCCCATATCTAGCTCTGCAAATGGTCGTACACATCTTTTTTTTTTATTTCGCAGGTTGTTATTACAAGATGGAAAGTACCAACTAGCGAAAACGCCGATAGATATCGAGGAAAGCAAGCATGCTGAACCTTGTCTTGGGAAATCAGAAAAGGGGGTTTACTTTGCAACAGTTCAGCCTGAATATCAGCTTCGGGTTTGGATTCTCCACGAATCAGGTGGTCAGATGTCTTGGGAGTTGAAGCATCACACTAATCTTAATCCATCAGCAACGATAAATTTGAATCATCCTAAGGGAATTGATCACAAAACATGGTTTTTATATGGCGATAATGATGAAGAAGGAACCAATAGAATGCCCGAGAGTGACAAATTTGAATGGAACTCTGATGATGATAACGTCCTGAATATTGAAGATGGTTATGAATTCTACAGCTATGTTTCTATCCTTGGGTTTCACCCATATAAAGAGATTGTTTTCTTAGAGTTATCATCATTTAAAGGAGTGGCTTATCATCTGAAGAACTCGAAAGTCTCGAAAGTCCAGTACCTTGGAAAACTACGCCCAAAGGATTATACTCACTTACAAACAAATGGCATATATGAATCATTTCCGTACACCCCTTGCATGGTTGGGGAGCTTTCAGAAAGTGCTTGACATTATTTCTTCACTGGCTGGTTTGGAATCAGGAGGTTTGGGTGGAGGGGCATAGGTGATGAGCAAGGAGCTGCAAGATTAAACGGGTTGATGTTGCATGATTTTGTGTATTGAAAGAGCTCGAAGCACGGAGGTGATAATTTCAAAAAGGTAGCTAGCTAGAAAATAGGACATCCAAATTGGACCGAACATACTTAGAATTGTCCCTTGGTAAACTTCCTTTCTTGATCATTTTGTGCAGTTGATGATCTTATGAGTAAGTGAGCTCATCATTTGGGTAAACGCTGATATGCATGTACTTCTTCCATGTCTGTTTTTCTGCAAGCTCTCTGTTCACTTTTAAACACGCACAAGTAGATATTCGTGTGCCACACTGAAATCTGAATCCTAGTCAAATTCTTCACCCTACTGAAATCTGCGGCGAAGTATTCCAGCTGCTTTTTTTTTACTATCTGGTATTTATGAATTGATTAGATTTGAATCATGATTTCCCTACATTAGTGGATTGGTGTGCTGTTCATGTGGTCAATGCCAGTTTCTTAGATGTCTACCCTGAATTGTCGAATAATCTCGTATGCAGTTTGGTTCTACGCAGATTTGATCAAAATTAGGAACACTGTGCCGTGCATTGACATGATTGCTCCGTACATGTGACCTGTATCATAGCTCGCGCCTGATGTTCGCTTTTTGTTCGGTTTGAGTAAAGAGGAATGCGAGTCCTTTTTCTTTTGTTCGTCGCTGGAAGCCTGGAAGGTGGAAGTGGAATGTGGAAGCTAGCTAGCATAACATTCTTACCTTCCACACTGGATCGTTTTGCCTTGCAATCTGAAACGGCAAGGGCATGTTCCTTTTCTGGACAACATGGAGCATCACCCCTACGCCATGACTTTGTATAATATATGCCTCGACGTATTTCGATTCTTTCTTTGTACATGTCAAATTGTCAATGTTGTTTTTAGGAAAACACATATGCCTCGACGTATTTCGATTCTTTCTTTGTACATGTCAAATTGTCGATGTTGTTTTAGGACAAACACTACCTGAAAAACCATTGTTGCTGAGTGGTGGGTTGTCTGAGGAGTGTTTTTGCCCCGGAACTCAGTATTGTTGTCTGCAGATGACTGGACTTGTATATTGTTCAACAGTAATCCGGGTAAAGTTTTTCAGTTGTCTGGACTTGTTATCTTGCCTGTTCTTCACTGTAAAAGAAAAATAGGAAGATATCATAACACACGGTCAGTAACCGAAGGTTCCAGCTTGTTCTTCAGGCTAAAATCTCGATATGCCTCAACCCTGAACCAACTGCAGGGCTCTGCTGCATGCTTCCGCTTCAGCATGATAGGCATCTTGGACATGATCTAAACGCCCGGCCGCCGCTCCGACGGCTTCCCCTGTCCAATCTCTAACCACAAAAATATAGCCACCACTATTAGCAACGTCGTTATAGCACCAGTCATTGTTAATTTTCAGAAACTCTCCTTCAGGAGCCCTCCAGCGCTGAACAGATTTAGCCTGGTTTACGACGATACCGTGATACTGTCATTTTTTTCAGAAACGGAGGTTCAGTTGTATGTTTGTATATAGTAGCATATAATAAATAACCAAAAAGATATGAGCAATTTTAATAGAAAATGGGTCAGTCTAGTAATACTAATAAGATGATAGAAATATTCATTCGGCCGCGTCAACTTTTGATATGGATCTGCTAAACATCGGATCAGTCACATTTGAGCACAATATGATCCTTTCCTACATATCTTAAGCACATCAGGTTAAACTCTCTCCTAGCATTGTTTATATTCCTAAGTACAATGGTATCATCTAAATCAAACATTTCAACCTCCTCCTGCATATACCTCTATGGCTCTATATATGAGATCTACGTAATTTTACAAATGGTTATTTTTAATACCAGAGAGGTATCCGCCATGTATCTCGCAAGTATATGATGTCGCTCTCACAATTTCTGGTCAGGTCCGCGTCACGTCTGACCCGTGGTACTCTTCATGGCGGGATGACCTCGATTCCTGTCCATGGCAGGCCAGGGTGGACGGGAGAGGGGAGAGCCTACACGCGTCGCGCGGTTCCACCTTCCACCATGTTTTCCCCACCACTTCCCTCAAGTCGGATACCTCGTCGCAGTTCACGCCATCGATAACTAGGTTTCTGCCAGCCAAATCCAAGGTGAATCTGAGGCTCACGCTGGCGATTTGTGCGGATGAGGATGGCGAAGAAGGTGGCGGGAGTGCGCAGCAGGGCGAGATCCGTACCGGAGTCGGGAAGAGGAGATGGGAACTGGTGAAGGCGTTGCGGGTTTGAGCGGTCGATCGCGCTTGGCGAGGCAACGATCTGAGGTCGTACAAGCAGAGGAGGAGAGATCGGATCCACCTTCTTAGAGCAGAAGCTTCAATCTATGAATCAGCTCTTTTGGGCCGATCGCCTATTAAACTTTATTTCTTGGTCATTTTGTGCGCTTGATGATCTTTTGAGGAAGTAAGCTCATCATCTGGGTTAACGGTGATCCCTTACTACTATTTGTTTCTTTTTGTACGGTTTGAGAACCAGGATATGCATGTACTTCTTCCATGTCTATTTTTTCTTCACGCTCTCTATTCATTATTAAACACGCACAAGTATATGTTCATAGTCAACTTCTTCACCCTACTAAAATCTGTAACGAAGTATTCCTGCTGCTTTTTTTTCACTATTTGGTATTTATCAATTGATTAGATTTGAATCATAAAGTCCATAGATTGGTGGTTTAGTTTGTGCAGTTCATGCCCTGAATCGTCGAATAGGCTCGTACGCAGTTTTGCTACAACAGTTCTACACAAATTTCATCAAAATTAGGTGTTGCCAGTACGTATGCGTTAGATTAAACTGGACGGCAGATTTTCTGAATTACTGTATAGGTATAATAACACCAGTACATACAGTAACATGTAGAGGAGCTGCACACCACCGGTGCTGCCCGACCCTTCCCAGCCCCGACTTAAAATGAGGTGAAATCATTTGATGAGTGCAGAACTGCTTCATAGATTAACACCGCAAAAGACAGGAGAGAGGATTACAGAGCGGACGGCTGAGATGAAGTCGGCCAGAGATCAAAATCGACGATGATGTGCCCTTTCGCACCTTTCCGGCCGATCCAAACCTCCCTCCAGGCCGTGGCCAGCTGCAGCCGGTGCGACCCTGACTCCCTTCCCAACCCCGATTTCTATCTACATCTACACTACTTAAAAAGGAGGAAGGTGTTTCCTATTCTGCCACTACGACCAACCTTTCGTCGTCGCTCCGTCCCGCGAGCGGACACATACATGGCCCAAGCCCAAAAACAAAACGATAGACGTCAACTCAGGGTCTGTTCCTCTTCCTTCACTCCAATCGAACAGAATCCACACGTCTCCTCCATCCCTCTGTATCTAGTTCTCTCTCCCGCACATGGTTCCTCGAAGAACTGCGCACGGAGGGAGTCTACTCCACCCAGTACGCGGGACCTGCTAGGATTCATATCCAGAAGATCTACTTTCGCACCTCTGCTGAAACGGAGACGGGAGAGTCGTTGAGCACCGTATTTGTGCAAAGCTACGAGTTGTTGCACTTGCTTCACTTGACGTCGTATGAGGAGGGTTGCACTCGACCACGAGGTCAACGATGAAGTACGACTACATCATCCACGTTCTAGCAGAACGTTAGCCCCTTTCGGTCTAAGATGGTATGTAACCGAAACCATCTCCAACATTACTCCAATATAGATCTGGGCAAGCGGGATGCGCTGGTTAGATTTTTTTTTCTACGAACCCCTACATTTAACTTTATGAGTAGCCTGCTAGGTCTTCAAAAGTAAGCCTCCAAATGGCGCATTGAAGCTAACCAGGAAGGTCGCAAGATGGCAACAGTTAGCTGAATAAATGATGTTACTGTGCTTGCACCAAATGATAATGCTGTGTTCATCGGTGATCTACAAAGGTGTGGTGGCACATTAGAAGTAGAGGCATTGCACCAACTAGATGATGTCGGGCGTGTTCCCAGACTAGGAAGAGGCATTGCACCAACTAGATGATGTCGGGCGTGTTCCCAGACTAGGAAGAGGCATTGCACCAACTAGTAATCAGGAGTGTGACCAGTGAGACGCTCAAGAGGAATACCACCCTGCAAGGCTGTGGAGGGCTGAAGGTTGATGAGATAGGTGGAAATAGACACAGCCTCAGCCCAGAAGTGAGGAGGAAGAGAGGCAGCGATCATCATCGCACGTGCCGTCTCAAGCAGGTGGCGATGCTTGCGCTCAGCCACGCCATTTTGGGCATGGGCGCCAGGGCAGGAAGACTGGGCAAGAGTACCCTGCTCAGCAAGAAAACCACGCAACAGCTGGGAGATATACTCACCGGCAGAATCAGCCCGAAAGACACGTATAGGTGTGGAAAACTGAGTATGGACCATGGCAGCAAAACGCTTATACAAGCCTGCCTTCTGAATTCTAGTATTAGTAGACATGTGAATGTTTCTGCACAAACATTGCATCATATCCTAGCTCTGAAAATGGTCTTACACACATCTTTTATTTATTTCGCAGGTTGTTATTGCAAGATGGAAAGTACCAACTAGTCAAAACGCCAATAGATATTGAGGAAATCAAATGTGCAGAACCTTGTCTTGGAAAATCGGAAAAGGGGGTTTACTTTGCAACAATCCACGACGAATATCAACTTCGGGTTTGGATTCTCAACAAATCAGGTGGTCAGATGTCTTGGGAGTTGAAGCATCACATTGATCTTACTCCATGGGGGACAATATATTTGAATCAGCCCAAGGGAATTGATCGCAACACTTGGTTCTTACATGGCGATAACGATGAAGATGGATTGCCCGGGAGTGACAATTTTGAATGGAACTCTGATGACGATAATGTCCTGAATATTGAAGATGATTATGGAAATTACTCTGGCTGTGTTTCTATCCTCGGATTTCACCCCTATAAAGAGATTGTTTTCTTTAATGTCTCATCATTTAAAGGAGTGGCTTATCATCTAAATAGCTCAAAAGTCCAGTACCTGGGAAAACTACGCCCAAAAAATTATTATCAGGGACATTCAAATGGCATATATGAATCATTTCCATACACCCCTTGCATGGTTGGGGAGCTTTCAGAATGTGCTTGAGATTATTCCTTCACTGCTTGATTTGGTATTTGGAGGTTTGGGTGAAGGGTCAGGGTGAAGAGCAAGGAGCCATAAGTGCAATCAAACTGATGTTGCGCGGTTTTGGTTTAGGAAATAGCTAGAACTTTTACTTACAATTGACATTTGTAAACTTCCTTCTGGGTCATTTTGTGAACCTCTTCATCTTATAAGTACATTCATCTTTTGGGTGGTGATCTCTTACTATATATGCATTTGATTCAGGTGATTGTTTCTTCTTGTAGTAGCAGGATATGTCTTGTTTCATGTCCTACTTTTCTTCACGCTCTTGTTCACTTCTAAACATGCACAAGTAGGTACAGTATGTGGGTGCCACTAGAATCTGAATCCTAGCCAAATTCTGCACCCCAATGAAATCTTTGGCGAAGTATTCCAGTTGCTTTTTTTACTAGCCGGTATTAATTAATTGATCAGATTCAACTTTGGGCTAACTGCTGCATACTCTAGCAACATTATTAATGAATCATGAAGTCCCTTGCTTGGTGGATTAGTGTGTGCAGTTCATCTGGTGAACGAATTGTCAAATAGGATTAAGTACGCAATTTGGCTTCAACGGTTCTGCATAAAGTTGCGCAAAATTAGGAACCCTATGGCGTGCATTGGGACAATTTGCTTTCGTTCATCGCTGGAAGTATAAAAGGTGAAAGCTAGCTAGCTTACTAGAATCTCCAGTCGCGTTCCCAAAGCATCCCCTAAACCTTTTTGGGACGTGCTAGATATTTAATTGGCTCCAGTCACGCGTCCTTAATGCCTTTTTCGTCCGGCGCGGTCCGATATGGTGTCGGGCGCTCCGAGGCCGTCCCCGCTCCACACGGGACGCTTCGGGCGCGCCGGACAGAGCGCGAAGCGAGGCGGGAAGTGGCGCAATCGTCGCCATCTCGTCACGGAAGTTAATGGCGCCCAACGACTGTGTAGTTTTCACGGAGGCCCGACGACACGTCTCGTCACGCCTAACTCTCCGTGCCGGCGGTAATGCGCGCCACCGCTCCCTCGCCTTCTTCCGGCATATAAAAAGGGGTTCTCGCGCGTCGCCCCTCACACAAACCCTAGCGCCTCAATCCCCAACCCTAGCCGCCACCATCTCAGGAGTCGAGGGCCATTCCATGGCTGGTAGAGGCCGAGGTCTTGGGAGTTGAAGCATCACACTAATCTTAATCCATCAGTAACGATAAATTTGAATCATCCTAAGGGAATTGATCACAAAACATGGTTTTTATATGGCGATAATGATGAAGAAGGAACCAATAGGATGCCCGAGAGTGACAAATTTGAATGGAACTCTGATGATGATAACGTCCTGAATATTGAAGATGGTTATGAATTCTACAGCTATGTTGCTATCCTTGGGTTTCACCCATATAAAGAGATTGTTTTCTTAGAGTTATCATCGTTTAAAGGAGTGGCTTATCATCTGAAGAACTCGAAAGTCTCGAAAGTCCAGTACCTTGGAAAACTACGCCCAAAGGATTATACTCACTTACAAACAAATGGCATATATGAATCATTTCCATACACCCCTTGCATGGTTGGGGAGCTTTCAGAAAGTGCTTGACATTATTTCTTCACTGGCTGGTTTGGAATCAGGAGGTTTGGGTGGAGGGGCATAGGTGATGAGCAAGGAGCTGAAAGATTAAACGGGTTGATGTTGCATGATTTTGTGTATTGAAAGAGCTCGAAGCAGGGAGGTGATAATTTCAAAAAGGTAGCTAGCTAGAAAATAGGACATCCAAATTGGACCGAACATACTTGAATTGTCTCTTGGTAATTTCCTTTCTTGGTCATTTTGTGCAGTTGATGATCTTATGAGTAAGTAAGCTCATCATTTGGGTAAACGCTGATATGCATGTACTTCTTTCATGTCTGTTTTTCTGCAAGCTCTCTGTTCACTTTTAAACACGCACAAGTAGATATTCGTGTGCCACACTGAAATCTGAATCCTAGTTCGCCGGGCATGGCATATGTACCTCCACACCGACTCGGAGAAGTTCGCTGCTCATATTCAGCTACCAAGGTGGTGAGGAGATGAGCGTGAAGGTGTTCGACGACACGTCCTGCCGCCAGCACCACCACAACGACGACGAAGAGGACGATGATTGAACATGGCGAGTGTTCTTTCTTTGCAACGAAGATGGCGCCGGCCAATTGAAACCAGTAACGTAGGTTTCTGGATGTTCTTCCTGCGTATCGAAGAACAACAACCGGGCACTCTCAGAGCTAGCTAGATTTTCCAGTTTGGGTGAGTGCCTGACAGTGTTCTTTCTTGGCAGCGAACACAAGAAATCTGCGAGGCCAATACTAATTAGATTTTCATATTTTGCAATGTTTTAACCATGTTCCAAACTGTGTATTAGTTTGTGTAATGTTCCTTCTCTCTATTGAAATGAAAATACAAAAAAAAAGTTATTTTAATGTTAAAACAAGTTCGGTGGACACAAGGGATGTGGCTGGGAAGCGATGCGTCCCAAGCGCGGCACGAAGCGAAAGCATCTTCTAAACGTTCAATCCCGCAGCTGTTTGGGGAACGCTTTGGACCACACGGTGGATCATAAAGCGACCGATTTTGACTAGATTTGTACAGGTTCGTTCGGACGCTAGGCAAGAAGACGCTCTGGAGCACGCCGTGTCCGGCGGCAACCTGCCTTCTTCATGACCATAGTGCCGATCTTTATCAGGGAAGTGAAGAGGCCCACTGCTCTTCATCTACCTGCTCTGCAAGGTACAAGGCATGGATCTGGGTTTTTCTTCCATTATTTTGCTGATGGGCAAGGTCTGTGGGCGTGTGCGTCCTTAGGATTACCAAGCGGACGGCGAGCCGAAGTCGGCCAGAGATAAAAATCGATGACGAAGTGCCCTTCCGCACCTTTCCGGCCGGTCCAAACCTCCCTCCAGGACGTGGCTGCAGCCGGCGTGGCCACAACCCCCTTCCCAACCCCGATTTAAAAGGAAAATCTAAGAAAGGGAAGGATAGGGTGAAATGATCTCACGATTGCTCTAATATTGATGGATTGATAACACAGCAAAATACAGTAGGGGAGGATTACCAGGCGGACGGCGACGCGTATCTACGACGAACTCGACTGGAGATTATAGTTGGCGACAGAGTGTTAGTCCACTCCACTCCTCTCTCCAGGCCATGGCTGCAGCCGGCGTGGCCACAACTCCCTTCCCAACTCCGATTTTAAAGGAAAATCTAAGAAGGGAAGGATGGGGTGAAATAATCTCACGATTGCTCGACTGATATTGACGGATTGATAACACGGAAAAATACAGTAGCGGAGGATTACCAGGCGGACGGCGACGCGTATCTACGACGAACTCGGCCGGAGATTATAGTCGGCGACAGAGTGTCAGTCCACTCCATTCCTCTCCGAGCAAGAGTCAAAGTCTAAGTCACACGCGACGCACGCGTAGGCTCTACCCCTCCCTGTATATATAGAGGTAGTGGAGCTGTGGAGGTTCTATACAGTTTGAATTTTTTAGGAAGGAAGAGCGCGCTAGAGAGGGAAAAAGATGATGGGTGTGCTACTTTGATTCTCACTTCTTGGTTGTATGGTGGATGCGAGAGAAAACTGATGGCTGAGATGCATCAGTGCCACGGATTGCTGACATGTCATCTCTTCAAACTAAATACGGTAGGTGCATGCGATGGTAATTATGGAAGGCTTGGTTTTCTGTTCTAAATAAAAGAGGAGTGGTTGCATGCGATGGTTCATGCCCTATAATTGTGTGCGGCTCATTTCTCTAAGGCAGTAATTATTCACCTACCGTGGCACCTCGGGTCTTTCCTGTGTATGGACTGGCAATTAGATTTTTTTCCTTTGCAGAGTCGAAGCTTCCTTTGTTTTTTGTTTTACTTTCTGGACGAGCCTGCGGCGAGACGGAGGTTCAAAAATATACATTTGATCGGATGTTTCTAATTGGAGATATGCGATTACCTGTTTTGAATGAGGTTCATGTCGGCGATAATCTAAGAAGATGTAGGTGGAACGGTTTCAGTTTCAAAAGTTGCCAACAGCTTCAGTTTCAGAGATAGTGATGGGTTTTAGTTTTGGAGGTAGCAATGGCATGGCACTCAAGAATTAATTACCATGTATGCATATTGCTGCAAAACTGCATCGCAACCAGGTGAGATATTCGATATTTGACGGTGATAGACTGAAACTTCATTCATTCACACCATTTACCTCTTCACAACTTGCAAAGATAATAGTAGTATTATTGTATGACAATAGTCATCATCCAATGTATGTCTACATAGTGATATTCCATGTTAGAGTTTGACACATGGATACAAACATTGCACAGCAAAAAAATGTAAAAAAGTTTTGGTAAGCAGTTTTTGTGATGAGAAACACACTATTGATTCATTACAAGATATTGTAAGGAAACAAGTTCCAATCCAGTGTGCAACACTCAGTTGAACATGCTCCATGTGTACATGCCATAGTTTCAGGACCTTAATAACACTAGCATGAAACAAGTATTGCACATTCTACATATATACTACCCAAAAATAACACACTCGACCTGCAACTCTCCTACCTAAACGACTACAACATCACTTGAAGCATGTCCATCTGGCCGGATCCGGCAGCCATCATAGAATATTCCATTTTTACGTCAAAAGAGATTTCATTCATGCACAAGGTTGTTACAATCGTCACATACAAAGGGATGCACATCTCCAACAAAAGATTCTAGTTTTTTTGGGAATTTTGCATTTCCAAATTAGCTCCCACATATTCCTATTGAGTCATCTCCAGTAAAACTACCACCACTATTAAACTGAGCATCTCTTTGAATACTAAAGGTCAGCCAGCTCAAGTACTCCCCTTCACGGCCGGATCCGACTGCCACGGGTTGAACAAGGTCAGCTATCCATCACCTGCATAGCAACAAGATTTTCATGATGTAGTTTTCACACTACATAAAACCAAGCTGAAATAAAGCATCGCAATAATGATATATGGTGCTACCAGATACAAGCAACTCTATTTAGGAACTCCAAATTGATGACCAAGATCCTTATAACAAAAATCCCAAAAATGGTATCATATATGTAAAACATGCCAACATGAATTTTCTCTATCGCTACATCCACATGGAAATCAGATTTAGGGTTCCGCCAAGACATCTTAGAGTACGTGATAAAAACATGGCATAATAATATTTTAATATAGCCATGTGAATATAAGCAAACTCTAATTGGGGTTTATAATTTATAACAAAACTCAACTCAGTATCATGACCATTATATATTTTAATGTGAAGCAAAATAGTACCAACTAGTCACATTGAGAACCAAAAAGTAACAGGCAAATAGAACCCAAAAATCAATTTCATACCAACAGAATTAGAAGCTAGATGACCACCATCACTATAATGCAGAAGTTGCATGACCATCCAAAGTAAAAAAAAAAAATCCTATGAGTGAATACTTGTACATCAACACTGACAAAAGAGACTTCACACAAAAAAATACAAATGCTGAAGTAGATCTATAATCTTAGGACCTGGGAGGCAGCGGCCAGTAGCAACAAAAATAGTGTTCAGATTATGTCTCAAACTATGTACATTGTACTATGAACTAAAGATACATGTTGGGTTAGTGCCTCCTGGGCCCAAGGACCCAAGTTTGTTACATAACAATCATTCATCAACGCAATATATAATAGGGAATGCTACATTAACTTGCTTCACTTTCATATCTTTTCGTTATCATGCATGACAGAGTCGCTATAATACTACATAACTGAGAGAACAACCTCAAGACTGAGCATGGTGCACAAGTGTACCTTTTTAGCATGTGTTAAGCACCAATTTACCAACTGTACCGCGACGGGTGGTTCGAAGAACTCCGTCACGTCGGCGTAGCCCGGCAGCGCGAAGTGTTCTGCGACCTCGTCGGAGGGCGTCGGAGACGGGAGACACGGTCCGAAACCATGGCGCAGGTAGTAGTACATGTGCGGAGGCGGAGGCGGTGCCGTGAGGTCGTCGTCGCTGAAGTCACGTTCAGCGTCGTCGACGAGCCAACCGGTGCTTGGGCCGCCCAACAGCCACTCCATGGGCGGAACGACGAACTCCGGTGGCACTGGCACCAGTTCGCCGGCGTCCGCGCTGACATTCGAGGCTGAGGCCTCGTCTTCGTACACTGCGTCGGCGCTGTGACCTCCGGCGCGGCGACAACGACGGCCGGTTCGGCAGCGACCACCGGGGTTTGTTCCCGGCGTACAGCAGCCGTGGTGCTTGGCCCCGGTTCTCCATGGTAGCGGTGGCGTTGCAGCCAGCGGTTGCCGTGACGGTTGTGCTGCTGGGGCGCCGAGCGGTTGCCGCGGAGGCGGCGGCGGAGGCCACCGCCAGGGCCGAAGCGACGACGGGGCACCCAGCGGTTGCCGTGGTGGCGGCGGCGGAGGCCACCGTTCCACTCCCGGCGACGGCCGGAGTTCCAGCGGCGAGCGGCAGCGAGGGAGAAAGTCCGGCGAGGATAGCCACGGCGGTGTTCCCTGGCCACAAACCGAACCGAGCGAAGCAAAAAGCGAGTTCGGGTAGAAAAGCCATTTTCTACTCACCTTTCTCTGTCTCTTCTAGTGTAGCCTATTGCTTTGGCAGATGCGCGTGCATGATAACGTGAAGAGAGACAGATATAATGGCAAATGGATGCTTTCATTGATAGGGACGTGGGGTATATATAGTACCCCAACAGTCGTCAGTACATAGTCGGTTTACATGATTGCGTCGCTTCGAAGAGGTGCAGCGACGGTTCTAAGTACACAGCGTTTGGACAACGCTAGAGATTAACTGCTAGGTAGTTTTCCTAATAGAAATCCTAACTGCCTTATTAGCCTAATTATGACGCTAATTTATTCCTAACAGCCTCCACCACCATGACAGTGGGGAACGGGCTCAATGCCCTGTTTTGGGAGGACAGATGGCTTGGCGGCCGCTCCATTGGCGAAATCGCACCGCAGCTCTCTGCGTGTGTCCCTAAGCGAAAAAGGAAAGGACGGTGGCAGCACACAACTGGGCACGCGACATACACGGAGTCGTCGGCCTCCATGAGATCGGCCAGTACCTCACGCTCTGGCGCATGGTCGACGCCGTCGTGCTCTCGGACGCCCAGGACCAGTTAGTCTGGAAGTGGACGCCCAGCGGCACCTATACAGCCCGCTCCGCCTACCTCGCCACGTTCCAGGGATCCACACCATGCCCTACCTGGAAGCACACTTGGAAAGCATGGGCGCCTCCCCGGGTCAAATTCTTTCATTGGCTTGCCCACCAAAATCGTTGCTGGACGGCGGATCGTTTGGCGAACAGAGGCCTGCAACACCATGCTAGATGCCTGCTATGAGTATGAGACCAGGAACCAGAGACCATGCGCCACCTGCTCATCGAGTGCTCATTCACCAAGCAGATATGGCATGAGGCCTTGGCCTGGCTGCGTATCCCATGCCGGCCTCCGGAAGATGCGGACGCATCAATCTTCGCCTGGCTGGACACTGCCAAGCGCTCAGCTCCGAAACCGATGCGTAAGGGACTGGGGTCTGCTGCGCTGCTGGTGCCATGGATGGTTCGGAAGCACAGGAACAGCTGCGTCTTCGAGCGAGGGCGGCCTTCGGTCACCGACCTTCTGCGTGACATCCAGTGTGAGGCTAGGCTCTGGGCACAGGCGGGCGCCACCGGGCTTGGCGTCGTACTGCCAACAACCTGGGATGTACACTAGGGTTTTTCTTGGCTATCATCTGTAATCCACCTCCTAAGAGGCTTGTAAACTTGTTTCCCCCTATCTTTTCAATGAAATGAAACGCAAAAAGTCATTTGCGTTTTCTCGAAAAAAAAATAACAGTATGACTCATAGAGTGGGCACATGCCACAGTCACGAGTGTGTTTGCATATTATGGTAATGCAATAGGCCATTTTTGTCACAAGGATGACCATAAACACAAAGAAAAATTAATTCATCAGGGTTAACATATATGCAGCATGGTGTTGAACCACAAGAGCAACCAATTTAGCCACTCTGTTCTAAACCAGAGCATTCCAAGAAGTGCAACCAGCCACAATATAGCAATACTAAAACCCTCTTAAGTAAGAACACAAGTTCCAAGTTAAGCCCACATTAGATAAACAAAGTATGTTTAGGATGAAATTAATTAAGTCAACCAAAACAAAGTATCATAGTAGGAATCAAATCATCAACTTACCGGCGCTTTTCAAAGAAAAAATTGTGTGATATATACCCCAACCTAAACAAGCATTCCTTGTTATTCTCAAGCATGCTAGCAACATCATGGATCCACTTAACCCATTAAATAAGACAAGCACACAACAAGACGATCGCAAACAGAGCAATAGTCAAATGGTAGTGCACTATACTCACGGAAATTACACACACAAATCATTAAGATTTGAAGTGACACAAGTCATCTTAATCTGAATCCCTCATCTGCAATATGCCCCTGCTTCTCCAATCGAACTTATAGGAGAAGATCACTGAAAATTCAGAAAATGGCATCAAAATTCTGAAGTCTGGACATGTATTTCGATGGAACAGAAAGCAAATAAACTCCAAAAAATATGCACACCTCCTGTGACATCTACACAAACTTTGGGTTCTGAAGTGTTGCCAAACAGAAGTAATAATCAAGTACATATCTACTACTCACTGGCCTAACAACAACATGACTCCGTTTAACTACTTATTTAGACAAGCACACAACATGTCCTAGAATCTAGTACTATTGGTAAAATAAATTTCTCACTGAAATGTGTTTGTATTGCTACATACATATGGATGTATCATTTCAATCACACAATTTGTCACGAAGATTCATTTTATAAATTAACAACATATCCATCTCATCAGAAAAAGTTTTGGATTTTCTAATTGCATCTTGCAATTCGGAGAACAGCTAATTAGCAGATGACACACAAAGCAATGCTAGAACCAGAACTTGAGATGAAGGATATTATACCTTCATGTAGCATAACTAGTTGCTGAAGAAATGCACTAGCACCTAGCAGCTTTGATCGTCGGCTAGGGTCGGGTAGGGCTACTCGTACGCCCCTCAGTTGTTGGTCCGAGCAACGCAAAGGCCTGAGCCGCAGGTCACGTGGCTTGGCAGTGTGTTGTCCTCCCGACAAGAGATCACTGTTGTACGTGTACGCCACCCTCCATCAATCCAGATAGCTCCTCCCAGTAAACCTCCTCGTCTCCCGCAACACATAGCTAGTGCAGCTGCTGCAACTGGGCACAAGTGTGGTGAAGGGAACCTGCCTTCAGATGGGAGCGAGAAGGAGGACCGACATTTGTTGGGCAGCCAGACGCAGCTCCCCCTCAACATCTCTCCCTCTCACACATCATCTTATTTATGCGGCTGCTGCAATCCTCCAGCTAGTCGAGCGGCAGCACATTACCGGAGGCAGAGATGGCGCTGAAGGTCAGATTGGTGTGGCCAACAACAACAGCTCCATGTCGATAACACCTGCCAAAGATAATTAATTAATTATCAACCAAAATAAATACAGTAGGTATTCCGCGACAAAGATCTTAAACTAATTTCTAAGCTTTAGATAATTTGATAATTCATTACAATACAAGCAAATAAAATTGTAGTTTACACTTCAGATATAAAGAGAGCTGACAAAAAGGCACATCATTCAAATGTTTTGCGGTATGCACTTGACATTATGGAATAAATTACACATAGTTAAACTAAGATAGAAAGAACTCTGCATGTAATGTACAAGTGCAATATCTGATGGATGAAGAACCATTATCGCACTCCTAAACAAGTTTCAGTTCACATTTTGACTATGCCTCACATTTAACTGATCTACAAAAGGCATACCAGGGAAAGATTCATACCTCCCTCTAGGAGAACAAGATGATGAATAACATGCAGAGCAACAGCTAGAGCCGCACATATCTGCTTTGTCCCTGGCTCCATCGTCAATGTGTAGATCCTTGACCTAGTGCACCCTTCTCGAGGGGATATCCACAACATATCTTCTCACAGCACCAGAACACCGGATACAGCTGGGTACCATCACGTAACCTCTGTAACAGGATAATAAGCACCATATCATGCAAATTTAAAAAGGAATAACAAAACAACCAGAACATGTCGTGGGTAACAAATATTACAAAGAAAAATCACTCTTCAGACACTAACACATTCAAAGATCAACCAACCATTAACTCACAACTTTAAACAGAAGTTGCGTACACAGTGTCAGGAAAAAGCAAGTGGACATAAATACTAGAAAACTGATTATTGCAAATAAAGCTAGGTATCTCCCATAAGTGCTCTTACAATATAAGAAAATGTATTTCATGAGATATATCAGTTGCCTATTGATACTCAAATGTATGTGAGTCTGGACAAGAGGCAAAAATGACTCTTCACATGAAAAAAAATTCTGCAAACACATGTATCAACAATATATCGCATGAGAACTAGACTAATCGTAGCTATATAGAAGCAGAGATTTTTTAGGATTGGAGGTTATACAAGCGAGATCCTACATGATTGTTGGTTTCAGCAAGAATAGTGATACTTTCATTGCTGATTTCCAATTAACAAAGATATCTACTGAAATGAAGTTCCTTTCTATCAAACTTTCAAGTATCAATTTATTTTATTAAAATCTGAAAGACATGCTAAACCAAATCTCTGAAAAATCGCCATGTGTAAAAAAACTCTATGTCCTCAAATGCAGCCATTAAACGACAAACGAGAAGCTTGCACCAAAGAGAAAAGGAAAAGAGAAGTTTGATCAAAGGAAAAGAAGGAATGTAACCATGCATGCGCTACAAATAACTAGTTTATTACGAGCTCTCATCGAACAGGCCATGCAGCCACAGAAAATTGACACTGTGTCATCTGCCTGAACTCGTGAGGAGCTAAGCACAATTAATTAAACTAACATTGGCAAATATAAAGTACATATGTAGTCACAAATGATTATAGTGCTTCTAAAATTGGCCCGGTGTAGTCCGTAAAATAACACTACCAGGTTACGAGGCTGGACAACATGCAATTACTCGGGAATCTATCAGCAGTAATGAAGCAGGCAACAACAGGTAGAAGCTGCTGAATAAGCATTCAATCAGAGCTTCACATTTACCACTTACCTAAAACAAAGAGACTTTCAGAGATAGTAAACAACAAACGTCCACTGCTTGCAAGAGTCAACTCGTATGGTAACTGAACTGATCGATGGTCCTAATGGCACATTGCATACTTAATATACAATAAGTTACCTCAGGATTCAACTTACACTAGAAGTAAATTGGAGATGGCTCACTGGAGCTACACCAACTAACAAAGCGTAATGTGCTGAGCTCACCTAGGACACACCCTTCTTTCATACTAGAACATAACATGACTGTACTGAAGTTCGAGATGAAGAAGAAAACTATAGGGGTATGGTGGGAACTCAATACTGTATTAGCTCACCCACTGATGCCTGTAATATCCCTTTTTTCTTGCATAGAACAAGACACAACAAAATCAACACAGCCTAAGGGCAATGACAAGGCATGTTGCAAAATTCAGATGTTGGCAAGAATTGGAACAACATTTACTAGCACCAAATTGCATTGCCAAGAAGTAATAATACAAGAGAAGAAGTAGGACACACACACATACATAAGGTAGGATCAAGCAAGATAGATTAGAACATAGCATGTTCTAGTGAAGATAGCAAACAATACCTAAACTTGCAGGGTCCACTGCGTAGCGGCGGCGCTGGTGGTCGTTGTCATCGGCAGGTGAGCTGCGCATCTCCACCCCCTGAACCTCTCTGTCTCTCACAATAGCTCACCCGCGCAGCTGCTGCAAATTGGAGGCGAGCGTGTCGGTGGAGGCCGTCCTTGAGGTGGGGAATAAGGAGGAGGACCGGCCAGAGCTGGGCGCCTGGACGGGGTCGCCGCCGGTCCTACAGGACCCGGGGACGCCGGCGCCACTGAGGATCACGGCTTGCTGGCCGGTCGCCGTCCACGCACCGCCACCTGCTACCTCGCTGACGCCATGAACACCAAGATCGAAACTTGATCTGCTGCGGTTTGCCATGGAAAGTGGGGAGGACGAGGAGGCGGCCTCGGGATCACCGGCGACGGTGGCCGGTGGAAGGATAGAGAGAGGAAGAGGTGCAGTGGGTGGCGGCTGTAAAGGGTTTGGGTGGTGATGTGTGTGCCTTTGTGCTTTCGATGAGCCACAGCCGTTGGATCCGTGAGATGTGACGGGGTCAATTCCTCGTAATCTGAATGGTTGGACTTTGGGTTCCCAAGAGACGCCATCATAATTAGCCTCCCTAATAATGGTTTTGCTAATTACCTTGCCATCTTACGCGGGAGTTAATTCGCAGCAGAAAATACACGGGTGCATATGCATGGAGTCAGGCACCGAGTAGAAAATACATGGGATTCATAGCATTTTTTTACCATCTCATCACATTTGTTCACCATATAATTTTTTTTTCAACAAATTGAAAACTCAAATCAATATCTAGTAATTGTTGGTGAAAGGCTCCGTGTTTTCGCGACTATGGGTCCTATCGACCTATGTAATGGTGTTACATCGACCACGAGTCTTGTCCGAAAGATACTTGAGAGGAGAAATTGGTACACCGATATCGGTGTTTTTTTCTCGACCGGTGTTTTTGATATCTCGACAGAAACATGTTCTTCATGTTATCACCGAGTAAAAATGTTACCAGACAACAATTTCCAGAATACCTATTTTTGCACAAGAGGGGTCGGTGCTCTAAGTGTGAGTTTTGCACTAGAAATTAAGAATCTTCTAGCTAATAGTAGTAGTAGTTCTATACTTGAAGCAAGTGCCACTTCAAAATTGTTTATTGGTTTTTCCTATTCACACCACTTACATACCCATATTAAGACCTCAATAAATAGGTGGAGGGTATCTGACCCTTCTTCACGCGGTTTCACGTGACACCCCATTCCGTGGGCCCCACAACGTCTACCCCTAGCTCTTCGTCAAAAGTGAAGATTTTAGAGCAAGTACAATAAGTCCTAGTCAGCTGGCTATAAGGATTAAAATAATATATTGTTGCCTAGTTGGAGGAGAGAGAGGAGGAGAGAGAAGAGGAGTTGGGCTCTTATGCAAGAGCCAGCTCTAGCACGTGCTCCTAGGCACTATGTGAGAATGAATGGTGGGCCATGCACTAATAAAGTAGTACAATTTTATAGCTCACTATTGTACATGTTAGCTCTAAGATGACTATAGATGACATGGCACTTGACTTATAGCCAACAGTTGGCTCTACTATTGAACTTGCTCTTATGTGAGTACTCTTAGGAACATGACCGCCCAAAAAGAGTTCAAGTGCTTGCAACATTTTGGTAGGTTGCCTCGACATGGGAGGGTTGCACTATAAGTTCAGAATCTTCCTGTGGGGTAATCATTTTTCTGAATAAAATGCCACTTGAAAGTTATGTGTTGGCTTTTACTCTATATACCATTGTTGTGTACCCATATTAGGACTTGATGAAAGAGTGATAGTATTTCTAACCCTTCAGGCGGTTTCACATGAAACCCGACTTGGGGCCCCCGCAAGATCTATCTTGTAGCTTTCCTTCGCAAGTGGTGATTCCATGTGTCTATTTTTTGATTTGTTTCGGTTAGAGTAGGTCGTATGAACATCTTCAACCAAAGAGGCCAAATTATAATATGAGGGAAAATGGTGGCACTACACTATGAAAACACAACGCCTGTATTTGGCCAAACTATATATCGGTGGCGCAATTTTTTTTAGAACACCGCTGCTATCTAAAAATAGCACGTTGCTGCTATGGTGGGCCCTAGTGGCTCTGCCCACACATAAATGGGCCGCTCCATGCCGCCGGTACTACACGCATCAGCGGCGTTCCCCTATGGGCCACCTTGCTAGTTTCTCCCAGCCGACCCACGACCTGAACGGTGACACACACACACACACACGGCCAATGCACTAAAACACACACAACATACACGCGCGTGCTCACACATTTTCCCCCTCCCACTCCACTCTCCCATACGCGATGCTGCCCCCATCGCCCCGTCACACCGCCAATTCCCGCGCCCCGCCCATGAACGCGCAGATTCCATCTAGCCCCGTTGCCTTCGAGCCCAGCCGCGTAGTTTCCCGCCGATTTCAGAACAGAAACCTAGCTGCCGTGCATTGGGATGCGTGTGTGGCTCAATATGTTCTGCACCATGGGCGAGGTTGGACGATTGTACGACGTCGTGGTGTGAAGGTACAGCCGCAACCACTTGGACATGAACTTTACGGACTGTGAGTCTCGGCTGAAGCCGAGTTGCTCGCTCCGCAATTGCTCATTGGTACGCGTGAGGAGGAGAGGCGACATCGTCGGGCGTTGAAGTGGTTTTCCATCGCCAAGGCTGATCAGAGGGCCATGGTGCAGTGGAGGCTAGATCATCCGGTAGATGTGCAAATCGAGTTGGAATGTTGGCATGCGAGGAAGGCGGCGAGGGCAAAGCATATGAGGTTGAAGGCCGAGATGGAGGCACAACTCCGCGGTCCCTCGATGATCGACGAAAACTCGGATAGGTGGTTGGAACTCTTGTCCAGTAGATAAGAGAGTAATTTCGATCAGTATAGTACTGGTGATTAGGAGTGTAGTCGATGTTGAATATAAATACACTGCATAGTCTCTTTCCATAAGTTCGGACTTTTGGTTCAATTGGCTAGTGTAGCAATCTTCCATGGTATCAAAGCGGGTCTCAAGTTCAAGACCCTGCTCACGCAGTTTTAAAAACAAAATAAAAAAGATTCTGCGACCCGCACCGAACCCACGCTAAGGACTAAAACAGCCTAGACGTGAGGGGGAGTGATGAATATAAATACACTGCCTAGTCTCTTTCCATAAGTTCGGACTTTTGGTTCAATTGGCTAGTGCAGCAATCTTTCAGTCGATGTTCATGTCGAGGCGGTCGCCACAATGTCAATCTAGTAAGTATCGCAATATTTGTCGAAAGTGTGATCAAATGTATGAGACTATTATATTTTGTATATTTAGTATCAATTTATCACCGAATATTAGTATCGGCGGCGTGGTATGGTAACGCGCCGCCAATATTTTTTTTTGCTACTAGCGACGTGCTAACTACCATGCCTCTAAGGCCTATTTTTACACATCTCCGATAGGCTTGTTCCAGCTAGTGTTAAGTCGAGTGTCTTCTCACAGTATAGCCCACTTGTAGAAAGAGTTGCCACTTTGGAGTTGTGATCGAATTAGATTTTAATCTTTACACCACCCTCATACGCCCATATTAGGATCCCCATGCAACATGATGCTCGTCTAGTGTCATCGTACTACTAGGTAGACCATCGCCGTCGGGCTTAGGTTCTAGCGCCAAAGGGAAATTTCAAAGGCATGCAAATCGTATGGAAACGAGCGGGAAAACGTATATAATCCAGACTTACTGCAGAAGAAGAAAATGAAAAATAATATGGGCGGCAGGCAGAAGGATTCGTGGGCCGCGCCCAAGAGGTCCATTCTGTGTGGTCGGCCCGAATAAAACCAACCAAAGCAGAAACCCTACCCCCATTCCCATTTGCCCGATTCCAATCGGCCGGCGCCGCTGCTCCTCCCGTCGTCACCGCGTTTCTTCTGGCGCCGCCCTGTCTACGCCAGCGCTGGCCATCCCCTCCTCCCTCAGTTCCTTCCGTCCTCCCGTCCGGCGTCAGATCGGCCACCGGCGCTCCAGCGTCGGCTATGAGAGAGGCGGTGCAGAGCAGACCATGGCCTCGCTGCCGGCCTGCTCGCCGGCGCGCGCGTGCATCCATGCGCGCGGCTCCGTCGAGCTCGCCGACGCGAGCCACAGAGAGCCGTCGTCCGTGACGCGCTGCAAGGAGGCCGTCTCCTCGGAGTAGGGGAACGGGGACGTTCTTCGCTGGATTCCGCCTTGGCTGCCGACTCCGGCCGCCGCTGCTCACCGGCCTCCTCCGCCGCTGAAGAGACCGGCTGCAGGAGGCGTCCACGTTGTCCAGGAGGCCGCCCCAAAAGCACCACCGCTGCTACCTCAACGCTGCCGTACAGGACCTCGTCGCATCCAAAGGTGGTTTTTTTATTTTTTGCTTTGTTCTTCCGCACAACAGTCATGTTTAGCATTAGCCTTAATTAGAGTCATCATGTTTAACAGCTGCGGCTTAATCTCCATTAGAGTCATGTTTAGCAGCATTAGGCCCTCCTAACTTATCAACGCAATTACCATGCATGGTCTGATATGCTACAGAAAATTACCTCTTTCCTTTCTCTGTAGCATACTCAACAGTGCAAAATGAATTGGCAGTATTTCAGTGACCTGCTTGGGCTTAGATGGTTCGAAAAGAACCAGTTCACGAGGAAACGTATTTACCCTTTATTAACTATAAAAAAGGAAACGTATTTACCCTTTATTATCTAAAAATGGAAACGTATTTATGAATTCAAAAGCCTCATATGCTAGGTTTTAATATCTGCCAAGGTAAACCTGAGCATGAAGAAGTAGTGACCTATATTGCTTCTTGTTTGCAGCGGCCGTGAGACGTAAAGTGAGCTTCTTCATTATATTTAGTTACATGTTAGAAGCTACTGCACTAAGCTTACTAGGATAACATCATTTGTCTTTCTCGTAATTAGCTTTTGTCTTATTAGTTGCACTTCTTGAATCCTGAAGGAAAACATTCGTGGACGCAACAGAACATGCAAATGCCTACTACTGACTTCTAGCCATCTTGTGTCTAGACTTCAGATTGCTATTCTACCTATACTAAGCATGGTTCTTGTTCATTGTTTTTAGCCGTGCTTGAATCGATTGCTCCCAACTTCTTCCTGTATATGTACCTACTGAAATGATATTAAAGCGACCGATTTTGACTCGATTTGTACAGGTTCGTTCGGACGCTAGGCAAGAAGACGCTCTGGAGCACGCCGTGTCCGACGGCAACCTGCCTTCTTCATGACCATAGTGCTGATCTTTATCAGGGAAGTGAAGAGGCCCACTGCTCTTCATCTACCTGCTCTGCAAGGTACAAGGCATGGATCTGGGTTTTTCTTCCATTATTTTGCTGATGGGCAAGGTTTCTGGGCGTGTGTGTCCTTGGGATTTTGTTTACCATAGCCCTAAATACTGCTCAGACTTTTAGCCATTTTTTCTTTTCCTGTAGGTTGTTTTTTTACAATATACTATAAATCAAATCACAGTTCGATCTCCATCAGCATGCTTATATTAGTTCCATTTTTTTTTGTTCTTGTGGTCTTCTGTCCATCAACCAGTATGGAATTGTAACATACTCACTGTCTTGTTTGTTCCAAGGAACGGATGTTCTGGCATTTAAATGATTACCTGGACTATGAGTTCTGTATGTTGTGTACTTGTGTCCTTATTTTACAAATGCCAAGGATCATGCTGGGGACCGCTAGTTGATCCTTCCCTTTCCTGCAGGTGGTAATAATTTGCTATAAATCAAATCATTGCCTGGTCTTATACACTGTACATGTCCATGTTCATGCTAGTCACTTTGATATTGCATGATATGGGTGTCCGTTACCATCTGTGCGTGTATAAATATTGGACAAAATAATGTGTGTTGTTAAACAGGTTGAGCTAGTTATGCTTTTCTAGCAATTAGTACCTACACACGGCCCAGTGCATGTATAAATCCTCTTTTTTGTGTTTAGATAATGATCCATGATGTGCACTGCCTAGTGTAAGTGCCAAGTGCAGCAGACTAGTGTGTGTGCTGGATCTAAAATGTGCATGCTCTTTTTGTATCCAAGTGTTGCTTAACTTGTCTCCTAATTGTTGATTCAGTTTTCTCAATTTCTTTTTCTATTTTTGATCCCGATTGCGTTCTCTCATGCGTGCAGGCTTTGTTTGCCCCAAAGAGAAGAACATATTCGTCCGTGAGCAGAACAGGGTTGAGAGATGGAGGCGGAGATGTACCACTGCTCTTCATGACCATAGTGCTGATCTTTATCAGCGAAGTGAAGAGGCACTGCTGCTCTTCAAGGCTGCTTTGAAAGGTACAAGGCATTGATCTGGCTTTTTCTTCCATTATGTAGCTGATGTGCAAGGTCTGTGGGTGACTGGGTGTGTGTGTGTCCTTGGTATTTTATTTACCATAGTCCTAAATCCTGCTCAGGCTTCTAGCCATTTTTTCTTTTCCTGTAGGTTGTTTTCTTACAATATACTATAAATCAAATCACAGTCTGATCTTTTATAGTCAATGTCCATCAGCATGCTCATATTAGTTCCGTTTTTTTGCTCTTGTGGTCTTTTGTCCATCAACCAGTATGGAACTGTAACATACTCAAGATCTTGTTTGTTTCAAGGATAGGATGTTCTGGCATTTAAATTGATTACTTGGACTATGAGTTCTATATGTTGTGTTCTTATTTTACAAATGCCGAGGATCATGCTGGGGACCGCTAGTTGTTCCTTCCTTTTCCTGCAGGTGGTGATAATTTGCTATAAATCAAATCATTGCTTGCTCTTATACTCTTATACACTGTACATGTCCATGTTCATGCTAGTCAATTTGATATTTCAGTGTCTCTTGTGCCACTGCCATGGCATTGTTACCTTATGCAATTTTATGCTAGCAGTAGAATTTTTTGTGCACTGGTCCAGAATTAGGAAGTTGGTTGTCAAAACATGTTGCGTTGTGCTATTTTTTTAGCAACTGAAAATATGGCGATTTTACCTTGGCAGATGGGAGATACATCAGTGGAGGTGACCGCGCATAGCCGCGACCTGCGACGCCTCACGCGAAGCAATTGGTGTGACCCGTTGCTCTGACTACCTCATCGGCTCCCGCGCTGTGACCGTGTTGGCAGGTGATGGTGTTGGCCTCGGGTACAACCTCCCTGGTGAGGGACTGGTTAAGCCCCTTTGATGTCTGGTTCCCATGTGTCCCGTTGACCTGGTTGTTTAGGTTCAAGTGGCACGATTTCTAGCCTTTGGTCATTTCATCAACAAAGGATGTTCTAGTTAACTAATTGTGTGATGTTTAGGATTAGGGAGTGTTTGAATTCATTGGTAGCTCTGGGCGTCGTTACCAACTGTGTGTGCATATATTTTTGGACAAAATCATGCTCCTGTGTATGTGTTGTGGAACAGGTTGAGCTGGTTATCCTTGTGTAACAATTAGTACCTGCCCAGTGCAGTGCTGACCGTGTTTTGTTTGCCCCCAAAGAGAAGAGCATATTCGTCCGCGAGCAGCATGGGTCGAGGTGAAGATTAACCGGCTAGCTGTCGTTGGATTTGCAATGTGATCAATATTTTAGGAACGAAAGTACTTGCTCCGTCTCAACAAATGTGTCTCATCTTTGTCGTTAGGTACATTTAAATTTTGATAAAATTTAGACATTTTTCGGTGGATGGATGGAGTAGTATTGAATGTCCGATGCGAATATTCAGGTACTATATTCTTATCATTGTGCGCTCGCTGTTTTGGCTTGTTTCTGGCTCATGGGCTCCCAAAAGTATGGAAATATGCATGTCTGTTGTGGAACATTATAATCGGTAAAAGGAAGATGGCGTGGGAATCGATTCGTCTCTGTTTTGGAATTATTGTCGATCGTGGGAATCGATTGGTTTGCGCGAGCGAGTGGCGACTTTTCCTTGTAGCTAGGAGTAGTATATAGATATACTAAAAAGGAGGGGAATCGGCATGTTTTCGAATTAATCGAGCGAAGGTTGGATTAAGCGCACGCTTCTTTTGCTCGTTTCGAGAAAGGAAAGGAAGCGTCAAGCTAATTAATGCTACGTTTTTGGTTTCGCGTGAAAAGGAAGAAGCGCTACGTTTTTGTTTGTTTATTTTGTGGATACATCGATCAATTGATTGGTTCCGCCGGCGTTCGTTCAAGTGCAGATGCATGTGTGCGGAGAGAAAAGAAAATCAAGTCCATAGTTGGCTTGGCGCGCGTGTATTCCCTGCTTCCGAATCGATCCGCGCGAGTCGCGAGTCGCGTGTATACCTCCACTCCTTGCGTTCGGGTATGTATGCACGTGTTCGGGTGCGGGTGCCAACCGGTTGACAGCGGTAGACCGCGGCCCACTTGGCCTCTTGTATATCTCCGCACACAACTAGGTCAGCTGCGTAAACGTTCGGCCGCCGTCCCAACTCCCGTCCGCGTGAGGGTCGCCATGGATACGACGGAAGCCCTGCCCGACGACGCGCTCGCCAACATCCTCCACCGCCTCCTGCCATGCGACCTCGCCACCTCCCGCTACGTGCGCAAGGCGTGGTGCGCCGTCGTCGACGCCCATCGGCTGATGCGCCCGCACATCCTCCCGAGCTCGGTGGGCGGTCTCTTCCTCAACTACATCGACTACGAGCGCCCGCGCTTCTTCGCCCGCCCCACCACGAAGCGGCCCGCCATCAACGGCGACCTTGGCTTCTTGCCTGGGTACAACACACACTTCAAGCCAATCGTGGATCACTGCAACGGCCTCCTTATCTACGGTACTGATTGGGAGTACTGCGTGGTTAACCCCGCCACCAGACGGTGGGAGCGTCTACCCCGCCTTGATGCAAGCAGCTACAACACATACCTCGCCTTTGATCCTGCCGTCTCACCGCACTATCAAGTGTTCGCGATTCCAATGGTGCCCAAGAAAACTATCCCGGTCGAACATGTGCCCGACAAGAAGCCTTTCTCGAAGCCTAAAATGCCAAGTCAAGAACCATATTGCCTCCTTGAGTTGTTCTCGTTGTTGGAGGATGCTTCGGACCTTGAAGACTTTGAAGAGGAGTGCGAAGATAGAGCATCAGAATTGTCAACGGAACAAACCATTGAAGAGGACAACGACTTACCAGTGATCGAGTGTAGTAACAAGCAAGAGGATCCAGATGACTTGGTGGAATGGCCACCATCCTCATGGACGCTAGACGTGTTCTCGTCTAGTACAAAACAATGGCAAAGGAGGATGTTTGTCCGTGAAGGTGAGGCTTTGGAGACACTGGCCTCTGTGCGACTAGATAGGTTGAAGCCAACAAACTGGGGGCCGAGGTGGCGCTACGGTGTGTACTGGGAAGGAGCACTCTACGTTCATTGTCGTGGCGCATTTGTTGTGAGGTATATGCATCGCAAAGGCTTAAGCAAATCTCCCTTCTGAATTCTAGTATTAGTACTGGCTTACACATGTCAATGTTTCTGCACAAAGATTGCTTCATATCTAGCTCTGAAAATGGTCTTACACGTATCATTTTTTTTTCGCAGGTTGTTATTACAAGATGGAAAGTACCAACTAGTCAAAACGCCAATAGATATCGAGGAAAGCAAACATGCAGAACCTTATCTTGGGAAATCGGAAAAGGGGGTTTACTTTGCAACAATTCAGCAGGATGAATATCAACTTCGGGTTTGGATTCTCAACGAATCAGGTGGTCATATGTCTTGGGAGCTAAAGCATCACATTGATCTTAGTCCATGTTCAACGATATATTTGGACCAGCCTAAGGGAATAGAAAAAACTTGGTTCTTATATGGCGATTATAATGATGAAGGTGGAACCAATAAAATGCTTGTAGATGAGAATTGGGAATGGAACTCCGAAGACGATAATATTTTGAATATTGAAGATGATTACGAAGATTTCTACAGCTATGTTTCTATCCTTGGATTTCACCCCTATAAAGAGATTCTTTTCTTAGAGTTATCATCATTTAAAGGAGTGGCTTATCATCTTAATAGCTCGAAAGTTCAGTACCTGGGCAAACTACGCCCAAAGGATTATTATCACGGACATTCAAACGGCATATATGAATCATTTCCATACACCGCTTGCATGGTTGGGGAATTTTCAGAATGTGCTTGAGATTATTCCTTCACTGCTTGGTTTGGGATTTGGAGGTTTGGGTGGAGGGTCAGGGATGAAAAGCAAGGATCCAGAAGTTCAATCAGGCTGATGTTGCGCTGCTTTGGTTTAGAAAGGAGGTCAAACTTACGTAGAATTAACATTTTTAAACTTCCTTCTGGGTGATTTTGTGAACCTCATAATCTTACAAGTACATTCATCATTTGGGCGGTGACCTCGTACTATCTATGCATTTAATTCAGTTTATTGTTTCTTCTTGTAGTACGAGGATATGTTGTTTCATGTCTACTTTTCTTCATACTCTTGTTCACTTTTAAACATGCAGAAGTAGGTACAGTATGTGGGTGCCACTACTAGAATCTGAATCCTAGTGATCAAATTCTGCACCCCTAATTTGGGCGGTGAAGTATTCCAGCTGCTTTTTTTTACTAGCCGGTATTAATTAATTGATTAGCATCAACTTTGGGCTAACTGCTGCATACTCTGAAAACATTATTAATGAATCATGAAGTCCCTTGCTTGGTGAATTAGTGTGTGCAGTTCATGTGGTGAACGAATTGTCAAATAGGGCTTAAGTACGCAATTTGGCTTCAACGGTTCTGCACAAAGTTACTCAAATTAGGAACCCTATGTCGTGCATGGGACAATTGCTTTCATTCATCGCTGGAAGTATGAAAGGTAGAAGCTAGCTTCCACGGTGGATCGTTTTGCTTTGCAATCTGAAAAGGCAAGTGCATGTTTCTTTTGTCCAGCCAGAACATCACGCCAACGCGATGATTTTGTATATTATACGCCCAAACGTATTTTAATTATTTCTTTGTATTTTTCAAATTGTCAATGTTGTTTTTGGTACAAATATATACGCAAGTAATGACAATGTATTGTTCAGCAGTAAAACGGGTTAAGTTTTTCAGATGACTGGACTTGTGATCTTGCTTGTTCTTCAGGCTAAAATAACGATATGCCTCAACCCTGAACCAACTGCAGGGCTCTGCTGCATGCTTCCGCTTCAGCATGGTAGGCATCTTGAACATGATCTAAAAGCCCGGCCGCCGCTCCGATGGCTTCCGCCGTCGAATCTCTAACCACAAAAATACAGCCACCACTATTAGCACCGTCGCTATAGCAACAATCAGTGTTAATTTTCAGAAACTCTCCTGCAGGATCCCTCCAACGCCGAACAAGTTTAGCCTGGTTTCCACCTGGATGCCCAGATACGGTGATACCGTGATATTGTCATTTTTCAAAAAACGGGGATTCAGATATATGTTTGTATATAGTAGCATATAATAAATAATCAAAAAGATATGAGCAATATTAATAGAAATAGGGCAGTTTAGTAAAACTAATAAGATGATAGAAATATTCATTCGGCCGCCTCAACTTTGATATGGAGCTGCCAAACATAGGATCAGTGACTGTTGAGCACAATATGATCCTTTCCTACATATCTTAAGCACATCAGGTAAAACTCTCTCCTAGCATTGACACGATTGCTCCGTGCATGTTGTTGTGAATGAGCAACTAGTATTCACAGAGGGCCATAGGCCAGTACATGTACATGTGTGACAATGTGCAGGTAAGCCCCTCATACACTGGGGAATAACAGAAAAGGGGACTATACAACTCTAACATGTGTGACAATGTGCTTGACATTATTTCTTCACTGGCTGGTTTGGAATCAGGAGGTTTGGGTGGAGGGGCATAGGTGATGAGCAAGGAGCTGAAAGATTAAACGGGTTGATGTTGCATGATTTTGTGTATTGAAAGAGCTCGAAGCAGGGAGGTGATAATTTCAAAAAGGTAGCTAGCTAGAAAATAGGACATCCAAATTGGACCGAACATACTTGAATTGTCTCTTGGTAATTTCCTTTCTTGGTCATTTTGTGCAGTTGATGATCTTATGAGTAAGTAAGCTCATCATTTGGGTAAACGCTGATATGCATGTACTTCTTTCATGTCTGTTTTTCTGCAAGCTCTCTGTTCACTTTTAAACACGCACAAGTAGATATTCGTGTGCCACACTGAAATCTGAATCCTAGTTCGCCGGGCATGGCATATGTACCTCCACACCGACTCGGAGAAGTTCGCTGCTCATATTCAGCTACCAAGGTGGTGAGGAGATGAGCGTGAAGGTGTTCGACGACACGTCCTGCCGCCAGCACCACCACAACGACGACGAAGAGGACGATGATTGAACATGGCGAGTGTTCTTTCTTTGCAACGAAGATGGCGCCGGCCAATTGAAACCAGTAACGTAGGTTTCTGGATGTTCTTCCTGCGTATCGAAGAACAACAACCGGGCACTCTCAGAGCTAGCTAGATTTTCCAGTTTGGGTGAGTGCCTGACAGTGTTCTTTCTTGGCAGCGAACACAAGAAATCTGCGAGGCCAATACTAATTAGATTTTCATATTTTGCAATGTTTTAACCATGTTCCAAACTGTGTATTAGTTTGTGTAATGTTCCTTCTCTCTATTGAAATGAAAATACAAAAAAAAAGTTATTTTAATGTTAAAACAAGTTCGGTGGACACAAGGGATGTGGCTGGGAAGCGATGCGTCCCAAGCGCGGCACGAAGCGAAAGCATCTTCTAAACGTTCAATCCCGCAGCTGTTTGGGGAACGCTTTGGACCACACGGTGGATCATAAAGCGACCGATTTTGACTAGATTTGTACAGGTTCGTTCGGACGCTAGGCAAGAAGACGCTCTGGAGCACGCCGTGTCCGGCGGCAACCTGCCTTCTTCATGACCATAGTGCCGATCTTTATCAGGGAAGTGAAGAGGCCCACTGCTCTTCATCTACCTGCTCTGCAAGGTACAAGGCATGGATCTGGGTTTTTCTTCCATTATTTTGCTGATGGGCAAGGTCTGTGGGCGTGTGCGTCCTTAGGATTACCAAGCGGACGGCGAGCCGAAGTCGGCCAGAGATAAAAATCGATGACGAAGTGCCCTTCCGCACCTTTCCGGCCGGTCCAAACCTCCCTCCAGGACGTGGCTGCAGCCGGCGTGGCCACAACCCCCTTCCCAACCCCGATTTAAAAGGAAAATCTAAGAAAGGGAAGGATAGGGTGAAATGATCTCACGATTGCTCTAATATTGATGGATTGATAACACAGCAAAATACAGTAGGGGAGGATTACCAGGCGGACGGCGACGCGTATCTACGACGAACTCGACTGGAGATTATAGTTGGCGACAGAGTGTCAGTCCACTCCACTCCTCTCTCCAGGCCATGGCTGCAGCCGGCGTGGCCACAACTCCCTTCCCAACTCCGATTTTAAAGGAAAATCTAAGAAGGGAAGGATGGGGTGAAATAATCTCACGATTGCTCGACTGATATTGACGGATTGATAACACGGAAAAATACAGTAGCGGAGGATTACCAGGCGGACGGCGACGCGTATCTACGACGAACTCGGCCGGAGATTATAGTCGGCGACAGAGTGTCAGTCCACTCCATTCCTCTCCGAGCAAGAGTCAAAGTCTAAGTCACACGCGACGCACGCGTAGGCTCTACCCCTCCCTGTATATATAGAGGTAGTGGAGCTGTGGAGGTTCTATACAGTTTGAATTTTTGAGGAAGGAAGAGCGCGCTAGAGAGGGAAAAAGATGATGGGTGTGCTACTTTGATTCTCACTTCTTGGTTGTATGGTGGATGCGAGAGAAAACTGATGGCTGAGATGCATCAGTGCCACGGATTGCTGACATGTCATCTCTTCAAACTAAATACGGTAGGTGCATGCGATGGTAATTATGGAAGGCTTGGTTTTCTGTTCTAAATAAAAGAGGAGTGGTTGCATGCGATGGTTCATGCCCTATAATTGTGTGCGGCTCATTTCTCTAAGGCAGTAATTATTCACCTACCGTGGCACCTCGGGTCTTTCCTGTGTATGGACTGGCAATTAGATTTTTCTCCTTTGCAGAGTCGAAGCTTCCTTTGTTTTTTGTTTTACTTTCTGGACGAGCCTGCGGCGAGACGGAGGTTCAAAAATATACATTTGATCGGATGTTTCTAATTGGAGATATGCGATTACCTGTTTTGAATGAGGTTCATGTCGGCGATAATCTAAGAAGATGTAGGTGGAACGGTTTCAGTTTCAAAAGTTGCCAACAGCTTCAGTTTCAGAGATAGTGATGGGTTTTAGTTTTGGAGGTAGCAATGGCATGGCACTCAAGAATTAATTACCATGTATGCATATTGCTGCAAAACTGCATCGCAACCATGTGAGATATTCGATATTTGACGGTGATAGACTGAAACTTCATTCATTCACACCATTTACCTCTTCACAACTTGCAAAGATAATAGTAGTATTATTGTATGACAATAGTCATCATCCAATGTATGTCTACATAGTGATATTCCATGTTAGAGTTTGACACATGGATACAAACATTGCACAGCAAAAAAATGTAAAAAAGTTTTGGTAAGCAGTTTTTGTGATGAGAAACACACTATTGATTCATTACAAGATATTGTAAGGAAACAAGTTCCAATCCAGTGTGCAACACTCAGTTGAACATGCTCCATGTGTACATGCCATAGTTTCAGGACCTTAATAACACTAGCATGAAACAAGTATTGCACATTCTACATATATACTACCCAAAAATAACACACTCGACCTGCAACTCTCCTACCTAAACGACTACAACATCACTTGAAGCATGTCCATCTGGCCGGATCCGGCAGCCATCATAGAATATTCCATTTTTACGTCAAAAGAGATTTCATTCATGCACAAGGTTGTTACAATCGTCACATACAAAGGGATGCACATCTCCAACAAAAGATTCTAGTTTTTTTGGGAATTTTGCATTTCCAAATTAGCTCCCACATATTCCTATTGAGTCATCTCCAGTAAAACTACCACCACTATTAAACTGAGCATCTCTTTGAATACTAAAGGTCAGCCAGCTCAAGTACTCCCCTTCACGGCCGGATCCGACTGCCACGGGTTGAACAAGGTCAGCTATCCATCACCTGCATAGCAACAAGATTTTCATGATGTAGTTTTCACACTACATAAAACCAAGCTGAAATAAAGCATCGCAATAATGATATATGGTGCTACCAGATACAAGCAACTCTATTTAGGAACTCCAAATTGATGACCAAGATCCTTATAACAAAAATCCCAAAAATGGTATCATATATGTAAAACATGCCAACATGAATTTTCTCTATCGCTACATCCACATGGAAATCAGATTTAGGGTTCCGCCAAGACATCTTAGAGTACGTGATAAAAACATGGCATAATAATATTTTAATATAGCCATGTGAATATAAGCAAACTCTAATTGGGGTTTATAATTTATAACAAAACTCAACTCAGTATCATGACCATTATATATTTTAATGTGAAGCAAAATAGTACCAACTAGTCACATTGAGAACCAAAAAGTAACAGGCAAATAGAACCCAAAAATCAATTTCATACCAACAGAATTAGAAGCTAGATGACCACCATCACTATAATGCAGAAGTTGCATGACCATCCAAAGTAAAAAAAAAAAATCCTATGAGTGAATACTTGTACATCAACACTGACAAAAGAGACTTCACACAAAAAAATACAAATGCTGAAGTAGATCTATAATCTTAGGACCTGGGAGGCAGCGGCCAGTAGCAACAAAAATAGTGTTCAGATTATGTCTCAAACTATGTACATTGTACTATGAACTAAAGATACATGTTGGGTTAGTGCCTCCTGGGCCCAAGGACCCAAGTTTGTTACATAACAATCATTCATCAACGCAATATATAATAGGGAATGCTACATTAACTTGCTTCACTTTCATATCTTTTCGTTATCATGCATGACAGAGTCGCTATAATACTACATAACTGAGAGAACAACCTCAAGACTGAGCATGGTGCACAAGTGTACCTTTTTAGCATGTGTTAAGCACCAATTTACCAACTGTACCGCGACGGGTGGTTCGAAGAACTCCGTCACGTCGGCGTAGCCCGGCAGCGCGAAGTGTTCTGCGACCTCGTCGGAGGGCGTCGGAGACGGGAGACACGGTCCGAAACCATGGCACAGGTAGTAGTACATGTGCGGAGGCGGAGGCGGTGCCGTGAGGTCGTCGTCGCTGAAGTCACGTTCAGCGTCGTCGACGAGCCAACCGGTGCTTGGGCCGCCCAACAGCCACTCCATGGGCGGAACGACGAACTCCGGTGGCACTGGCACCAGTTCGCCGGCGTCCGCGCTGACATTCGAGGCTGAGGCCTCGTCTTCGTACACTGCGTCGGCGCTGTGACCTCCGGCGCGGCGACAACGACGGCCGGTTCGGCAGCGACCACCGGGGTTTGTTCCCGGCGTACAGCAGCCGTGGTGCTTGGCCCCGGTTCTCCATGGTAGCGGTGGCGTTGCAGCCAGCGGTTGCCGTGACGGTTGTGCTGCTGGGGCGCCGAGCGGTTGCCGCGGAGGCGGCGGCGGAGGCCACCGCCAGGGCCGAAGCGACGACGGGGCACCCAGCGGTTGCCGTGGTGGCGGCGGCGGAGGCCACCGTTCCACTCCCGGCGACGGCCGGAGTTCCAGCGGCGAGCGGCAGCGAGGGAGAAAGTCCGGCGAGGATAGCCACGGCGGTGTTCCCTGGCCACAAACCGAACCGAGCGAAGCAAAAAGCGAGTTCGGGTAGAAAAGCCATTTTCTACTCACCTTTCTCTGTCTCTTCTAGTGTAGCCTATTGCTTTGGCAGATGCGCGTGCATGATAACGTGAAGAGAGACAGATATAATGGCAAATGGATGCTTTCATTGATAGGGACGTGGGGTATATATAGTACCCCAACAGTCGTCAGTACATAGTCGGTTTACATGATTGCGTCGCTTCGAAGAGGTGCAACGACGGTTCTAAGTACACAGCGTTTGGACAACGCTAGAGATTAACTGCTAGGTAGTTTTCCTAATAGAAATCCTAACTGCCTTATTAGCCTAATTATGACGCTAATTTATTCCTAACAGCCTCCACCACCATGACAGTGGGGAACGGGCTCAATGCCCTGTTTTGGGAGGACAGATGGCTTGGCGGCCGCTCCATTGGCGAAATCGCACCGCAGCTCTCTACGTGTGTCCCTAAGCGAAAAAGGAAAGGACGGTGGCAGCACACAACTGGGCACGCGACATACACGGAGTCGTCGGCCTCCATGAGATCGGCCAGTACCTCACGCTCTGGCGCATGGTCGACGCCGTCGTGCTCTCGGACGCCCAGGACCAGTTAGTCTGGAAGTGGACGCCCAGCGGCACCTATACAGCCCGCTCCGCCTACCTCGCCACGTTCCAGGGATCCACACCATGCCCTACCTGGAAGCACACTTGGAAAGCATGGGCGCCTCCCCGGGTCAAATTCTTTCATTGGCTTGCCCACCAAAATCGTTGCTGGACGGCGGATCGTTTGGCGAACAGAGGCCTGCAACACCATGCTAGATGCCTGCTATGAGTATGAGACCAGGAACCAGAGACCATGCGCCACCTGCTCATCGAGTGCTCATTCACCAAGCAGATATGGCATGAGGCCTTGGCCTGGCTGCGTATCCCATGCCGGCCTCCGGAAGATGCGGACGCATCAATCTTCGCCTGGCTGGACACTGCCAAGCGCTCAGCTCCGAAACCGATGCGTAAGGGACTGGGGTCTGCTGCGCTGCTGGTGCCATGGATGGTTCGGAAGCACAGGAACAGCTGCGTCTTCGAGCGAGGGCGGCCTTCGGTCACCGACCTTCTGCGTGACATCCAGTGTGAGGCTAGGCTCTGGGCACAGGCGGGCGCCACCGGGCTTGGCGTCGTACTGCCAACAACCTGGGATGTACACTAGGGTTTTTCTTGGCTATCATCTGTAATCCACCTCCTAAGAGGCTTGTAAACTTGTTTCCCCCTATCTTTTCAATGAAATGAAACGCAAAAAGTCATTTGCGTTTTCTCGAAAAAAAATAACAGTATGACTCATAGAGTGGGCACATGCCACAGTCACGAGTGTGTTTGCATATTATGGTAATGCAATAGGCCATTTTTGTCACAAGGATGACCATAAACACAAAGAAAAATTAATTCATCAGGGTTAACATATATGCAGCATGGTGTTGAACCACAAGAGCAACCAATTTAGCCACTCTGTTCTAAACCAGAGCATTCCAAGAAGTGCAACCAGCCACAATATAGCAATACTAAAACCCTCTTAAGTAAGAACACAAGTTCCAAGTTAAGCCCACATTAGATAAACAAAGTATGTTTAGGATGAAATTAATTAAGTCAACCAAAACAAAGTATCATAGTAGGAATCAAATCATCAACTTACCGGCGCTTTTCAAAGAAAAAATTGTGTGATATATACCCCAACCTAAACAAGCATTCCTTGTTATTCTCAAGCATGCTAGCAACATCATGGATCCACTTAACCCATTAAATAAGACAAGCACACAACAAGACGATCGCAAACAGAGCAATAGTCAAATGGTAGTGCACTATACTCACGGAAATTACACACACAAATCATTAAGATTTGAAGTGACACAAGTCATCTTAATCTGAATCCCTCATCTGCAATATGCCCCTGCTTCTCCAATCGAACTTATAGGAGAAGATCACTGAAAATTCAGAAAATGGCATCAAAATTCTGAAGTCTGGACATGTATTTCGATGGAACAGAAAGCAAATAAACTCCAAAAAATATGCACACCTCCTGTGACATCTACACAAACTTTGGGTTCTGAAGTGTTGCCAAACAGAAGTAATAATCAAGTACATATCTACTACTCACTGGCCTAACAACAACATGACTCCGTTTAACTACTTATTTAGACAAGCACACAACATGTCCTAGAATCTAGTACTATTGGTAAAATAAATTTCTCACTGAAATGTGTTTGTATTGCTACATACATATGGATGTATCATTTCAATCACACAATTTGTCACGAAGATTCATTTTATAAATTAACAACATATCCATCTCATCAGAAAAAGTTTTGGATTTTTCTAATTGCATCTTGCAATTCGGAGAACAGCTAATTAGCAGATGACACACAAAGCAATGCTAGAACCAGAACTTGAGATGAAGGATATTATACCTTCATGTAGCATAACTAGTTGCTGAAGAAATGCACTAGCACCTAGCAGCTTTGATCGTCGGCTAGGGTCGGGTAGGGCTACTCGTACGCCCCTCAGTTGTTGGTCCGAGCAACGCAAAGGCCTGAGCCGCAGGTCACGTGGCTTGGCAGTGTGTTGTCCTCCCGACAAGAGATCACTGTTGTACGTGTACGCCACCCTCCATCAATCCAGATAGCTCCTCCTAGTAAACCTCCTCGTCTCCCGCAACACATAGCTAGTGCAGCTGCTGCAACTGGGCACAAGTGTGGTGAAGGGAACCTGCCTTCAGATGGGAGCGAGAAGGAGGACCGACATTTGTTGGGCAGCCAGACGCAGCTCCCCCTCAACATCTCTCCCTCTCACACATCATCTTATTTATGCGGCTGCTGCAATCCTCCAGCTAGTCGAGCGGCAGCACATTACCGGAGGCAGAGATGGCGCTGAAGGTCAGATTGGTGTGGCCAACAACAACAGCTCCATGTCGATAACACCTGCCAAAGATAATTAATTAATTATCAACCAAAATAAATACAGTAGGTATTCCGCGACAAAGATCTTAAACTAATTTCTAAGCTTTAGATAATTTGATAATTCATTACAATACAAGCAAATAAAATTGTAGTTTACACTTCAGATATAAAGAGAGCTGACAAAAAGGCACATCATTCAAATGTTTTGCGGTATGCACTTGACATTATGGAATAAATTACACATAGTTAAACTAAGATAGAAAGAACTCTGCATGTAATGTACAAGTGCAATATCTGATGGATGAAGAACCATTATCGCACTCCTAAACAAGTTTCAGTTCACATTTTGACTATGCCTCACATTTAACTGATCTACAAAAGGCATACCAGGGAAAGATTCATACCTCCCTCTAGGAGAACAAGATGATGAATAACATGCAGAGCAACAGCTAGAGCCGCACATATCTGCTTTGTCCCTGGCTCCATCGTCAATGTGTAGATCCTTGACCTAGTGCACCCTTCTCGGGGGGATATCCACAACATATCTTCTCACAGCACCAGAACACCGGATACAGCTGGGTACCATCACGTAACCTCTGTAACAGGATAATAAGCACCATATCATGCAAATTTAAAAAGGAATAACAAAACAACCAGAACATGTCGTGGGTAACAAATATTACAAAGAAAAATCACTCTTCAGACACTAACACATTCAAAGATCAACCAACCATTAACTCACAACTTTAAACAGAAGTTGCGTACACAGTGTCAGGAAAAAGCAAGTGGACATAAATACTAGAAAACTGATTATTGCAAATAAAGCTAGGTATCTCCCATAAGTGCTCTTACAATATAAGAAAATGTATTTCATGAGATATATCAGTTGCCTATTGATACTCAAATGTATGTGAGTCTGGACAAGAGGCAAAAATGACTCTTCACATGAAAAAAAATTCTGCAAACACATGTATCAACAATATATCGCATGAGAACTAGACTAATCGTAGCTATATAGAAGCAGAGATTTTTTAGGATTGGAGGTTATACAAGCGAGATCCTACATGATTGTTGGTTTCAGCAAGAATAGTGATACTTTCATTGCTGATTTCCAATTAACAAAGATATCTACTGAAATGAAGTTCCTTTCTATCAAACTTTCAAGTATCAATTTATTTTATTAAAATCTGAAAGACATGCTAAACCAAATCTCTGAAAAATCGCCATGTGTAAAAAAACTCTATGTCCTCAAATGCAGCCATTAAACGACAAACGAGAAGCTTGCACCAAAGAGAAAAGGAAAAGAGAAGTTTGATCAAAGGAAAAGAAGGAATGTAACCATGCATGCGCTACAAATAACTAGTTTATTACGAGCTCTCATCGAACAGGCCATGCAGCCACAGAAAATTGACACTGTGTCATCTGCCTGAACTCGTGAGGAGCTAAGCACAATTAATTAAACTAACATTGGCAAATATAAAGTACATATGTAGTCACAAATGATTATAGTGCTTCTAAAATTGGCCCGGTGTAGTCCGTAAAATAACACTACCAGGTTACGAGGCTGGACAACATGCAATTACTCGGGAATCTATCAGCAGTAATGAAGCAGGCAACAACAGGTAGAAGCTGCTGAATAAGCATTCAATCAGAGCTTCACATTTACCACTTACCTAAAACAAAGAGACTTTCAGAGATAGTAAACAACAAACGTCCACTGCTTGCAAGAGTCAACTCGTATGGTAACTGAACTGATCGATGGTCCTAATGGCACATTGCATACTTAATATACAATAAGTTACCTCAGGATTCAACTTACACTAGAAGTAAATTGGAGATGGCTCACTGGAGCTACACCAACTAACAAAGCGTAATGTGCTGAGCTCACCTAGGACACACCCTTCTTTCATACTAGAACATAACATGACTGTACTGAAGTTCGAGATGAAGAAGAAAACTATAGGGGTATGGTGGGAACTCAATACTGTATTAGCTCACCCACTGATGCCTGTAATATCCCTTTTTTCTTGCATAGAACAAGACACAACAAAATCAACACAGCCTAAGGGCAATGACAAGGCATGTTGCAAAATTCAGATGTTGGCAAGAATTGGAACAACATTTACTAGCACCAAATTGCATTGCCAAGAAGTAATAATACAAGAGAAGAAGTAGGACACACACACATACATAAGGTAGGATCAAGCAAGATAGATTAGAACATAGCATGTTCTAGTGAAGATAGCAAACAATACCTAAACTTGCAGGGTCCACTGCGTAGCGGCGGCGCTGGTGGTCGTTGTCATCGGCAGGTGAGCTGCGCATCTCCACCCCCTGAACCTCTCTGTCTCTCACAATAGCTCACCCGCGCAGCTGCTGCAAATTGGAGGCGAGCGTGTCGGTGGAGGCCGTCCTTGAGGTGGGGAATAAGGAGGAGGACCGGCCAGAGCTGGGCGCCTGGACGGGGTCGCCGCCGGTCCTACAGGACCCGGGGACGCCGGCGCCACTGAGGATCACGGCTTGCTGGCCGGTCGCCGTCCACGCACCGCCACCTGCTACCTCGCTGACGCCATGAACACCAAGATCGAAACTTGATCTGCTGCGGTTTGCCATGGAAAGTGGGGAGGACGAGGAGGCGGCCTCGGGATCACCGGCGACGGTGGCCGGTGGAAGGATAGAGAGAGGAAGAGGTGCAGTGGGTGGCGGCTGTAAAGGGTTTGGGTGGTGATGTGTGTGCCTTTGTGCTTTCGATGAGCCACAGCCGTTGGATCCGTGAGATGTGACGGGGTCAATTCCTCGTAATCTGAATGGTTGGACTTTGGGTTCCCAAGAGACGCCATCATAATTAGCCTCCCTAATAATGGTTTTGCTAATTACCTTGCCATCTTACGCGGGAGTTAATTCGCAGCAGAAAATACACGGGTGCATATGCATGGAGTCAGGCACCGAGTAGAAAATACATGGGATTCATAGCATTTTTTTACCATCTCATCACATTTGTTCACCATATAATTTTTTTTTCAACAAATTGAAAACTCAAATCAATATCTAGTAATTGTTGGTGAAAGGCTCCGTGTTTTCGCGACTATGGGTCCTATCGACCTATGTAATGGTGTTACATCGACCACGAGTCTTGTCCGAAAGATACTTGAGAGGAGAAATTGGTACACCGATATCGGTGTTTTTTTCTCGACCGGTGTTTTTGATATCTCGACAGAAACATGTTCTTCATGTTATCACCGAGTAAAAATGTTACCAGACAACAATTTCCAGAATACCTATTTTTGCACAAGAGGGGTCGGTGCTCTAAGTGTGAGTTTTGCACTAGAAATTAAGAATCTTCTAGCTAATAGTAGTAGTAGTTCTATACTTGAAGCAAGTGCCACTTCAAAATTGTTTATTGGTTTTTCCTATTCACACCACTTACATACCCATATTAAGACCTCAATAAATAGGTGGAGGGTATCTGACCCTTCTTCACGCGGTTTCACGTGACACCCCATTCCGTGGGCCCCACAACGTCTACCCCTAGCTCTTCGTCAAAAGTGAAGATTTTAGAGCAAGTACAATAAGTCCTAGTCAGCTGGCTATAAGGATTAAAATAATATATTGTTGCCTAGTTGGAGGAGAGAGAGAGGAGGAGAGAGAAGAGGAGTTGGGCTCTTATGCAAGAGCCAGCTCTAGCACGTGCTCCTAGGCACTATGTGAGAATGAATGGTGGGCCATGCACTAATAAAGTAGTACAATTTTATAGCTCACTATTGTACATGTTAGCTCTAAGATGACTATAGATGACATGGCACTTGACTTATAGCCAACAGTTGGCTCTACTATTGAACTTGCTCTTATGTGAGTACTCTTAGGAACATGACCGCCCAAAAAGAGTTCAAGTGCTTGCAACATTTTGGTAGGTTGCCTCGACATGGGAGGGTTGCACTATAAGTTCAGAATCTTCCTGTGGGGTAATCATTTTTCTGAATAAAATGCCACTTGAAAGTTATGTGTTGGCTTTTACTCTATATACCATTGTTGTGTACCCATATTAGGACTTGATGAAAGAGTGATAGTATTTCTAACCCTTCAGGCGGTTTCACATGAAACCCGACTTGGGGCCCCCGCAAGATCTATCTTGTAGCTTTCCTTCGCAAGTGGTGATTCCATGTGTCTATTTTTTGATTTGTTTCGGTTAGAGTAGGTCGTATGAACATCTTCAACCAAAGAGGCCAAATTATAATATGAGGGAAAATGGTGGCACTACACTATGAAAACACAACGCCTGTATTTGGCCAAACTATATATCGGTGGCGCAATTTTTTTTAGAACACCGCTGCTATCTAAAAATAGCACGTTGCTGCTATGGTGGGCCCTAGTGGCTCTGCCCACACATAAATGGGCCGCTCCATGCCGCCGGTACTACACGCATCAGCGGCGTTCCCCTATGGGCCACCTTGCTAGTTTCTCCCAGCCGACCCACGACCTGAACGGTGACACACACACACACACACGGCCAATGCACTAAAACACACACAACATACACGCGCGTGCTCACACATTTTCCCCCTCCCACTCCACTCTCCCATACGCGATGCTGCCCCCATCGCCCCGTCACACCGCCAATTCCCGCGCCCCGCCCATGAACGCGCAGATTCCATCTAGCCCCGTTGCCTTCGAGCCTAGCCGCGTAGTTTCCCGCCGATTTCAGAACAGAAACCTAGCTGCCGTGCATTGGGATGCGTGTGTGGCTCAATATGTTCTGCACCATGGGCGAGGTTGGACGATTGTACGACGTCGTGGTGTGAAGGTACAGCCGCAACCACTTGGACATGAACTTTACGGACTGTGAGTCTCGGCTGAAGCCGAGTTGCTCGCTCCGCAATTGCTCATTGGTACGTGATACGTCTCCAACGTATCGATAATTTCTTATGTTCCATGCTACTTTATTGATGATACCTACATGTTTTATGCACATTATATGTCATATTTATGCATTTTCTGGAACTAACCTATTAACAAGATGCCGAAGAGCCGCTCTTTGTTTTTGGTTTTGGTTTCAGAAATCCTAAAGAAAATTCGGGAATGCTTTCGCCCGGGTCCTATTTTGCACGAAGCTTCCGAAGACCGAAGACCTAACGAAGTGGGGCCACGAGGCAGCCAGGGGGTGGCCGGCGCGGCCTAGGCTTGGGGCGCGCGCCGGGGCCCTCGTGTGGCCCCCGCGTTGACCTTCCGCCTACTTAAAGCTCCCGTCGCGAAACCCCCATAGAGCCACGATACGGAAAGGACGCCGCCGCCGCGAATCCCATCTCGGGGACGGAGATCGCCTCGGCACCCTGGGAGGGGATTCATCTCCCGGAGGACTCTACACCGCCATGGTCGCCTCCGGAGTGATGAGTGAGTAGTTCACCCCTGGACCATGGGTCCATAGCAGTAGCTAGATGGTCGTCTTCTCCTTGTTGTGCTTCATTGTTAGATCTTGTGAGCTGCCTAACATGATCAAGATCATCTATATGTAATTCTATATGTTGTGTTTGTCGGGATCCGATGGATAGAGAGTACTATGATTATGGTGATTATCAATCTATTGTTCATGTGTTGTTTATGATCTTGCATGCTCTCCGTTTCTAGTAGAGGCTCTGGCCAAGTTTTTACTTTTAACTCCAAGAGGGAGTAATTATGCTCGATAGTGGGTTCATGCCTCCATTGAATCTGGGACAGTGAGAAAGTTCTAAGGTTGTGGATGTGCTGTTGCCACTAGGGATAAAACATTGATGCTATGTCTAAGGATGTAGTTGTTGATTACATTACGCACCATACTTAATGCAATTGTCTGTTGCTTTGCTTAATACTGGAGGGGTTCGGACGATAACCTGAAGGTGGACTTTTTAGGCATAGATGCATTGGATGGCGGTCTATGTTCTTTGTCGTAATGCCCAATTAAATCTCACTATATTTACCATGTCATGTATATGCATTGTTATGCCTTTCTCTATTTGTCAATTGCCCGACTGTAATTTGTTCACCCAACATGCTTTTATCTTATGGGAGAGACACCTAGTGAACTGTGGACCCCGGTCCTATTCTTTACATAGCATACATTCTACTTGTTTTACTGTTTTCTTTGCAAACATCTTCCACTCGATACGTTTAATCCTTTGTTACACAAGCCGGTGAGATTGACAACCTCACTTTCGTTGGGGCAAAGTACTTTGGTTGTGTTGTGCAGGTTCCTAGTTGGCGCCGGAATCCCTGTGTTGCGCCGCATCACATTTCGCGACCATCAACCTTCAACGTGCTTCTTGGCTCCTGGTTCGATTAAACCTTGGTTTCATACTGAGGAAAACTTGCCAGTGCGCATCATACCTTCCTCTTGGGGTTCCCAACGGACGTGTACATCTACGCGCATCAAGCACTTTTTGCGCCGTTGCCGGGAGATCAAGACACGCTGCAAGGGAGTCTCCACTTCTCAATCTCTTTACTTTGTTTTTGTCTTGCTTTATTTTATTTACTACTTTGTTTGCTGCACTAAATCAAAATACAAAAAAATTAGTTGCTAGTTTTACTTTATTTACTGTCTTGCTCTCTATATCGAAAACACAAAAAAATTAGTTACTTGCATTTACTCTATCTAGTTTGCTTTATTGTCTTGCACTCTATATTTAAAATACAAAAAAAAATTTTTTACTTTTATTACCATGTCTAGCTCTGAACCTGTTACTTCTTCACCTGAGGACTTAGTTTTTACTTTCAAGCAAGGGGATGAGGAGAGTTTTAAGGATGCTTGGTCTAGAATTTTTACTTCTTATCAAAACTGAACCTCAAATGACTCTAAGTTTGCTCCTTAGTAATTTTTATTTTGGTCTTATGGTTCGCTATAGATATGCTTTGGACACTTTAGTAGGAGGAGATTTCCTTCATTGTAATGAGGATCAAGCTTTTAATGCCATAAAGAAATTGGTTGCATCACATGATTCAGCTAATAACTTTGATTCAGCCCTTATTAGCATTCATAATAGATTGAACAATCTCGAGATAAGTACAGCTCGCTTAAATGACAATTATCACTGTGTTCGTAATCGTCTTGAACAAGTCTTAGAGAATCCTAAACCTTCATCATGGGACCCTTCTGTTAAAATTGTTATCGGTGATCGAACTCTTCATGCCTATTGTGATATTATGTATGAATTTTGCCTTATGGCTGAAAACATTTATAAATCTTTGAAACTTTGGGGAGTCGATAAAGGGAGAAGAAATAGCTCTTATTGATAACTCTATCATAATTCCTAAGGGAATAGCTGCAGGTGTGCATACAACCATTCGTGGAAGAACGGTATCCATTGATTATCTTATTATTGAAACAGGAAAAATCATATTCGGAAGATCCTTGCTGAAATTATTGGGAGCAGTCATTGATGTGGGAGAAGGCACTCTGAAATTCACCTCTATACCAGGGGGAATCATATATTTCCTAAACCAAAAGGAAAGAAAAACATTAAGAAAGGTAAAGATGAAGCCCAAGGTAAGGTTGACACACCATCTCTCGATAATACTTGATTTACACTTTCTGCGCCTAGCTGAAAGGCGTTAAAAGCGCTTATGGAGACAACCCATGTTTTTACCTACAGCAATTTTTTGTTTTATTGAGTCTTGGAAGTTGTTTACTACTGTAGCAACCTCTCCTTATCATGTTTTTGTGCCAAGTAAAGTTTCTATGTCAAAGTTGATGTTATATTTGGGATCGCTGCGCAGAAACAGCATTGCTGTCTGTCACGAATCTGGGCATAATTCTCTGTAGAAAATTCGAAAAAATCTGCCAATTTACGAGCGTGATCCTCAGATATGTACGCAACTTTCATTAGTTTTGAGTTTTTCCATTTGAGCAAGTCTGGTGCCATTTATAAATTCGTCTTTACGGACTGTTCTGTTTTTGACAGATTCTGCCTTTTATTTCGCATTGCCTCTTTTGCTATGTTGGATTTATTTCTTTGATCCATTAATGTCCAGTAGCATTATGCAATGTCCAGAAGTGAAAAGAATGATTGTGTCACCTCTGAATGAGTGAATTATTAATGATGCACTAACCCTCTAATGAGTTTGCTTGAAGTTTGGTGTGAAGGAAGTTTTCAAGGGTCAAGAGAGGAGAATGATATACTAAGATCAAGAGGAGTGAAAGCTCTGGGGATGCCCCGTGGTTCATCCCTGCATATTTTAAGAAGACTCAAGCGTCTAAGCTTGGGGATGCCCAAGGCATCCCCTTCTTCATCGACAACATCATCGGTTCCTCCCTGAAACTATATTTTTATTCAGTCACATCTGTGTTCTTTACTTGGAGCGTCGGTTTGTTTTCGTTTTTGTTTTTGTTTGAATAAGATGGATCCTAGCATTCACTTTGTGGGAGAGAGACACGCTCCGCTGTTGCATATGGACACATGTGTCCTTAGGCTTTACTCATAATGTTCAAGGCGAAGTTTCTTCTTCGTTAATTTGTTATATGGTTGGAATTGGAAAATGCTACATGTAGTAATTCTAAAAATGTCTTGGATAATGTGATACTTGGCAATTGTTGTGCTCATGTTTAAGCTCTTGCATCATATGCTTTGCACCCATTAATGAAGAAATACATAGAGCTTGCTAAAATTTGATTTGCATATTTGGTTTCTCTAAGGTCTAGATAATATCTAGTATTGAGTTTTGAACAACAAGGAAGACAGTGTAGAGTCTTATAATGTTTACAATATGTCTTTTATGTGAGTTTTGCTGCACTTGTTCATCCTTGAGTTTGCTTCAAATAACCTTGCTAGCCTAAACCTTGTATCGAGAGGGAATACTTCTCATGCATCCAAAATCCTTGAGCCAACCACTATGCCATTTGTGTCCACCATACCTACCTACTACATGGTATTTACCCGCCATTCCAAAGTAAATTGCTTGAGTGCTACCCTTAAAATCCATCATTCACCTTTGCAATATATAGCTCATGGGACAAAATAGCCTTAAAAACTATCGTAGTATTGAATATGTACTTATGCACTTTATATTTTATTAAGTTCCTGTTGTGCGATAACCATGCTTCTGGGGAACGCCATCAACTATTGTTGAATATCATGTGAGTTGCTATGCATGTCCGTCTTGTCTGAAGGTCTATCATTTTAGTGGTTGGAGCATGCAAAATTGTTAGAGAGGAACATTGGGCCGCTAACTAAAGCCATGAACCATGGTGGAAGTTTCAGTTTTGGACATATATCCTCAATCTCATATGAGAATAATAATCATTGCTACATGCTTATGCATTTAAGAGGAGTCCATTATCTGTTGTCCATGTTGTCCCGGTATGGATGTCTAAGTGGAGAATAATCAAAAGCGAGAAATCCAAAATGCGAGCTTTCTCCTTAGACCTTTGTAGCATGGAGGTACCCCTTTGTGACACTTGGTTGAAACATGGCATGCAAAGATCCGGTAGTCCAAGTTAAGTAGGACAAGGTGCGGGCACTATTAGTATACTATGCGTGAGGCTTGCAACTTGTAAGATATAATTTTCATAACTCATATGCTTTATTACTACCGTTGACAAAATTGTTTCATGTTTTCAAAATAAAAGCTCTAGCACAAATACAGCAATCGATGCTTTCCTCTGCGAAGGACCATTCTTTTACTTTTATTGTTGAGTCAGTTTACCTATCTCCTTCCACCTTAAGAAGCAAACACTTGTGTGAACTGTGCATTGATTCCTACATACTTACATATTGCACTTGTTATATTACTTTATGTTGACAATATCCATGAGATATACATGTTATAAGTTGAAAGCAACCGCTGAAACTTAATCTTCTTATGTGTTGCTTCAACACCTTTACTTTGATTTATTGCTTTATGAGTTAACTCTTATGCAAGACTTATTGATGCTTGTCTTGAAGTACTATTCATGAAAAGTCTTTGCTTTATGATTCAGTTGTTTACTCATGTCATTACCTTTGCTTTGATCGCTGCATTCATTACATATGTTTACAAATAGTATGATCAAGATTATGATGGCATGTCACTTCAGAAATTATCTTTGTTATCGTTTTACCTGCTCGGGACGAGAAACCATGCTGATACGTCTCAACGTATCGATAATTTCTTATGTTCCATGCTACTTTATTGATGATACCTACATGTTTTATGCACATTATATGTCATATTTATGCATTTTCTGGAACTAACCTATTAACAAGATGCCGAAGAGCCATTCTGTTTTTGCTTTTTGGTTTCAGAAATCCTAGTAAAGAAATATTCTCGAATTGGACGAAACTTTCGCCCGGGTCCTATTTTTGCACGAAGCTTCAGAAGACCGAAGACCTAACGAAGTGGGGCCACGAGGCAGCCGGGGGGTGGCCGGCGCGGCCTAGGGCTTGGCGCGGGCCGGGCCCCCGCCCCGCGTACCTTGACGCCTACTTAAAGCTCCCGTCGACCCCCCGAGAGCCACGATACGGAAAACCTTCAGGCCGCCGCCGCGAATCCCATCTCGGGGGATTCGGAGATCGCCTCCGGCACCGGGAGGAGGGGATTCATCTCCGGAGGACTCTACACCGCCATGGTCGCCTCCGGAGTGATGAGTGAGTAGTTCACCCTGGACCATGGGTCCATAGCAGTAGCTAGATGGTCGTCTTCTCCTTGTTGTGCTTCATTGTTAGATCTTGTGAGCTGCCTAACATGATCAAGATCATCTATATGTAATTCTATATGTTGTGTTTGTCGGGATCCGATGGATAGAGAGTACTATGATTATGGTGATTATCAATCTATTGTTCATGTGTTGTTTATGATCTTGCATGCTCTCCGTTTCTAGTAGGCTCTGGCCAAGTTTTTACTTTTAACTCCAAGAGGGAGTAATTATGCTCGATAGTGGGTTCATGCCTCCATTGAATGGGACAGTGACAGAAAGTTCTAAGGTTGTGGATGTGCTGTTGCCACTAGGGATAAAACATTGATTCTATGTCTAAGGATGTAGTTGTTGATTACATTACGCACCATACTTAATGCAATTGTCTGTTGCTTTGCAACTTAATACGAGGGGGTTCGGACGATAACGAAGGTGGACTTTTTAGCATAGATGCGGTTGGATGGCGGTCTATGTTCTTTGTCGTAATGCCCAATTAAATCTCACTATATTTACCATGTCATGTATATGCATTGTTATGCCTTTCTCTATTTGTCAATTGCCCGTGTAATTTGTTCACCCAACATGCTTTTATCTTATGGGAGAGACACCTCTAGTGAAGTGGACCCGGTCCTATTCTTTACATAGCATACATTCTACTTGTTTTACTGTTTTCTTTGCAAACATCTTCCACTCGATACGTTTAATCCTTTGTTACGCAAGCCGGTGAGATTGACAACCTCACTTTCGTTGGGGCAAAGTACTTTGGTTGTGTTGTGCAGGTTCCTAGTTGGCGGAATCCTGGTGTTGCGCCGCATCACATTTCGCGACCATCAACCTTCAACGTGCTTCTTGGCTCCTACTGGTTCGATTAAACCTTGGTTTCATACTGAGGGAAAACTTGCCACTGTGCGCATCATACCTTCCTCTTGGGGTTCCCAACGGACGTGTACATCTACGCGCATCAGTACGCGTGAGGAGGAGAGGCGACATCGTCGGGCGTTGAAGTGGTTTTCCATCGCCAAGGCTGATCAGAGGGCCATGGTGCAGTGGAGGCTAGATCATCCGGTAGATGTGCAAATCGAGTTGGAATGTTGGCATGCGAGGAAGGCGGCGAGGGCAAAGCATATGAGGTTGAAGGCCGAGATGGAGGCACAACTCCGCGGTCCCTCGATGATCGACGAAAACTCGGATAGGTGGTTGGAACTCTTGTCCAGTAGATAAGAGAGTAATTTCGATCAGTATAGTACTGGTGATTAGGAGTGTAGTCGATGTTGAATATAAATACACTGCATAGTCTCTTTCCATAAGTTCGGACTTTTGGTTCAATTGGCTAGTGTAGCAATCTTCCATGGTATCAAAGCGGGTCTCAAGTTCAAGACCCTGCTCACGCAGTTTTAAAAACAAAATAAAAAAGATTCTGCGACCCGCACCGAACCCACGCTAAGGACTAAAACAGCCTAGACGTGAGGGAGTGAATATAAATACACTGCCTAGTCTCTTTCCATCAGTTCGGACTTTTGGTTCAATTGGCTAGTGCAGCAATCTTTCAGTCGATGTTCATGTCGACGCGGTCGCCACAATGTCAATCTAGCTAGTAAGTATCGCAATATTGTCGAAAGTGTGATCAAATGTATGCGACTATTATATTTTATATATTTAGTATCAATTTATCACCGAATATTAGGATCGGCGGCGTGGTATGGTAACGCGCCGCCAATATTTTTTTTTGCTACTAGCGACGTGCTAACTACCATGCCTCTAAGGCCTATTTTTACACATCTCCGATAGGCTTGTTCCAGCTAGTGTTAAGTCGAGTGTCTTCTCACAGTATAGCCCACTTCTAGAAAGAGTTGCCACTTCGGAGTTGTGATCGAATTAGATTTTAATCTTTACACCACCCTCATACGCCCATATTAGGATCCCCATGCAACATGCTCGTCTAGCGTCATCGTACTACTAGGTAGACCATCGCCGTCGGGCTTAGGTTCTTCGGCTCTTCTCGGCAAAGTACAACGAGGATTGCATGTCACAAGCACATTGCATGGTACGTGACTACTCACAAGAAATAGGAAAAGACGATGCTTGGCTTTACAGACGCAATTAACCCACTCTCGCCTACTAGAACGCCACCTGCTTGTCGCGTGTACGTAGGTGACATGACCCGGAGTTTCTCCGTCCATGTATGTATAAGTGTGTAGTGTCACATGGCCTTTGTGGGACAAACAAAATACACAGGTGCATATGCATGGAGTCTAGGCACGTGTGTAGCTAGATGCAAACATCGTCCCTTTTGATAATATATAAATACACACACCATGTACTAGCGCCAAGGAAAAAAATAGCGTGGGTCTAAAAATACGCTATTAGCATGCTGTGGCGTGCTATTAACGCGAATAGCGCACTATAGCGCCGAAATAGCATAGCGTCGGCTCTCCAAATATGCTATAGCGTGCTATTAGCGTTGGAATAGCGCCTATTTTTTTCCATGACTAGCGCCAAAGGGAAATTTCAAAGGCATGCAAATCGTATGGAAACGAGCGGGAAAACGTATATAACCCAGACTTACTGCAGAAGAAGAAAATGAAAAATAATATGGCAGGCAGAAGGATTCGTGGGCCGCGCCCAAGAGGTCCATTCTGTGTGGTCGGGCTTGCTCGGCCCGAATAAAACCAACCAAAGCAGAAACCCTACCCCCATTTGCCCGATTCCAATCGGCCGGCGCCGCTGCTCCTCCCGTCGTCACCGCGTTTCTTCTGGCGCCGCCCTGTCTACGCCAGCGCTGGCCATCCCCTCCTCCCTCACTTCCTTCCGTCCTCCCGTCCGGCGTCAGATCGGCCACCGGCGCTCCAGCGTCGGCTATGAGAGAGGCGGTGCAGAGCAGACCATGGCATCGCTGCCGGCCTGCTCGCCGGCGCGCGCGTGCACCCATGTGCGCGGCTCCGTCGAGCTCGCCGACGCGAGCCACAGAGAGCCGTCGTCCGTGACGCGCTGCAAGGAGTTCGTCTCCTCGGAGTAGGGGAACGGGGACGTTCTTCGCTGGATTCCGCCTTGGCTGCCGACTCCGGCCGCCGCTGCTCACCGGCCTCCTCCGCCGCTGAAGAGACCGGCTGCAGGAGGCGTCCACGTCGTCCAGGAGGCCGCCCCCAAAGCACCACCGCTGCTACCTGAACGCTGCCGTACAGGACCTCGTCGCATCCAAAGGTCGTTTTTTTTTTGCTTTGTTCTTCCGCACAACAGTCATGTTTAGCATTAGCCTTAATTAGAGTCATCATGTTTAACAGCTGCGGCTTAATCTCCATTAGAGTCATCTTTAGCAGCATCAGGCCCTCCCAACTTATCTACGCAATTACCATGTATGGTCTGATATGCTACAGAAAATTACCTCTTTCCTTTCTCTGTAGCATACTCAACAGTGCAAAATGAATTGGCAGTATTTCAGTGACCTGCTTGGGCTTAGATGGTTCCAAAAGAACCAGTTCATGAGGAAACGTATTTACCCTTTATTATCTATAAAAAAAGGAAACGTATTTACCCTTTATTATCTAAAAATGGAAACGTATTTATGAATTCAAAAGCCTAAGATGCTAGGTTTTAATATCTACCAACGTAAACCTGAGCATGAAGAAGTAGTGACCTATATTGCTTCTTGTTTGCAGCGACTGTGAGACATAAAGTGAGCTTCTTCATTATATTTAGTTACATGTTAGAAGCTACTGCACTAAGCATACTAGGATAACATCATTTGTCTTTCTGGTAATTAGCTTTTGTCTTATTAATTGCACTTCTTGAATCCTGAAGGAAAACATTCGTTAACGTCCTATATGTTCTTGGGTATATTCTACATGTAACAAAACATGCAAATGCCTATTAGTGACTTCTAGCCATCTTGTGTCTAGACTTCAGATTGCTATTCTACCTATACTAAGCATGGTTCTTGTTCATTGTTTTTAGCCGTGCTTGAATCCATTGCTCCCAACTTCTTCCTGTATATGTACGTACTGAAATGATATTATAGCGACCGATTTTGACTTGATTTGTACAGGTTCGTTTGTACGCTAGTCAAGAAGACGCTCCTGGAGCACGCCGTGTCCGGCGGTAACCTGCTTTCTTCATGACCATAGTGCTGATCTTTATCAGGGAAGTGAAGAGGCCCACTGCTCTTCATCTAGCTGCTCTGAAAGGTACAAAGCATGGATCTGGGTTTTTCTTCCATTATTTTGCTGATGGGCAAGGTCTGTGGGCGTGTGTGTCCTTGGGATTTTATTTACCATAGCCCTAAATCCTGGTCAGACTTCTAGCCATTTTTTCTTTTCCTATAGTTTTTTTTACAATATACTATAAATCAAGTCGCAGTCCAATCTCCATCAGCATGCTCATATTAGTTCCTTTTTTTTTGTTGTTCTTGTAGTCTTCTGTCCATCAACCAGTATGGAATTGTAACATACTGTCTTGTTTGTTTCAAGGAACGGATGTTCTGGCATGTAAATTGATTACCTGGACTATGAGTTCTGTATTGTCCTTATTTTACAAATGCCAAGGATCATGCTGGGGACCGCTAGTTGATCCTTCCTTTTCCTGCTGGTGGTGATAATTTGCTATAAATCAAATCATTGCCTGGTTTTATACACTGTACATGTCCATGTTCATGCTAGCCACTTTGATATTTAGTGTCTCTTGTGCCACTGCTACGACGTTGTTACCTTATGTAATTTTATGCTAGTATTGGAACTTTTTTGTGCACTGACATTCGAGAATTAGGAACTTGATTGTTCAAACATGTTGCCTTGTGCTATTGTTTTCTAGCAACTGAAAATGTGGCAACTTTACCTTGGCAGATGGGGGATACTTCAGTGGAGGTGACCAAGCAGAGTGACTCCTCACTCAAAGCAATGGGCATGACCCCTGGCTCGGACTACCTCATCGGCTCCCACGCCGTGACCGTGGTGGCAGCGATGGTTGGCCTCGGCTACAGCCTCCCCGGTGAGCTACTGGTTCAGCCCTTTGATCTCTGGCTCCCATGTGTTCTGTGATACCAAGTTATATTCGCTGTGGCTGTGTTGTCGTCCGGCAGTCGAGCCAGTGACCTGGTTGTTGGTTGTTTAGGTTTCAGTGGCATGATTTCTAGCCTTTGGTCATTGCGTCAATAAAGGATATGTTCTAGTTAACTCCTTGTCTGATGTTTAGGATTAAGGAGTTTTTGAATTCATTGCTAGCTCTTGGCATGATATGGGTGTTGTTACCATCTGTGCGTGCATATATTTTGGACAAAATCATGTGTGTTGTTGTACAGGTTGAGCTAGTTATGCTTGTGTAGCAATTAGTACCTATACACGGCCCAGTGCATGTCTAAATCCTCAGTTTTGTATTTAGATAATGATCCATGATGTGCACTGCCTAGTGTAAGTGCCAAGTGCAGCAGACTAGTGCGTGTGCTGGATATATATAGGATACTATCCAGTTGAGCGAAGTGTATGTGCAACAGTGCAATTTGTGTTTAGCACTTTGATATGAAGCATGTGTACGGTTGTGAGGTGCACCTCAAGTGCGTCGAGCATTTGAGCAGCAGAAAATGTGCATGCTCTTTGTGTATCCAAGTGTTGCTTAACTTGTCTCCTAATTGTTGATTCAGTTTTCTCAATTTCTTTTTCTATTTTTGATCCCGGTTGCGTTCTCTCATGCGTGCAGGCTTTGTTTGCCCCAAAGAGAAGAACATATTCGTTGGTGAGCAGCACGGGGTTGAGAGATGGAGGCGGATATGTACCACTGTTCTTCATGACCATAGTGCTGATCTTTATCAGCGAAGTGAATAGGCAACACTGCTCTTCATCTGGCTGCTTTGAAAGGTACAAGGCATGGATCTGGGTTTTTCTTCCATTAATTTGCTGATAGGCAAGGTCTGTGGGCGTGTGTGTCCTTGGGATTTTGTTTACCATAGCTCTAAATCCTGCTCAGACTTATAGCCATTTTCGTTTTTCCTGTAGGTTGTTTTTTTTACAATATACTATAAATCAAATCACAGTCCGATCTCCATCAACATGCTCATACTAGTTCCTTTTTTTTTTGTTCTTGTGGTCTTCTGTCCATCAACCAGTATGGAATTGTAACACTCTCACTGCCTTGTTTGTTTCAAGGAACGCATGTTCTGGCATTTAAATTGATTACCTGGACTATGTGTTCTGTATGTTGTGTCCTTATTTTACAAAAGCCAAGGATCGTGGTGGGGACCGCTAGTTGATCCTTCCTTAATTTTCCTGCAGGTGGTGATAATTTGCTATAAATCAATTCATTGCCTTTTCTTATACACTGTACATGTCCATGTTCATGCTAGTCACTATGATATTTTAGTGTCTCTTGTGCCACTGCTACGACATTGTTACCTTATGCAATTTTATGCTAGCATTGGAACCTTTTTGTGCACTGATATTCCAGAATTAAGAACTTGATTGTCCAAACATGTTGCCTTGTGCTATTGTTTTCTAGCAACTGAAAATGTGGCGACTTTACCTTGGCAGATGGGAGATATTTCAGTGGAGGTGACCAAGCGGAGTGACTCCTCACTTAAAGCAATGGGCATGACCCCTGGCTCGGACTACCTCATCGGCTCCCGCGCCGCGACCGTGGTGGCAGCGATGGTTGGCCTCGGCTACAGCCTCCCCGTTGAGCTACTGGCTCCCAAGTGTTCTGTGATACCAAGTTATATTCGCTGTGGCCGTGTTGTGGTCTGGCAGTCGAGCCAGTGACCTGGTTGTTGGTTGTTTAGGTTTCAGTGGCATGATTTCTAGCCTTTGGTCATTGCATCAATAAAGGATATATTCTAGTTAACTCCTTGTCTGATGTTTAGGATTAGGGAGTTTTTGAATTCATTGCTAGCTCTTGGCATGATATGGGTGTTGTTACCATTTGTGCGTGCATATATTTTGGAAAAAACCATGTGTGTTGTTGAACATGTTGAGCTAGTTATGCTTGTGTAGCAATTAGTACCTATACACGGCCCAGTGCATGTCTAAACCATCAGTTTTGTGTTTGGATAATGATCCATGTGCACTGCCTAGTGTAAGTGCCAAGTGCAGCAGACTAGTGCGCTTGCTGGATATATATAGGATACTATCCAGTTGAGCGAAGTGTATGTGCAACAGTGCAATTTGTGTTTAGCACTTTGATATGAAGCATGTGTACAGTTGTGATGTGCACCTCAAGTGCGTCGTGCATTTGAGCAGCAGAAAATGTGCATGCTCTTTGTGTATCCAAGTGTTGCTTAACTTGTCTCCTAATTGTTGATTCAGTTTTCTCAATTTCTTTTTCTATTTTTGATCCTGGTTGCGTTCTCTCATGCGTGCAGGCTTTGTTTGCCCCAAAGAGAAGAACATATTCGTCCGTGAGCAGCACAGAGTTGAGAGATGGAGGCGGAGATGTACCACTGCTCTTCATGACCATAGTGCTGATCTTTATCAGGGAAGTGAAGAGGCCCGTTGGCCCTGTTAGCAGGTGATGGTTGGCCTCGGGTACAACCTCCCTGGTGAGGTACTGGTTAAGCCCCTTTGATGTCCAGCTCCCATGTGTTCTGTTATCTTCGCTGTGGCTGTATTGTGGTCTGGGAGTCAAGACGTTGACCTGGTTGTTTAGGTTCCAGTGGCACGATTTCTAGCCTTTGGTCATTGCATCAATAAAGGATATTCTAGTTAACTCTTTCTGTGATGTTTAGGATTAGGGAGTGTTTGAATTCATTGCTAGCTCTTGGCATGATCTGTTTGTCGTTACCATCTGTGTGTGCATATATTTTGGACAAAATCATGCTCCTGTGTATGTGTTGTGGAAGAGGTTGAGCTGGTTATCCTTGTGTAGCAATTAGTACCTATGTACATGTCCAGTGCAGGGCTGACAGTGCTTTGTTTGCCCCAAAGAGAATAGCATATTTGTCGACGAACAGCATGAGTTGAGGCGAAGATGAACCGGCTGGCTGTTGCAGGACCTTGCCAACACCCCGTCGGTTGGATCAAGCAAGAGATTGCAAGGCTGTACCCGTTGGAGTATACTTTTGTGGGCTGCCAAGTCTTGATCGCTGTTTGTCTTGAGTTGTAAGCATCTCGAGGAGGTATGCATAGGAAGAGGAAGGGAGGAAAGCTGTTTTGTTGTTCCCCATGTGATAAGCTCATATAATTATACGACTATATCTTTGCATGTACATTAGAGACTATGCAGAGATGTAGTGGATGTGATTGGTAGTACCAACTTGGTGCTCCCTTTGTCGTTAAAAAGGGTTTGTTGAAGATTTGTCTAAATTTAGATGTATGAATTACACTAAACAGTTTCTAGATGCATGCATTGAGATGTAGATAAATCTTTTGTTGGAACGGAAGTACTAGATCCGTCCAAGAGTAAGTACCTTAGTTTTGTGTAGATACGGCACATTTTAGTTGTAGATAATCTGTAATTAGAAAAAATGTTGCGACACTTGTTATGTATGAACGGTTAGATTTGCAAAGTGATTGAACGAAAGTACTCCCTCGTCTCATCAAAAGTGTCTCATTTTTTTGGATGCGAATATTCAGGTTTATAGTCCCGGCAAAAAAAAAAAAGAATATTCAGGTTTATTTTTATTCTTATCATCGTGCGCTTGTTTCTGGCTCATGTGCTCCCAAAAGTATGTAAATATGCATATCTTTTGTGGAACAATATAATCGGTAAAAAGAAGATGGCGTGGTAATCGATTCGTCTTTGTTTTGGAATTATGGTCGATGGTGGCAATCGAAGTAGTAGTAGAGGCGAGTCTCCATTGTATTGTATCGACAGGTTTTTTGGTTTTCCCGAAGTAATTCATCGAGCGGAGGTTGAATTTTAAGGGCATCTCCAACCGGGCGACCATCCGCCGCGCGTCCGGATGGGTCCAAACGGACAAAACGGCCGAGACGCACCGCAAAACGACGGCCGCGTCCGGATCGCAAACCCGCCCATCTTGACGGGTTTGCGTGGTCGCGCGATGTCGCGTCCGCCCATGTCCGTCCCTGGCCGCGTGTCATAGGCATAAATAATATTTTTCATTAAATAGGAGTCATTACAATTTTTTTAGCTTCTACTCTATCCTAAATACGTACGGGCCCGGCGGCGTAGCCGCAACTCATCGCCGGCTCGCCGTCGGGGCGTGGATTTCACTCGACGCGGGCGGCACGTGCGTGAGGATTCCACTCCTACGTGGGTGGCGCGGCGCGGGCGCGGCGGCGGCGGCGGCGGCATCGGCGGAGGCCTTCATCCTCCTCCTTCCGTCCCGCACCTCGGGCGCGCTCGCTCGCCTCTGCGGCGAATCATCGCCTCCCACGCCTCCGGCTCTGCGGGCGGCGCGTTCCACGGCGGTGCGCGCCTCCGGGCGGACGCGCCGGCGGGCCGTGGTTCCCCGCCGCCGGCGCATGCGCTCTTGCCGGCCGCGCCGCCGAGTCGGCGTCCTCCCGCGCCGCTCGGGCGAGGGCATCTGGATGAGGTGACGGGCTGCTCGCTATGCGAGCAGCTCGTTCTTCTGGCCGAGGAGGTCGCCTAAACGGCGGCGGCCGGCCCGCCAGGTGGCCTCGTGCTCCTTGGTCACGCGCGTGAGGTCGGCGAGGCGCTCCTCGATGGCGGCGTTGATGTTCCTCCTCTTGGACGGGCTCCTCGGCGGCGGTCGCACCCTCCTCCGCGGCCTCGTACCGGCCGTCCGCGGTCTCGTGCCCCCCTCGCGCCGGGCGCCTCGCCCGCGCGCGCGAGCCGTCGTCGGCGACCCACCGCGAGTCCGCGCGCTCCTCCTCCTCCGTCCGCGGGAACGCCCCGGACGGCGAGGGAGCTTGGCCCACGTGGTGCAGTGCGTGGCGATGGCGCCGAGAAGGTGGAGGAGAGGAGGTGTGCTTGAGACCGCCGCCGTCTTTATAGCCGGCGGCTGGCGGGAAACTAGGCGCGCAATGGCGTTTTCGCGCGAACCTTGGTGCGCGCGGGAACTTTCCCGCGCGTTCACCGCCCGCCATGGCTGTCCCGTCGAGGCGCCATGGCGCAGCGCAAGGGAAGACGAACCACGTGGCGTCTCTTTGGGTCGCCGCGTTGGGCGCGCGTGCGACCCAACGGACACGCGGACGCGCGCGCTGTCCGTCGTTCGCGCCAAAGCCCAGACGGCCGGCGTCGGTTGGGTGCCGGTTGAGATGCTAAGCGCACGCTTCTTTTGGTCGTTTCGAGAAAGAAAAGGACGCGTCTAGCTAATTAATGCTACGTTTTGGTTTCGCGTGAAAAGGAGTACGTTTTTGTTTATTTTCTGGATACATCAATTGATTGGTTCAGCCGGCGTTCGTTCAAGTGTGTGTGCGGAGGGAAAAGAAAACCAAGCTAACCGTGCCACACTTTGGGTGGCCTCAATTGGTTTGGAAGTCAACGCCTCAACAATGGAGACTTTTCTGCTTCCTCCGCGCGCGCGCGTGTATTTCCTGCTTCCGAATCGATTCGGCCGCACCCAAAGTGCGCGCGTGCATGTGCGGTGCGGCTGGCGTATCTCCGCGGGCATGGTAGACCAGCTGCCTAAACGATCCGCGGTAGTACGTAGCAGGTAGCACGATCCATGAGTCTGCTGCCCAGTTTGAGTGCGAACCGCTGGCCCGGTTGAGTTAGTTCGGACCGGATGGCATCTGGGCCTACATGGCCCACTTGGCCCCTGGTATATCTCCGCACCCAACTAGGTCAGCTGCCGTCCCAACTCCCGTCCGCGTGAGTGTCGCTGCAGCCATGGATCCGACGGAAGCCCTGCCCGACGACGCGCTCGCCAACATCCTCCGCCGCCTCCTGCCATGCGACCTCGCCGCCTCCCGCTGCGTGCGCAAGGCGTGGTGCGCCGTCGTCGACGCCCATCGGCTGATGCGCCCGCACATCCTCCCGAGCTCGGTGGGCGGTCTCTTCCTCAACTACATCGACTACGAGCGCCCGCGCTTCTTCGCCCGCCCCACCACGAAGCGGCCCGCCATCAACGGCGACCTTGGCTTCTTGCCTGGGTACAACACACACTTCAAGCCAATCGTGGATCACTGCAACGGCCTCCTTATCTACGGTACTGATTGGGAGTACTGCGTGGTTAACCCCGCCACCAGACGGTGGGAGCGTCTACCCCGCCTTGATGCAAGCAGCTACAACACATACCTCGCCTTTGATCCTGCCGTCTCACCGCACTATCAAGTGTTCGCGATTCCAATGGTGCCCAAGAAAACTATCCCGGTCGAACATGTGCCCGACAAGAAGCCTTTCTCGAAGCCTAAAATGCCAAGTCAAGAACCATATTGCCTCCTTGAGTTGTTCTCGTTGTTGGAGGATGCTTCGGACCTTGAAGACTTTGAAGAGGAGTGCGAAGATAGAGCATCAGAATTGTCAACGGAACAAACCATTGAAGAGGACAACGACTTACCAGTGATCGAGTGTAGTAACAAGCAAGAGGATCCAGATGACTTGGTGGAATGGCCACCATCCTCATGGACGCTAGACGTGTTCTCGTCTAGTACAAAACAATGGCAAAGGAGGATGTTTGTCCGTGAAGGTGAGGCTTTGGAGACACTGGCCTCTGTGCGACTAGATAGGTTGAAGCCAACAAACTGGGGGCCGAGGTGGCGCTACGGTGTGTACTGGGAAGGAGCACTCTACGTTCATTGTCGTGGTGCATTTGTTGTGAGGTATATGCATCGCAAAGGCTTAAGCAAATCTCCCTTCTGAATTCTAGTATTAGTACTAGCTTACACATGTCAATGTTTCTGCACAAACATTGCTTCATATCTAGCTCTTAAAATGGTCTTACACGTATCAAATTTTTTTCGTAGGTTGTTATTACAAGATGGAAAGTACCAACTAGTCAAAACGCCAATAGATATCGAGGAAAGCAAACATGCAGAACCTTATCTTGGGAAATCGGAAAAGGGGGTTTACTTTGCAACAATTCAGCAGGATGAATATCAACTTCGGGTTTGGATTCTCAACGAATCAGGTGGTCATATGTCTTGGGACCTAAAGCATCACATTGATATTAGTCCATGTTCAACGATATATTTGGACCAGCCTAAGGGAATAGAAAAAACTTGGTTCTTATATGGCGATGATAATGATGAAGGTGGAACCAATAAAATGCTTGTAGATGAGAATTGGGAATGGAACTCTGAAGACGATAATATTTTGAATATTGAAGATGATTACGAAGATTTCTACAGCTATGTTTCTATCCTTGGATTTCACCCCTATAAAGAGATTCTTTTCTTAGAGTTATCATCATTTAAAGGAGTGGCTTATCATCTTAATAGCTCGAAAGTTCAGTACCTGGGAAAACTACGCCCAAAGGATTATTATCACGGACATTCAAACGGCATATATGAATCATTTCCATACACCGCTTGCATGGTTGGGGAATTTTCAGAATGTGCTTGAGATTATTCCTTCACTGCTTGGTTTGGGATTTGGAGGTTTGGGTGGAGGGTCAGGGGTGAAAAGCAAGGAGCCAGAAGTTCAATCAGGCTGATGTTGCGCTGCTTTGGTTTAGAAAGGAGGTCAAACTTACGTAGAATTAACATTTTTAAACTTCCTTCTGCGTGATTTTGTGAACCTCATAATCTTACAAGTACATTCATCATTTGGGCGGTGATCTCTTACTATCTATGCATTTAATTCAGTTTATTGTTTCTTCTTGTAGTACGAGGATATGTTGTTTCATGTCTACTTTTCTTCATACTCTTGTTCACTTTTAAACATGCAGAAGTAGGTACAGTATGTGGGTGCCACTAGAATCTGAATCCTAGTGATCAAATTCTGCACCCCTAATTTTGGCGGCGAAGTATTCCAGTTGCTTTTTTTTACTAGCCGGTATTAATTAATTGATTAGCATCAACTTTGGGCTAACTGCTGCATACTCTGAAAACATTATTAATGAATCATGAAGTCCCTTGCTTGGTGAATTAGTGTGTGCAGTTCATGTGGTGAACGAATTGTCAAATAGGGCTTAAGTACGCAATTTGGCTTCAACGGTTCTGCACAAAGTTACGCAAATTAGGAACCCTATGTCGTGCATGGGACAATTGCTTTCATTCATCGCTGGAAGTATGAAAGGTAGAAGCTAGCTTCCACGGTGGATCGTTTTGCTTTGCAGTCTGAAAAGGCAAGTGCATGTTTCTTTTGTCCAGCCAGAACATCACGCCTACGCGATGATTTTGTATATTATACGCCTAAACGTATTTTAATTATTTCTTTGTATTTTTCAAATTGTCAATGTTGTTTTTGGTACAAATATATACGCAAGTAATGACAATGTATTGTTCAGCAGTAAAACGGGTTAAGTTTTTCAGATGACTGGACTTGTGATCTTGCTTGTTCTTCAGGCTAAAATAACGATATGCCTCAACCCTGAACCAACTGCAGGGCTCTGCTGCATGCTTCCGCTTCAGCATGATAGGCATCTTGAACATGATCTAAAAGCCCGGCCGCTGCTCCGATGGCTTCCGCCGTCCAATCTCTAACCACAAAAATACAGCCACCACTATTAGCACCGTCGCTATAGCAACAATCAGTGTTAATTTTCAGAAACTCTCCTTCATTGGGGGGCCGGGAGGGTTCGTGCGGCGCGAGCTTGGAGGTGGCGCAAGGCAGCTGGAGCTAGGAGAAGATGCTGACGTGGCGGCCCCAGCACCTTTCGTTGGGGGGCTTCCATGCATGGCCAGCCTTGTGCCATTGGTGGAGATGCGGTCAAAAGTGGGTCCAAAGCAGACTGTGGTCGCTGACAAAGGAGAGGAGGGCCAGGCCGCGCCCTTGTCTGTTCTGAGGAGAGATAGGGACGGCGGGTTTGGAGAGCCGTTGGGTGGTGCAGTGGGAGGCATGAGTGGAGGGGAGCAGCCGCAGTTTTTGAGCTTGCATGAGGTGGCCACGGCGGAAAAGGCGGAAAGAGAGGGGGTAATGGACAAGCCTCTACAGGAGATGGGCGCAGGGGCGGGGCCCAGCAAGGATAAAGCGGAGGGTCTGGTTTGGTAGGACGCGGTAGAAATCCTACCGGCCGCAGAGCTGGATCCCGAGGTGCATGGTCGCGTGGGCGGCGAGACCGAGGAGGGTGAGGTGGCAGTTTCGGAGCGGGAGACGTCTCCGACAGGATCGTCGGTGGGCTCGAGCGTGGGGGCCAGGGAGGAGCAGGGATCGATGGGATCGGTTGAGAACGAGGATCGTTCGGTGGAGGGGAACAGGCTGGCTGGCTTCTTCTCTGTTTCGGTTTCAGTACTGGAGAGGCCTCAAACCCAGGCCCAACCAATTCTGCTGGAGAGAGAGCTCAGCTTCTCTGAGTCTGACCTGAGGCTGGAAGGTTCACCGTGTCAATCTTACACTGGGCCCAATAGTGCCATGCAGATGGTGCTGGGAGAGGGTGGTCACCTGAGGGAAGGTGAGAAGGAGCTGGGTGCACAGGAACAGCCGGAGGATGACAGGATGGAGTTGGAGAGACAGGAGTTGGCGCATGTTAGGAGGTTTTGCACGTCCATCCTGAAGACACTTGCGCCCCCGTTGTTGCAAGAGGTCGAGAGGGCCACAAAGATGAGGGCGGAGGCATCGCCTTTCACGCCCAAGAGGGTAACGAGGAGGACCGTGGCGACCAGCACCACCACACAGGCCAAGAAGGCCTCAGCAGCGGAGAATGCTCTGCTGAAGGCTCTTGGGATCTGCCCGGAGAACTTATCGGTCAGCGATGAGGACTTGGCGCGGTTCAGAGGACTCTTTGATTCGCCGATCCGTGATTCCCACCTGCGAGTGTTGGCGTCCATATTCGGGAAAGAGCTTCCTTCGAGTTTCGCGACACAGGAGTGCTGCCAGGTGGCGGTGGCGACGCATTGAGGCGCTGCTCGGAGTGGAGTGTAGTAGTCTTTTATGGATAGCTTCCTAGAGTTTCTGTGCTGGAATGTTCGAGGTCTGAATGATCCAGCCAAGAGGAGTGCGGTGCGTGAGTTTGTAGCGACCTTGAGAGTTAGCTTAGTGTGTTTCCAGGAGACTAAGCTTGATGTAATCGATGACTTTATCGTAATGCAATGCTTAGGGCCATCCTTTGATGGTTATGTCTTTGTGCCGTCAGATGATACTAGAGGAGGGATGTTGCTTGCTTGGGACACTTCGGTCCTGGAGGTGGAGAGGATCAGCCTCGGTCCGCATGCGATCACGGGGGAAGTCATTCCCCGAGATGATAATCGGTGGTGGCTAACCACCGTGTATGGTCCGCAAACGAGGGAGGAAAAAATGGAGTTCATGAGAGAGTTGTCAGAGAGGCGAGCCTTGTGTCCTGGACCTTCGTTGGTCCTGGGCGATTTCAACATGATCTTGCATGCGGAGGACAAGAATAATGATAGACTCGATAGGAACATGATGGCGAGATTCCGATATTTTGTGCATGAGCATGAGATGAAAGACCTTTATTTACATGGGAGGATGTACACGTGGAGTAACGAGAGAGAGAGGCCGACGCTCACACGCATAGATCGTGCTCTGGCTTCGGTAGATTGGGACTTGTTACACCCAGATGCTTTCTTGCAAGCGTTGTCGTCGTCGGTGTCCGATCACGCCCCTCTCCATCTGGGGTTGAGCGCGGCGTTCAGGCCCAAGCGGAGGTTCAAATTTGAGTCCTTTTGGCTCAAGCTAGAGTGGTTTGATGAGGCCCTTAAGGAAGCTTGGAGATGTGACCCTAGGATCGTTGATCCCTTCAAGCGTATGGATGCGCTCTAAGAACCAATTCTGCTGGAGAGAGAGAGCTCAGCTTCTCTGAGTCTGACCTGAGGCTGGAAGGTTCACCGTGTCAATCTTACACTGGGCCCAATAGTGCCATGCAGATGGTGCTGAGAGAGGGTGGTCACCTGAGGGAAGGTGAGAAGGAGCTGGGTGCACAGGAACAGCCGGAGGATGACAGGATGGAGTTGGAGAGACAGGAGTTGGCGCATGTTAGGAGGTTTTGCATGTCCATCCTGAAGACACTTGCGCCCCCGTTGTTGCAAGAGGTCGAGAGGGCCACAAAGATGAGGGCGGAGGCAGAGCCTTTCACGCCCAAGAGGGTAACGAGGAGGACCGTGGCGACCAGCACCACCACACAGGCCAAGAAGGCCTCAGCAGCGGAGAATGCTCTGCTGAAGGCTCTTGGGATCTGCCCGGAGAACTTATCGGTCAGCGATGAGGACTTGGCGCGGTTCAGAGGACTCTTTGATTCGCCGATCCGTGATTCCCACCTGCGAGTGTTGGCGTCCATATTCGGGAAAGAGCTTCCTTCGAGTTTCGCGACACAGGAGTGCTGCCAGGTGGCGGTGGCGACGCATTGAGGCGCTGCTCGGAGTGGAGTGTAGTAGTCTTTTATGGATAGCTTCCTAGAGTTTCTGTGCTGGAATGTTCGAGGTCTGAATGATCCAGCCAAGAGGAGTGCGGTGCGTGAGTTTGTAGCGACCTTGAGAGTTAGCTTAGTGTGTTTCCAGGAGACTAAGCTTGATGTAATCGATGACTTTATCGTAATGCAATGCTTAGGGCCATCCTTTGATGGTCATGTCTTTGTGCCGGCAGATGATACTAGAGGAGGGATGTTGCTTACTTGGGACACTTCGGTTCTGGAGGTGGAGAGGATCAGCCTCGGTCCGCATGCGATCAGGGGGAAGTCATTCCCCGAGATGATAACCGGTGGTGGCTAACCACCGTGTATGGTCCGCAAACGAGGGAGGAAAAAATGGAGTTCATGAGAGAGTTTTCAGAGAGGCGAGCCTTGTGTCCTGGACCTTGGTTGGTCCTGGGCGATTTCAACATGATCTTGCATGCGGAGGACAAGAATAATGATAGACTCGATAGGAACATGATGGCGAGATTCCGACATTTTGTGCATGAGCATGAGATGAAAGACCTTTACTTACATGGGAGGATGTACACGTGGAGTAACGAGAGAGAGAGGCCGACGCTCACACGCATAGATCGTGCTCTGGCTTCGGTAGATTGGGACTTGTTACACCCAGACGCTTTCTTGCAAGCGTTGTCGTCGTCGGTGTCCGATCACGCCCCTCTCCATCTGGGGTTGAGCGCGGCGTTCAGGCCCAAGCGGAGGTTCAAATTTGAGTCCTTTTGGCTCAAGCTAGAGGGGTTTGATGAGGCCCTTAAGGAAGCTTGGAGATGTGACCCTAGGATCGTTGATCTCTTCAAGCGTTTGGATGCGCTCTTCCGAAACTCGGCGGAGTTCTTACAGTCGTGGGGACAAAGGAGAGTTGGCAATGTCAAACTTAAGATCGCCATGGCGAACACTCTGATTCTTAGATTTGATGTGGCGCAAGAGGTAAGAGAGTTGTTACCAGCGGAGGCTTGGTTGAGGAAGATGCTCAAACAATCGGTCCTAGGGTTAGCTTCCCTTGAACGGACGATTGCTAGGCAAAGATCTAGACTGAGGTGGCTTAAGGAGGGTGATGCTAATTCCAAGCTGTTCCATGCGGTTGCGAACGGGAGGAGGAATAAAAATTACATAGCGGCGGTGAGGGTGGGCGAGTCGCTTGTGACGGACCAAGAGCGGAAAAACGAGGTCTTTATGGAGGCTTACATGGAGCTTTTGGGAGCCATCCAGAACAGAGAGCATGTCATTCAGCTTGACGCCCTGGACATCCCCTCCTTGGACTTGCATGAGCTAGAGCGCCTCTTTTCCGAGGAGGAGGTGTGGAACACTATTCGGGAGCTGCCCTCGGACAGAGCACCGGGGCCGGACGGTTTCACAGGAGCTTTTTACCAGAGGGCCTGGCCGGTTATAAAGAACGACATCATGGCCGGTCTTTTGAAGCTCGGAGTGGGGGATGGGAGAGGTTTTGGGAGATTGAACCGAGCGCTGATCACTTTGATACCCAAGAGGCAGGATGCGATGGAGGTTAAGGACTATAGACCTATCAGTCTGGTGCATAGCTTCTCTAAGCTGTTCTCCAAGTTGTTGGCGAATTGGCTCAGAGGGAGATTGGGGGAGCTTGTAAGCATGAATCAATCGGCGTTCGTAAAGAAAAGGAGTTTGCATGACAATTTTGTGCTTGTGAGGCAAGTGGCTAGGAAAATTAACTCTAGGAGGAATACTGGAGTCCTTCTCAAGCTTGACTTGACACGAGCCTTTGATTCTTTATCCTGGAGTTTTTTGTTTGAGGTGCTGAGGAGAATGGGGTTTGGAGAGATGTTCCTTAAGTGGATTGCGATGCTACTATATACAGCAAACACTAGGGTGATGGTAAACGGAGTGCCAGGAGAGCGCATAGTACATGCTAGAGGGTTGAGACAGGGAGACCCTACCTCGCCGATGCTTTTCGTGGCAGCAATGGAGGCTCTGTCAGCGGTCATGAAAAAGGCGGTGGAGGAGGACCTGTTCTCCAACCTGGCGGGCATATCGCCGCTACAGAGAATATCCATTTATGCGGATGATGTGGTACTTTTTTCAAACCGGAGAGACGGGAGCTGTGGGCGGTCAAGCACATCCTGCATCTTTTTGGAGAGGCGTCTGGACTCAAGGTCAACTTCATGAAAACAACGGCAACGCTTATTAGAGGGAGTAGAGAGCAAGGGGAGGAAACTGCGAATGTCCTGGGCTGTGAGCTAGCCCAGTTCCCCATAAGGTACCTGGGGCTGCAACTAGCCCTAAGACCCCTCAGGAAGGCGGAGTGGCAACCTCTATTGGATAAAGTTATCAAATGTATACCGGCGTGGCAAAGAGGGCTCATCAAGAAGGAAGGGAGGTTGGTGCTTATAAACTCTGTGGTCTCAGCGAGGGCGGTACACCAATTGGTGGTGGCGGAGGCTCCGAAATGGTTGTTAGAGGAGATAAACAGATGGATGCGAGCCTTCTTCTGGGCGGGTAAAGATAGAGTGAATGGGGGGCAGTGTTTGGTGGCCTGGGAGGCTATGTGCAAACCCAAAGAGGCGGGAGGGCTAGGCATAAAGTGCCTCCGACTACAGGGGCTAGCGCTGCGTGTGAGATGGTTCTGGTTGAGACGCACGGATCCAGAGAGGCCGTGGCAAGGCTTGCCAGGTTTATGCGATAAGGAGGCTGAGGAGGTTTTCATGAGTTTATGCAGCTTTAGTATCGGTGACGGCCGCGATACCATATTCTGGCGAGACCGTTGGATTAATGGGTTCACAGTTGAGGAGCTGGCTCCGGAGGTGCACGCCAAAGTTCCTACGAGACGCAAAAATGTGAGAACGGTGACAGAGGCCATGGACAACAATTTCTGGCTAAATGACATTACGGAGGAGCTCACAGTGGAGGGAGGAGCTCAGTGCATTAGGCTGTGGGAGGCGGTGTAGACGGTCCTGACCGATGCCACGAGACCGGACCTTGTCAAGTGGAAGGGTTCAGCCACGGGTGACTATTCCTCCAAAAGCACATATGAGATGCTATGCAAGGCGAGCACAAGTTGGAGTATGTGCTCACCTGTATGGAAATCCTTTGCGCCCGCAAAATGCAAAATTTTCGTTTGGCTAGCATTGAGATATAGGTTATGGACCTCAGATAGGAGAGCGAGACATGGACTCCAAGAGCACCCTGACCCGTGTTATACTTGCCTTCAGGAGGAGGACACGGTGGACCACATACTCACTAGGTGCCCGTATGCGAGGCAGGTATGATTCGAGGTGCTACGCAACGTTGGCCTCAACATACCAGAGCCGGGTCTAGACGCTAGCCTGGAGAGATGGTGGACTGAGGCGAGGAAGAGAGAGATGAAGGCAGACAGGAGGAGGTTTGACTCTATGATCATCATCTCGGCATGGACGCTATGGAAGCAAAGGAACGCGAGGGTGTTCGGGAATGTGCGGGAGCAGAAGGACCCAACACAGAGTTTGGCGGCCATCAGAGAGGAGTTTCACCTATGGGAGCTAGCTAGGCGAGGAGGGAGTTTACAAATAGCGCGAGAGTAGGCTTACGGCGAAGGGAGAGTTAGGAGTAAAGTGTGAGTGGGTGTGAGCACTGATGCCTGTATCAGTTGCTTCTATAAAGATAAGGCACGCTTTGCGCGTGCTCTCGAAAAAAAAAACTCTCCTTCAGGATCCCTCCAACGCTGAACAAATTTAGCCTGGTTTCCACCTGGATGCCCAGATACGGTGATACCGTGATAGTGTCATTTTTCAAAAAACGGGGATTCAGATATATGTTTGTATATAGTAGCATATAATAAATAATCAAAAAGATATGAGCAATATTAATAGAAATAGGGCAGTTTAGTAATACTAATAAGATGATAGAAATATTCCTTCGGCCGCCTCAACTTTGATATGGAGCTGCCAAACATAGGATCAGTGACTGTTGAGCACAATATGATCCTTTCCTACTCTCCTAGCATTGACACGATTGCTCCGTGCATGTGACCTGTATCATAGCGCGCGCCTGATTTTCGATTGGCAATCTGAAACGGCAAGGGCATGTTCCTTTTGTGCTGAACATGGAGACACACACTACGGGAGAAAAGGCTGCTATATGCACGGCAAAGGCTTTGCCGTGCGTGCACGCACGGCAAAGGCTGCACGACAAAGACACCGACGGCAAAGCCAATGTTGCCGTGCGCGTCGCCGATCTGCACGGCAAAGGCCGTTGCCGTGCGTCCTAATCTTTGCCGTGCGTGCGGTTCTTTGCCGTGCGGCAGAGCGTTGCCATGCGTTCTCATCTTTGCCGTGCATGGTAACATTGTCGTGCGGCGCCTCCTTTGCCGTGCGTGGCAACGTTGCCGTGCGCGCACGTTGTGCCGTGCCGTTGGCTTTGCCGTGCCGCAGCAGGCCAGCCGGCACGACAAAGACAGTTCTAGCAGGCCCCCTCGGAGCTCCCAGGCGCACAGGTGAGCGCCACGTGGCCCCTTTGCCGTGCGTGTGCACACGGCAAAGTGGCCACACATGGCAAAGGGGCCTGATTTTTTCATTTTTTGCTGTTTTTCATTTATCCCTGCAGTTCAAATATTGCATTTCACAAATATAGCATATATATCAACATATGATCACCAAACACATCAACAACACCACAAATACGTCGAGCAACACATAGTTCATACAATCCGTTACATAGAGTCCATAGTCCATCCACACAAGTTACATAGAGTTCATAGTGCAATGTCCATTATTACAATCCATTACAAAGTGCACGAAGACCATGCCATCAACCTTGTCCTCCTCCATTGCTTCCGCCGGCCTCATCGTCATTGCCTTGTGACGTAAAATCTATAAGGTTGATGGAATAAACATTTGCATTTGCATAATGATCACTTGAACAAGAACAAGTAGCGGGTTGGGCACAAGTGTAGGACGACTCACCGCGGTTCATGCTCTGGATGATGTTCATGTTGTTCACGGTGACAGGTGTTCCCGGGGTCTGAGTGGGCGGTGGCGGCATCCACGACATGGAGTAAGGTGGAGGAGCAGGAAGACTCCCCGGTGAAGAAGACAGAACCGTCTGGCTCATCACCAGCTCATCTGTGCCTGCTCGCCGCATCATCTCGCTTCGCTGTTGCATCTGGCAACATCTGTGTCTTCTGCTGCTGGTACTCCAGAATCTGCTGCTCCATCTGCGCGCCTGATGCGCGTAAATGTACACGTCCGTTGGGAACCCCAAGAGGAAGGTATGATGCGCACAGTGGCAAGTTTTCCCTCAGAAAGAAACCAAGGTTGATCGAACCAGGAGGAGCCAAGAAGCACGTTGAAGGTTGATGGTCGCGAAATGTGATGCGGCGCAACAACAGGGATTCCGACGCCAACGTGGAATCTGCACAACAAAACCAAAGTACTTTGCCCCAACGAAACAGTGAGGTTGTCAATCTCACCGGCTTGCTGTAACAAAGGATTAAACGTATCGAGTGGAAGATGTTTGCAAAGAAAATAGTAAAACACAATTGCAGTAGATTGTATGCTATGTAAAGAATAGGACCGGGGTCCACAGTTCACTAGAGGTGTCTCTCCCATAAGATAAAAGCATGTTGGGTGAACAAATTACAGTCGGGCAATTGACAAATAGAGAAAGGCATAACAATGCATATACATGATATGATAAATATAGTGAGATTTAATTGGGCATTACGACAAAGTACATAGACCGCCATCCAACTGCATCTATGCCTAAAAAGTCCACCTTCAGGTTATCATCCGAACCCCTCCAGTATTAAGTTGCAAAGCAACAGACAATTGCATTAAGTATGGTGCGTAATGTAATCGACAACTACATCCTTAGACATAGAATCAATGTTTTATCCCTAGTGGCAACAGACATCCACAACCTTAGAACTTTCTGTCACTGTCCCAGATTCAATGGAGGCATGAACCCACTATCGAGCATAAATACTCCCTCTTGGAGTTAAGAGTAAAAACTTGGCCAGAGCCTCTACTAGTAACGGAGAGCATGCAAGATCATAAACAACACATAAACAATAGATTGATAATCACCATAATCATAGTACTCTCTATCCATCGGATCCCGACAAACACAACATATAGAATTACATATAGATGATCTTGATCATGTTAGGCAGCTCACAAGATCCAACAATGAAGCACAACAAGGAGAAGACGACCATCTAGCTACTGCTATGGACCCATGGTCCAGGGGTGAACTACTCACTCATCACTCCTGAGGCGACCATGGCGGTAGAGTCCTCCTGAGATGAATCCCTCTCCCAGGTGCCGAGGCGATCTCCCGAATCCCGAGATGGGACGGCGGCGGCGTCTCTGTAAGGTTTTCCGTATCGTGGCTCTCGGTACCGGGGGTTTCGCGACGGAGGCTTTAAGTAGGCGGAAGGTCAACGCGGGGGCCACACGAGGGGCCTAGGGGTAGGTCGGCGCGGCGGGCTTGGGCCGCGCCGCCCCAGCCCCCTGGCTGCCTCGTGGCCCCACTTCGTTATCTCTTCGGTCTTCGGAAGCTTCGTAGGACCCTGGGCGAAAGTTTCGTCCAATTCCGAGAATATTTCTTTACTAGGATTTCTGAAACCAAAAAGCAGAAAACAACAACTGGCTCTTCAACATCTTGTTAATAGGTTAGTTCCAGAAAATGCATAAATATGACATATAATGTGCATAAAACATGTAGGTATCATCAATAAAGTAGCATGGAACATAAGAAATTTTCGATACGTTGGAGACGTATCAGCATCCCCAAGCTTAGTTCTGCTCGTCCCGAGCAGTAAAACGATAACAAAGATAATTTCTGAAGTGACATGCCATCATAATCTTGATCATACTATTTGTAAACATATGTAATGAATGCAGCGATCAAAACAAAGGTAATGACATGAGTAAACAAGTGAATCATATGACAAAGACTTTTCATGAATAGTACTTCAAGACAAGCATCAATAAGTCTTGCATAAGAGTTAACTCATAAAGCAATAAATCAAAGTAAAGGTGTTGAAGCAACACAAAGGAAGATGAAGTTTCAGCGGTTGCTTTCAACTTATAACATGTATATCTCATGGATATTGTCAACATAGAGTAATATAACAAGTGCAATATGCAAGTATGTAGGAATCAATGCACAGTTCACACAAGTGTTTGCTTCTTAAGGTGGAAGGAGATAGGTAAACTGACTCAACAATAAAAGTAAAAGAATGGTCCTTCAAGAGGAAAGCATCGATTGCTGTATTTGTGCTAGAGCTTTTATTTTGAAAACATGAAACAATTTTGTCAACGGTAGTAATAAAGCATATGAGTTATGTAAATTATATCTTATAAGTTGCAAGCCTCATGCATAGTATACTAATAGTGCCCGCACCTCGTCCTACTTAGCTTGGACTACCGGATCTTTGCATGCCATGTTTCAACCAAGTGTCACAAAGGGGTACCTCCATGCCGCTCGTACAAAGGTCTAAGGAGAATGCTCGCATTTTGGATTTCTCGCTTTTGATTATTCTCAACTTAGACATCCATACCGGGACAACATGGACAACAGATAATGGACTCCTCTTAAATGCATAAGCATGTAGCAATGATTATTATTCTCATATGAGATTGAGGATATATGTCCAAAACTGAAACTTCCACCATGGTTCATGGCTTTAGTTAGCGGCCCAATGTTCTTCTCTAACAATTTTGCATGCTCCAACCACTAAAATGATAGATCCTTCAGACAAGACGGACATGCATAGCAACTCACATGATATTCAACAATAGTTGATGGCGTTCCCCAGAAGCATGGTTATCGCACAACAAGCAACTTAATAAAATATAAAGTGCATAAGTACATATTCAATACTACGATAGTTTTTAAGGCTATTTTGTCCCATGAGCTATATATTGCAAAGGTGAATGATGGAATTTTAAAGGTAGCACTCAAGCAATTTACTTTGGAATGGCTGAGAAATACCATGTAGTAGGTAGGTATGGTGGACACAAATGGCATAGTAGTTGGCTCAAGGATTTTGGATGCATGAGAAGTATTCCCTCTCGATACAAGGTTTAGGCTAGCAAGGTTATTTGAAGCAAACTCAAGGATGAACAGGTGCAGCAAAACTCACATAAAAGACATATTGTAAACATTATAAGACTCTACACCGTCTTCCTTGTTGTTCAAAACTCAATACTAGATATTATCTAGACCTTAGAGATACCAAATATGCAAATCAAATTTTAGCAAGCTCTATGTATTTCTTCATTAATGGGTGCAAAGCATATGATGCAAGAGCTTAAACATGAGCACAACAATTGCCAAGTATCACATTATCCAAGACATTTTAGAATTACTACATGTAGCATTTTCCAATTCCAACCATATAACAATTTAACGAAGAAGAAACTTCGCCATGAACATTATGAGTAAAGCCTAAGGACACATGTGTCCATATGCAACAGCGGAGCGTGTCTCTCTCCCACAAAGTGAATGCTAGGATCCATTTTATTCAAACAGAAACAAAAACAAAAACAAACCGACGCTCCAAGTAAAGAACACAAGATGTGACGAATAAAAATATAGTTTCAGTGAGGAACCGATGATGTTGTCGATGAAGAAGGGGATGCCTTGGGCATCCCCAAGGACGCTTGAGTCTTCTTAGAATATGCAGGGGTGAACCACGGGGGCATCCCCAAGCTTAGAGCTTTCACTCCTCTTGATCATAGTATATCATTCTCCTCTCTTGACCCTTGAAAACTTCCTTCACACCAAACTTCAAGCAAACTCATTAGAGGGTTAGTGCACAATTAATAATTCACACATTCAGAGGTGACACAATCATTATTTTCACTTCTGGACATTGCATAATGCTACTGGACATTAATGGATCAAAGAAATAAATCCAACGTAGCAAAAGAGGCAATGCGAAATAAAAGGCAGAATCTGTCAAAAGAACAGTCCGTAAAGACGAATTTAAAGCTGGCACTAGACTTGCTCAAATGGAAAAACTCAAAACTAATGAAAGTTGCGTACATATCTGAGGATCACGCTCGTAAATTGGCAGATTTTTTCGAATTTTCTACAGAGGCCTGTACCCAGATTCGTGAAAGACAGCAATGATGTTTCTGCGCAGCGATCCCAAATATAACATCAACTTTGACATAGAAACTTTACTTGGCACAAAAACATGATAAGGAGAGGTTACAGTAGTAAACAACTTCCAAGACTCAACAAAACAAAAAATTGCTGTAGGTAAAAACATGGGTTGTCTCCCATAAGCGCTTTTTTTCTTTCAGCTAGGCGCAGAAAGTGCAAATCAAGTAACATCAAGAGTAGAAGCATCAACATCATAGCTTGTTCTAATAATAGAATCAAAAGGCAACTTCATTCTCTTTCTAGGGAAGTGTTCCATACCTTTCTTGAGAGGAAATTGATATTTAATATTACCTTCCCTCATATCAATAACAGCACCAACAGTTCGAAGAAAAGGTCTTCCCAACACAATAGGACAAGATGCATTGCATTCGATATCCAAGACAACAAAATCAACGGGGACAAGGTTATTGTTAACCGTAATATGCACATTATCAATCCTCCCCAAAGGTTTCTTTTTAACATTATCGGCAAGATTAACATCCAAATAACAATTCTTCAATGGTGGCAAGTCAAGCATATCATAAATCTTTTTAGGCATAACAGAAATACTTGCACCAAGATCACATAAAGCATTACATTCAAAGTCATTGAATTTCATTTTAATGATGGGCTCCCAACCATCTTCTAACTTTCTAGGAATAGAAGTTTCAAGTTTAAGTTTCTCTTCTCTAGCTTTTATGAGAGCATTTGTAATATGTTTTGTAAAGGCTAAATTTATAGCACTAGCATTAGGACTTTTAGCAAGTTTTTGTAAGAACTTTATAACTTCAGAGATGTGGAAATCATCAAAATCTAAATCATTATGAGCTACAGCAATGGGATCATTGTTCCCAAGGTTGGAAAAAATTTCAGCAGTTTTATCACAAGCAGTTTCAGCAGTTTTAGCAATTTCAGGCAGTTTTGTTCGCTTTGCACTAGGAGTAGAAACATTGCCAACACCAATTATTTTACCATTGATAGTAGGAGGTGCAGCAACATGTGAAGAATTAGCATTACTAGTGGTGGTAATAGTCCAAACTTTAGCTACATTATTCTCTTTAGCTTGTTTTTCATTTTCTTCTCTATCCCACCTAGCACGCAGTTCAGCCATTAATCTTATATTCTCATTAATTCTAACTTGGATGGCATTTGCTGTAGTAGTAATCTTACTATCAATATCATCAGGTTTAGCAGCCATTTTATTAATTAAAGAAGATTGTGATGCAGACATGTATGAGATTCGGGTTTCAGCATTTTGAAATTTTAGTTTGCAGACCAGAAATCTCCCTATTCAAGTTTTCAAGTTGATTTCCTATATTTTTCAACAAGGTAGATTGTTCATTCATAGTTTTAGTAAACAATTGATTTTGCTCATATTGTGATTGCATAAAGTTTTTAGTGGATCTTTCAATTCCTAGCATCCTTTCCTCATATCTACCATAATCATTACCACTAGCAGAAGGATATGGCCTATAGTTATTACCAGAGTTGTTCCTATAAGCATTGTTGTTGAAATTATTATTTTTAATGAAATTCACATCAACATTTTCTTCTTGAGCAACCAATGAAGCTAAAGGAACATTATTTGGATCAACATTAGATCTACCATTCACAAGCATAGACATAATCACATCAATCTTATTACTCAAGGAAGAGGTTTCTTCAACAGAATTTACCTTCTTACCTTGTGGAGCTCTTTCCGTGCCATTCAGAGTAATTTATCATCATATCATCAAGAAGTTTTGTAGCCGCCCCAATGTGATGGACATAAAGGTACCTCCAGAAGCTGAATCCAATAAATTCCGCGAAGAAAAATTTAGTCCTGCATAGAAGGTTTGGATGATCATCCAAGTAGTCAGTCCATGGGTTGGGCAATTCTTTACCAAAGTTTTCATTCTCTCCCATGCTTGAGCAACATGTTCAGTATCTAATTGCTTAAAATTCATTATGCTACTTCTCAAAGATATAATTTTAGCGGGAGGATAATATCTACCAATAAAAGCATCCTTGCATTTAGTCCATGAATCAATACTATTCTTAGGCAAAGATAGCAACCAATCTTTAGCTCTTCCTCTTAATGAGAAAGGAAACACTTTCAATTTAATAATATCACCATCTACATCCTTATACTTTTGCATTTCACAAAGTTCAACAAAATTATTGAGATGGGCAGCAGCATCATCAGAACTAACACCAGAAAATTGATCTCTCATGACAAGATTTAGTAAAGCAGGTTTAATTTCAAAGAATTCTGCTGTAGTAGCAGGTGGAGCAATAGGTGTGCATAGGAAATCATTATTATTTGCATTTGTGAAGTCACACAACTTAGTATTTTCAGGGGTATTCATTTTAGCAAGGTAAATAAAACAAACTAGATAAAGTAAATGCAAGTAACTAATTTTTTTGTGTTTTTGATATAGAGAGCAAGACAGTAAATAAAGTAAAACTAGCAACTAATTTTTTTGTATTTTGTTTAGGTGCAGCAAACAAAGTAGTAAATAAAATAAAGCAAGACAAAAACAAAGTAAAGAGATTGAGAAGTGGAGACTCCCTTGCAATATGTTCTTGATCTCCCAAACGGCGCCAGAAAAAGTGCTTGATGCGCGTAAATGTACACGTCCGTTGGGAACCCCAAGAGGAAGGTATGATGCGCACAGTGGCAAGTTTTCCCTCAGAAAGAAACCAAGGTTGATCGAACCAGGAGGAGCCAAGAAGCACGTTGAAGGTTGATGGTCGCGAAATGTGATGCGGCGCAACAACAGGGATTCCGGCGCCAACGTGGAATCTGCACAACAAAACCAAAGTACTTTGCCCCAACGAAACAGTGAGGTTGTCAATCTCACCGGCTTGCTGTAACAAAGGATTAAACGTATCGAGTGGAAGATGTTTGCAAAGAAAATAGTAAAACACAATTGCAGTAGATTGTATGCTATGTAAAGAATAGGACCGAGGTCCACAGTTCACTAGAGGTGTCTCTCCCATAAGATAAAAGCATGTTGGGTGAACAAATTACAGTCTGGCAATTGACAAATAGAGAAAGGCATAACAATGCATATACATGATATGATAAATATAGTGAGATTTAATTGGGCATTACGACAAAGTACATAGACCGCCATCCAACTGCATCTATGCCTAAAAGTCCACCTTCAGGTTATCATCCGAACCCTCCCAGTATTAAGTTGCAAAGCAACAGACAATTGCATTAAGTATGGTGCGTAATGTAATCGACACAACTACATCCTTAGACATAGAATCAATGTTTTATCCCTAGTGGCAACAGCACATCCACAACCTTAGAACTTTCTGTCACTGTCCCAGATTCAATGGAGGCATGAACCCACTATCGAGCATAAATACTCCCTCTTGGAGTTAAGAGTAAAACTTGGCCGAGCCTCTACTAGTAACGAGAGCATGCAAGATCATAAACAACACATAAACAATAGATTGATAATCACCATAATCATAGTACTCTCTATCCATCGGATCCGACAAACACAACATATAGAATTACATATAGATGATCTTGATCATGTTAGGCAGCTCACAAGATCCAACAATGAAGCACAACAAGGAGAAGACGACCATCTAACTGCTATGGACCCATGGTCCAGGGGGTGAACTACTCACTCATCACTCCGGGAGGCGACCATGGCGGTGTAGAGTCCTCCTGGAGATGAATCCCCTCTCCACAGGCGCCGAGGCGACCTCCCGAATCCCCCGAGATGGGATTCGCGGCGGCGGCGTCTCCGTAGTTTTCCGTATCGTGGCTCTCGGTACTGGGGTTTCGCGACGGAGGCTTTAAGTAGGCGGAAGGTCAACGCGGGGGCCACACGAGGGGCCCAGGGGTAGGTCGGCGCGCCGGGCTTGGGCCGCGCCCCCGTGGTGCGCCTCGTGGCCCCACTTCGTTATCTCTTCGGTCTTCCGGAAGCTTCGTGCAAAAATAGGACCCTGGGCAAAGTTTCGTCCAATTCCGAGAATATTTCTTACTAGGATTCTGAAACCAAAAACAGCAGAAAACAACAACTGGCTCTTCGATCTTGTTAATAGGTTAGTTCAGAAAATGCATAAATATGACATATAATGTGCATAAAACATGTAGGTATCATCAATAAAGTAGCATGGAACATAAGAAATTATCGATACGTTGGAGACGTATCACGCCCTTTGCTCCTGGGCCGTCTGCTCCTTCGCTGCCATCTCCGCCTACGTTGTGTTGCCGCGATGTCATTAACATTTCAATGGAAAGCATGTAACGGAAATGTAGAGACCCGAGGAAGAACATACCCGTAACCGCTCGACAGCTAGATCCGAAGCCCGTGGCCGGGGCTCTACCTCAGGCTGGCCGCTCTACGACCATGATGGATCTGGCGAAGAGAGGGAACCTTCGCTGGGTTGACGCACCCGTCACCAAACCACAAGCGGCCATGCTTCAAGCCTTCTCCCGCAAGCACCGCAACCTCAGGGTCAAAGTCCTCGGCCTCTGGGTTGGCCTCCTCGCCGTACTTTGCTTGAACTTGGAGACATACGACGTACACTGGGTCTCGCATTGCGGGTTAACCCACACGGACCCCGTCTCAGGATCGCTCTTCCTTTGCTTCATCTTCTTTAGCACGGCAAAGACGTTAGGCTTCACTCATGTCCTGACTTCTGCAAAAGAGAACATGTAATCAAGTGAAGTGGCACACCCTTGCGGAGTTAAAAATATATAACGTGAAGGAACCATTAATTTGCTCACCTCGTTCTGCAGGTGAAGAGAGAAGGGGATGCTGCCTTGGATATGCGATCCACCTCGCATCTCTGCCAGCTTCTTCTTGTCCTCCTCGTGCTTCTTGAGGTACTGGTCGCATGTCCACCACATGAACATTGCCAGAAAGCACCTCTCGTCGTTGCCGACGTACTGAGGAGGGTTCTACATGCACAAGATAAACCCATTATGGTAAAATAAACTAAATGGCGATAAAGAAATCAATAACACATAAATGCAAATATCTGCATGTACTGCCACGGCTGCATGAGCGTGTCGCGAGCGTCCTCCTTAGTCATGTGGACGAAGCGGCCGGCGTGCCAGTCGCGGATGCACTGAACACGTGCCTCGAGCCCTAAACCCTAAACCCTAAACTGGGGAGGCTTCGAGCCCTAAACCCCTCTAAACCCCTAAACCACGACACCGGAGCTGCAGAACCATGCATCACAAACGCTAACCCTAACCCTAAACCCTAAACCTATACCTAACCATGAATACTTACCTTTAAACCCTAGCCCCACCCCTAAACCCTAGCCCTAACCCTACACCTAACCCTAACCAAGTAGATCAGGGACACCCTCGATCGTGTGCGATAATGGCTCTAGCTGCGGGTATATGTGCCAAAGGGTCCCAATATTGGTTCTCCATGTGTATATGTCCTAAACAAACCTAAAAGAATGAAAAGGTACATTGGTGCACCTCGCGGAGAAATCTAGGGGGTAGACTCACGGCACACATACCGCTGTTTTTTGGGGGGAGGAGGGGAGTACGACCGCCGGAGCACCGGAACCCCACCAAATCTTCCATGTGGACCTATGATATGTGTCAAAGTGTGGTGCAAGGTCTAATGGTGCAAAAGTAGCTCCCCTAAACCCTAAACCCTAACCTGGGAGGCTTCGAGCCCTAAACCCCTCTAAACCACGACACCGGAGCTGCAGAACCATGCATCACAAACCCTAACCCTAACCCTAAACCCTAAACCTATACCTAACCATGAATACTTACCTTTAACCTAAACCCTAGTCCTACCCCCTAAACCCCTAGCCCTAACCCTACACCTAACCCTAACCAAGTAGATCAGGCACACCCTCGATCGTGTGATAATGGCTCTAGCTGCGTATATGTGCCAAAGGGTCCCAATCTTGGTTCTCCATGTATATATGTCCAAAACCTAAAATAATGAAATGGTACATTGGTGCACCCTGAGAAATCTAGGGGGTCGACCCGCCGGGGCACGTTCGCCGTTTTGGGGGAGAGGAGAGGAGAACGATCACGAGGCACCGGAACCCCACCAAATCTTGCATGTAGACCTACGATATGTGTCAAAGTGTGGTCCAAGGTCTAAGGGTGCAAAGTAGCTCCCTAAACCCTAAACCCTAAGGCGGGAGCTTCGAGCCCTAAACCCCTCTAAACCCCTAAACCACGACACCGGAGCTGCAGAACCATGCATCACAAACCCTAACCCTAACCCTAAACCCTAAACCTATACCTAACCATGAATAATTACCTTTAACCTAAACCCTAGCCCTACCACCTAAACTCTAGCCCTAACCCTACACCTAACCCTAACCAGTAGATCAGGCACACCCGATCGTGTGATAATGGCTCTAGCTGCGGGTATATGTCCAAAGGGTCCCAATCTTGGTTCTCCATGTGTATATGTCCTAAACAAACCTAAAAGAATGAAAAGGTACATTGGTGCACCCCGCGGAGAAATCTAGGGGGTAGACCCGCCGGCACACGTTCCATTGTTTGGGAAGGAGGGGAGAACGACCGCCGGAGCACCGGAACCCCACCAAATCTTACATGTGGACCTATGATATGTGTCAAAGTGTGGTGCAAGGTCTAATGGTGAAAAAGTATTCCTCTAAACCCTAAACCCTAACCGGGAGGCTTCGAGCCTAAGCCCTCTAAACCCCTAAAAACCACGACACCTGAGCTGCAACCATGCATCACAAACCCTAACCCTAACCCTAAACCCTAAACCTATACCTAACCATGAATACTTACCTTAACCTAAACCCTAGCCTCTACCACCTAAACCCTAGCCCCTAACCCTACACCTAACCCTAACCAGTAGATCACACCCGATCGTGTGATAATGGCTTTAGCTGTGGTGACAAGGATTAACTTGTCAATGCCTCAGATTGTAGACTAGGTTTTGCTAGAAGTAGAGGGCAAGAGATCTCGAAGGTTTCAGCAAAACTAGCTGATTGTAAAAACTAGGGTTCGTTGACAATATTCGATCCGTTGTCCCTCGACTCCCCTATATAGGAGGTGGAACCGAGGATTCGTAATACACAAGTTACGTGATCCGGAGGGTTTCTAACCCGTCCCGTGAAATTACAAGTCTCTATCTTTCCTAATACAACTCTAGCTTTCCTTGTTAACATCTTGGGCTCCCCAACCTTCTTATTCTTCGAGTCCCGGGCCTTCAGTAAACCCCGGGTACCATCTCCGGTAGGCCCATTGGGGATGCCTATGTCGACAAGATTTTGCTGAATCGAAGAATCAGGAAAAATCTCCAGCTTTAATCATTCAATAATCTTGTCCAATTTATCGCATAACTTTTGAATATGAGAATACTATATTGTACAGGGATAATGGTAGTTGGGGCTAGTTCATCTGACGGATCAGGTACTAGTTGACTGCTCTAGTGGCAATCCGCAAAAACCTACTTCAAGATCACGTCCCTGGACATGATCTCGGGATACGGTGTAAACAGTGCCGCCAAGGGTCTTACCATTATGTCGAGTCCCAGTCATATTTTATCGAATCTAACGCGTCCGTTAGGATTTTCTCGTATTCTGCTATGCGGAAAGTACAAACCGCTGTCAGAGACGGTGCCACGCCACTCAGAACGGATCTGGGGTCTTACCTTCGCAAAGTTTTGCGGCATTCAGAGATTATTCGCGACTTTAGCGCTCTGAGAATATATTGTCGAGTGCTTTTCGGCTGTTGGAATAGCACATTTTATTGAGTCATATTTGATGACTTATTTTGCCTTCCCGATGGGAGTATATGTAGAGTTATCTGTATAAATCGAAATATACTCACTTCTTTTTACTTTCTCTATATTTTTGTATAAATTCATCGGGCACGCGAACAACGTTCCCGATGGGAGTAGCCCCGAGGCTACAGCCAAGGACTTGTGCTTGGTTGTAGGCTCCACAAATTAATATCTTTTGCCGCTATATTGTTATTCCTTCTCGAGCTTTTCATATCTATCGGGTGCACGACCAGCGCTCCCGATGGGAGTAGCCCCCGAGGCTATAAACAAATGCTTGCATTTGGTCATAGGCTCTCGCCATTTCTATTTTGTCATACTCAGAATTTTCTTTCTTCCAAAGTAGCCCCCGAGCATTTGGGCAAAACCTCGAAATAATCATCAATCTTCTGCTGTCGATATTTTTATCAAGCTTCATAGTCAAGTTTTCTTCTTGCCAAGGTGACATCATTGCTGACGATAACCACGATCACTGTATCGGGAACGTGCGAGAACCGCTTCTCTCTCTGTCTCGTGGGTCCAGTTTTCTTATCAAGTTGACACGTCGTGCAAGTGGGGGACACACGTCCTCCGCTTTACTGGCGCACGCACTGTATGGCCTGTCTCTTCGTTTCTCAGTAAAAATCCATTTTTACCCTTTGTCCACGTGTTCTCCATCTACCTCACAATTTCTCCATCCAACGGTTACGTCGATTCATCGCACCACTACTTAAGGCTATCATCTTCTTCCTTCGGCACTTTCTCTCGCGCCGCACCTCTGCTCTTCCTATGCAAAAGTTCTCCACTGCTCCCATTGCTTCTTGTGCTCAACCACGCTCCTACCTATCGTCTCCGTTCTAGTTGATGCCACCACGCGCGCGGCTCACCAAGCATAACACTCTAGAATCCCAGATGGCCACCGAAGATCTGGAGTGGGAGAGATCCAAGATCTCCAGCCAAGATATGAACTTGCTCAAGAAGCTGGGGTTCGCCAAGAAGGAGAACGCGATGCGCTTCCCCCACGAGGAAAGCTATCCATCTCCTCCAATGGAGAACCGGGTAAGTTTTGTTGACCATCTCATCCGCGGTCTTTCTCCCCCTATCCATGAGTTTCTTCGAGGTCTTCTCTTTGTCTATGGGCTTCAGCTTCATCAGCTGACGCCCAATTCTATCCTGCACGTGTCGATTTTTATCACATTGTGTGAATGCTTCCTCGGAGTCCAACCTAATTGGGCTTTGTGGAAACGTATCTTCTGCCTCCGCCGTAATGGCTCCCACGGCGTCGCCTATAACATTGGCGGCGTTGTTATCTGTGTTCGTTCTGATGTCGACTATTTCGACGTCAAATTCCCCGATTCCGTCCAAGGATGGCGCAAGAAGTGGCTCTATGTACACGAAGAAAGCTCTGATTCAGTAGATTACAACATTGCCCCTTTTGACGGAAAAACTAAGATTCTTCGCCGCCGATCCTGGGATGCTGAAGCTACCGAAGAAGAGAAATCAGCGACAGAGGCGCTGATGACTCGTCCGTGAGCTTCAGAACACCCGTGGCAAGGAACTATCGGGTATCCAAATCACAGCCTACTTCCTTAGGATTAGAGGCAGCCTCTGCAGGCTCGCAAAAATCCCCTTTGGATGTATGTTGGTGATGAAGATGTCGAGGCTCTCCAAAGATCTTCCTGTGAAGGACTTGGAGAAGTTGATTCGAAGAATCTCCAAGCTTAACAAGAAGGATACCATTCCATCTTCTTACCAAGTTAAGCCATTTTGTAGCACCAATCCCCTTCCCGAGGTAATTTTTCCTCTTGACTGTTATATTGCCTTCTCGAAGTTTTTGGTATCTGTCGAATATTTTTTTGCTGGCGCTTTTTTGCATAACTTTTTGTCAATACTCTTTGTTTTTCACAGGGCCACACTGTTCTAGCTTCTCTTCCTCCCCTTCCCGAAGGTGGGGAAGTCGAAGAACGGGCCGTTGTCACCGACGAAAACCAGGGTACTTCTCGCCCTGAAAGTGAAGTCGCGGGTTCCCAAAAATCGCGGCTTCTCTTGAAAAAGAGATTGCTGAAGCTACCTCATCAACGCTCTTCTCTCCCAGCTGCTTCTCCGAAGAGCAAGAGGAAAAGGGATGAGACTGTTGATTCTGGCACCTCCAAAGCCGGTGTTGCACGTGCCGGAGGACCTGCACCTGGTGCTGGAAAGAGGGCCTTCGATCCTTACGAAGCTTCTCTCGTCAGCTCGTAAGTTCTTGGCGCATTATATTTTTCTGTTCTCGATACGTTTCCAAATTGCTTTCTTATCTTGTCGCTTTATTTGTTGCAGTGGTGATGAAGAGGAGGTTGCACCTATTGACGCGACCGCTCGAACGAGCACGTCGCGTACTTTAGTTGTTTCTGAAGCTCAGCATGATGGCGACGAAACTTCGCCTCCTCAACAAAACATAGAGCATCCGACGCCAGCTGTGAGCCCCCAAGCTCCTTCGCCGAAGAGAGCTAGAGTAGAACCAGCCAAGGAACCTCCTATGTTAATTGGTTGTTCCTCGACTCCTTTAATGGAAGAAGTAAGTTATCTTCTCCCTATATTGATTTCATTTCTCTGAACTTCTCTCTCCTTGGTTCTTCGTGATGTCGAAAGTTTTCGCTTCCTATATTGATCCCCTTTTTATGTTCTTTTCTTTAGCCTTTTATGTTGGAGCTTATCCGCTTCGGTACCCAATTTGTCGGGTACCGCGAGTATGCCGCCAAACTTGAAGGTACCCTCTTTTTTCTTTGTCTGTCTTTCCTTAGGGAGTATGTTATGTTGCCATTTTTGCTACAATTTTTCACTTGTCTTTCTTATTATGGCAGAAAAACTTGCGGAATCCAACAAACGCGCTGACGCTCTTGCTGTGAAGTTAGAGCAAAGCGAAAAAGCTCGCAAGAAAGCTGAAGCGGATGCTGCTGCCGTCGAAGATCTTCAAAAAAGACTTCACGACACAAAAAATTCTCTGAGCGAAAACATAGCTCAGCATTCTGTTCGCGAAGAGGAAATTCTTAGTCGCTTGGAGTCGTAAACTCGACATTTTATTAATAAGTGCTCAGACCCTCACTGCTTCTTTGAGTCGCCTTTGTTCCCTTTTTCTTTTGATTAACTCTTTTTTATTTTGTTCAGGGAGAACCAATCAAGAGTATGAGTTGGAAAACCCTGAAGGTGACCAACTCCTTGATGCGCTGTCTCTTCTTGAAATCCATGGTGATGAAGCCCGCGACGGTCTTTCTGAAGCTAAGATTGGTCTGTCGCGTCTTTTCCCATATTTTTCAAGAAGAAGGAGGAACCCGCAACTTTGTTGCTCTCGCCAAGTGCTTCATTTCAAGAAAACCTTGGACTCCAACCGCCAAGAAGGTTTAAAAGTTGGTGTCGAAGGTACTATTGCCTGGTTGCGACAGCCAACAAGACGTCGACGGGAAAGAGTTGGCACGAGGAGATGGAAACGAAGGTGGCAATCGCTGATTAGGCTGCCAAGCCTAATTCAAGAAAATCCTTGCCTACCTTGGATATCAGCCAGCTCCGCCCCCACTTCTTCGGCCGGAGGTCAAGTAGACCACCTTGCCTTTTCTTTTAGTTTTTTACCCTCTTTTGGCATTGTCGCCTTAGTAGCTTTTGGCGGCACTGCTTCAGTAGTTCACTAGGGATCCTTCTTTTGTAATAGCCATGTATATACTTTGGGAATCAATGGAAATCTATCTTTGCTTGATAATTGATATCGAAACTTTTATTTTCAGTTGATTTTTGACAACTATACTACAACTTCCCGTCCTTCCGAAGTTTTTCCTGCTTCATCCCGTTTGAAGAAAACACCTGTTGCTGCCGAACTTATTGAAGATTCGTCGAGTAAAGGTTCAGCACAAGACTTTGAAGAACTTCGCCAGCAACTCCAATCCACGAAGAAACAATCACTTATGATAATGGAGCAGTCTCGAAAATCTTTCGAGAGGGAAAAGTTGCGCTTCAACAGGCTCAAGATGCCATAGCTAAAAAGGAAACCGCGGTTCCTGAAGCTGCTGCAGCTTCGCCGAAAATTTCATGCTTCATCTTGACGGATGCTAGCTTGGATATGACAGGTGTGCTTCATTGACTTAGTCATACTTTGTTTTTCTCTTGCTTGTCTCCTCTTTTGTCGCTTCCGAGGAATAGGTTCTTTCTTGGATACTGCTGTCGAAGATGAGCGTGTTGAAGCTCGATCCAATGCGCTTCTTAGACTTGCGCGGGATCATGGTTCTAATTTTTGGGGTACACCTGATCGTACCCGCCAGATCGTCAGATTTCAAGATCGCGCGCTTCAAGTCCGCGAATTTCTCGACTTCTGCACAAGGACTTTGTCTTTGGTCTATGGCACCATGTTTCCGCGTAATAAAATGCCATAGACCCTTCCTGCTCTGATGGAAAAATTTCGGGATGCTCCTCGAATCCATGGCTTTGTGCGAGCCCAATTAGCTGCCAAGCAAGGTTTGCTATGATTATGATAAAAATCTGCTACCTGAAGTTGGACATGGGTCAAATTGTTCCTAAGTGCCTGGCCAAGATGGCGAAGAGGAAGAGGAACTTCGCAAATATGATGACATTGTGACCGTTGTCGGGACATGATGGACGAGCTTCTTCGGATGGACGCCGAATTCTTCGTGAAGGGCAGCTATGCTCAACATAGTACTTGTGCTGTAACTAATGAACGATTGACCATAGATAATATACTGGGCAACAATTGAGAATTTATTGCCCAAGAATTGTATCCTGTATGTTGTAGACATAATCTATATTGTAAAGTCACTAGATTTGTTCTTTTTCATTGTCAAGCCCCCCGCGTTTTGGTGGCGATGTTTTCTTTTTATAATGCGAGGTTGACCCAAGGCAAAATAAATTATACCGAGTGTGTTTTTGCGGGCGTTAGCCCCGAGCTTATGTTGATCACTTTTTGCATCATCGTTTTTTTTTTTGCGAGGTGCTTTGCACCAAGCGAAATAGTTTGCAAGTTGTATTCGTCGACATCGTGTATATATATATTGTATCTTCTAATCGCCCCCGAGCCTGTCGAAAAGATATATAACTCCACTATCTTTATTATAATGCAGCACCGCGAGCCCGCCTCATCATTAAAACCTTTCCCGGCCCCACTGGGTGCCCCGAAAAAGGAAAAAGAGTGCGTCCAAAACTCGCGTGCGCGTTTCAGTACATTGTATGCTTACAAAGGAGACTGGTACGGCTTCTAAGCCGCAAAACGCCGAGCCGCGCCACGCCCAAGGATTTGGCCCCCGATTCCCGTCTTCTTGTCCTTGATTCCCGTATGCTCCTCCTTCAATTACTTCGGTGATGATGTACGGGCCAAGCCACGGCGACTCAAGCTTTTCATGGCTTTTTTGATTTAGTCGTAAACCAAGTCTCCAACCCGAAAGATCGTGGTTCCAATCGCGACCGTGGTAGTTTTTCGTATCTGTCGTACTACGACCCGTGATAATACTGGCCCCCGAGATTCATCGAGCGCCACGACATCATCCTCCAAAGCTCTTCTCCGGAAGTTTCTTCATCGTATCGTTACTCTTGGAGAATCATGCTCTATTTCTACTCCAAGAAGACGTCTCACCTCCATGGACCGGTAAAGAACTGCCTCATGTGTCGTTGTATTCGTGTTGTCTTGGATGCTCCACAACACGCTTGGCAAATTCTTCTCGCCAAGTATGTCGAGCTTTTTCCAATGGTCCTAACAGCGCTTCGATACCATTGCAAATGATACCATTGGCTTTCTCGACTTGACCATTGGTTCGCGCGCAACAGATGCAAAACTCAATTTGATGCCCACTGCTGCACAAGATGCTTTGAACTCCTTGAATGTGAAATTACTGCCATTGTCTGGGACGATGCTATGAGGGACTCCAAATCGAAGACAATGCTTTTCACAAACTTGATTGCCGGCGCACCGTCTGGTGAATTTATCGGCTTCACTTCTATCCACTTGGTAAATTTATCGACAAACAACGAGCATATACTCATATCCTCCTGGCTAAGCTTTGTGTAGTGTACACGTCCGCTGGGAACCCAAGAGGAAGGTAAGTGATGCTACCGCAAGTTTTCCCTCTGAAAGAAACCAAGGTTTAATCGGACCAATAGGAGTCAAGAAGAAGAAGGTTGATGGTGGCTGAATGTGATGCGGCGCAATGTGATTCCGCCCAACGTGGAACTCCGCATACAACAAAACCAAAGTATTTTGCCCCAACGAAACAAAGGAGGTTGTCAATCTCACCGGCTTGCCGTAACAAAGGATTAACCGTATTGTGTGGAAGATGATTGTTTGCAAGAAAACAAGTATTGCAGTAGATTGTATGCTATGTAAAGAATAGGACCGGGGTCCACAGTTCACTAGAGGTGTCCTCCCATAAGATAAAAGCATGTTGGTGAACAAATTACAACTGGAATTGACAAATAGAGAAGGGCATAATAATGCATATACATGATATGATAAATATAGTGAGATTTAATCCCGGCATTACGACAAAGTACATAGACCGCCATCCAATCGCATCTATGCCTAAAAAGTCCACCTTCGTGTTATCATCCGAACCCTATTCAATATTAAGTTGCAAACAACGTACAATTGCATTAAGTATGGTGCGTAATGTAATCGACATAACTACATCCTTAGACATAGAATCAATGTTTTATCCCTAGTAACAAACAAGACATCACAACCTTAGAACTTTCTCACACCCCCTGTGTCAATGAAGGCATGAACCCACTATCGAGCATAAATACTCCCTCTGGAGTTAAGAGCAAAAACTTGGCCAGAGCTTCTACTAATAACTGAGAGCATGCAAGATCATAAACAACACATAAACAATAGATTGATAATCACCATAACATAGTATTCTCATCCATCGGATCCGACAAACACAACATATAGTATTACGGTGATAGATGATCTTGATCATGTTAGGCAAACACAAGATCCAACAATGAAGCACAATTAGGAGAAGACGACCATTTGCCATCACAGGACCCATAGTCCAGGTGAACTACTCTACCTATCATCAAGGAGGCGACCATGGCGGTGTAGAGTCCTCAGAGATGAATCATCTTCCCGGCAGGTGCCGGGAGGCGATCTCCAAATCCCGAGATGGGACGGCGGCGGTGTCCGTTTCCGGAAGGTTTTCCGTATCGTGGCTCCTGGTACGGTTTCGCGACGGCTTTAAGTAGGCGGAAGGGCAGGTCAAGAGGCGCACGCAGGGGTCGACACGAGGCCGCGCGCTGTGGCCCGGCCGCACCGCTCGTCGCCCGCCACCTCGTGGCCCCACTTCGACTCTCCTTCGGTCTTCTGAAGCTTCTGCAAAAATAGGACCCCGGGCGTTGATTTCATCTACCTCGAATATTTCGTTACTAGGATTTCTGGAAACCAAAAACAACAAAAACAAAGAACGTCTCGGCATCTTGTTAATAGGTTAGTTCCGTAAAAATGTGTAAATACGACATATAATGCATAAAACATGTAGGTATCATCAATAAAGCAGCATGGAACATAAGAAATTATCGATACGTTATCAGCATCCCCAAGCTTAGTTGCTCGTCCCTAGCAGGTAAAACGATAACAAAGATAATTTTCATGACATGCCATCATAATCTTGATCATACTATTTGTAAACATATGTAATGAATGCAACATCAAAACAATGGTAATGACATGAGTAAACAATCGAATCATAAAGCAAAGACTTTTCATGAATAGTACTTCAAGACAAGCATCAATAAGTCTTGCATAAGAGTTAACTCATAAAGCAATAAATCAAAGTAAAGGTATTGAAACAACACAAAGGAAGATTATTTTAGCGGTTGCTTTCAACTTATAACATGTATATCTCATGGATATTGTCAACATAAAGTAATATAACAAGTGCAATATGCAAGTATGTAGGAATCAATGCACAAAGTCTACACAAGTGTTTGCTTCTTAAGGTGTGGAGAGAGATAGAGTAAACCGACTCAACAATAAAAAGTAAAAGAAAGGTCCTTCAAAGAGGAAAGCATCGATTGTCGTATTTGTGGCTAGAGCTTATTTTGAAAACATGAAACAATTTTGTCAACTAGTAATAAAGCATATGAGTTATGTAAATTATATCTTACAAGCTTGCCTCATGCATAGTATACTATGCCCGCACCTTGTCCTACTTAGCTTGGACTACCGGATTCTGCAATGCCATGTTTCAACCAAGTGTCACAAAGGTACCTCCATGCCGCCCCGTACAAAGGTCTAAGGAGAAAGCTCGCATTTTGGATTTCTCGCTTTGATTATTCTCAACTTAGACATCCATACCGGGACAACATGGACAACAGAAGATAATGGACTCCTCTTTAATGCATAGGCATGTAGCAACAATTATTATTCTCATATGAGATTGAGGATATATGTCCAAATCGAAACTTCAACCATGATTCATGGCTTTAGTTAGCGTTCCAATGTTCTTTCTAACAATATGCATGCTCCAACCATTAAGGTGGTAGATCCTTCGTACAAGACGGACATGCATAGCAACTCACATGATA